>OZ023155.1:31319542-31361739 GCA_963678695.2 Diplodus puntazzo | reverse complement strand
TTCAAAGTTTAAAAAATATTATTTGAATATATAGGCTATACATCCTGTCTTTTACATCCTAACTCATTTATCATTGTTGCTGTTATTGTGAATATTAGCTGACAAGGCCAGTGTCAGTCGCGGAGTTGATGCAGAGGGACAGGATAATGCCAGTCATGGGAGTGAGGAGGAGGAAGAGACAGATGAGGAGGGACAGGAGCAGGAGGAGATGGAAGAGGAGGAGGAGAAGGAGGAAGAGGAGGAGGAGAAAGAGGAGGAAGAGGAAATTGGAGCAGGAACCACCAAAAAAAAACAAACACTGCCAGGTACAGGTGCAGTGTGCAGGACTGGGTTGGCAATAAGTCTTTGCATAGCATTATATTAAGTCACATGTTGATGTTTCAGTTCCAGTCACACAGAAACAATAAGCCCATCCTCTCCTGCAGTTATGTCAGTGGCTTTCTGAACTAGACATCTGTTTTCTTTCCAAAGTTAATGAGTTATGGCTAATATTCGTTATTACTGATGTTCTTTTCATCCAGATATAGCAGTACATTAGATGCAAATAAAGTATTCATCTTAAAACTACGGTTCCACTTGCATCCGTCATGCAATCAGATAAAAGGTCTCTCCAAACCAAGCTTGAGGGCTGAATTTCAACCCCAGCCCGCCTCTGCCAGTGTGTGACAGACCCCTACGTAAAGTCCCGCTGTAGTTCTGCACTGTTTTGTTTTATATAATCACAGAGTTTTTTTTTTTTAACAAAACCAGCTCAATTATTTTTTGCTCCAGCTTCCAGCAGCTCACAAAGAGAAAGTTGGACAGGTCTGATGGTAGAGGCCTGGCAAAGTGCAATCCACTTCTCCAGGTTGGGGTTGGACACATAGCTAACAACCCAGTTCAATGAAGAAACACTGTTACTACAAGCACAGAAAAAAAAAGTGCTGGAGCATGATGTGTATAAATGATGACCCCTTCACATTTTTGTCTGCCCCCTCATATATGCCTGCCTAGAACCGGCCCTGGTAACATCCCATTAGTTAATCAGTTCTTCTCTGACCTGGCTGGATTCTCTGCTTTTTTTTTTTCTTTTCAAGATCTCTCAAAAGAACCAGTGTGCTTGATAAGAGTGGTGGCATACAGACTCCCAAGAGCAAACACAGCAAGATGGAACTTCCATATCCGTGCTGTACACTCTGTGTTTGAGCACAAAGGTGACGTCGTCCAGTGTTTTGAAACCTTCAGGGGAGTTTGAGCCTAACACTGTGCTGGAAGCTGGAGGGTTTGTGAGGCTACTGGATGATGATACTTTCAGCTTTCTCCTCAAACTATTTCATTGCATTATGCCTCGTGTGGACATTTTCTTCATCCAGCTCCAGAAGCTGACAATCGTCTCAGTCTTTGTCCAGGGAATCATGCAGCAGTTAACACAGTTTTTCTGACTTCAGCGTACAGTATTTAATACCGACAGTAGCAGGCCACCGAATTGTAAAGGAATGACTTCCTCAGCAGAATGTGTTGCGTGAACAAGCCCCGACGGCAGCATTCCCCGACGCGCGTGGACTGCGAGGGCCCGTTCAACGCTGCTTGCAGCTTTAATTATTATTATTTTTCTTATCACAAAATGATCGCATTTTTCACTGCCTGAACATACCCCAAAACTCACCAAACTTGGAATATAACTCACACCTGGCAAAAAATTTTATAATTTATTGTCGTCCTGAATTTCCACCTCTAGGTGGCGCTGTTATTAACTGTTAAAAAGTCAAGGGCATTTTGGCTAATAACTCCCATATACTTTGTCCCACATTCAAAAACCTTATATCCACGCGTTCAGTGAGTTGTGCTGAATCTCGTGGTCTAGGCCACGCCCATTTCCGCCTACCGTTTTTTTCGGCTACGTCGCAAAATGTCGAAAACGTACTTTTACTATCTCCTCCCAGGCGATTTCACCGATTTGCACGAAACTTGGGACACAATATCTCTGGACCGTCCTGACAAAAGTTATTAAAAGAATTTTGATAGGCCACATAATACTCAAGTTATTAAATATCAACTTCCTGCAGATTTGGTTCAAAACAGGAAGTGTTGCATATCTCAATATTGGTATGGTCAAATGACACAAAACTGAGTTTACAACTTCGCCATAGGTCGCTGAGGCCCTGTACAAAATCTCAGGTGATGACCACAAGGTGGCGCTCTTTAAACTGAGCTATTTTATATCTCCACATCCGTTCATCGGATTGATACGAAACTTTGTATACTTATTGTTAGTGCCCTCCTGAGGAGAGCATATGAAGGGTTTACCAATTTGACTCTAGATGGCGCTGCGGTGCCAATTTATTTTTATTTTTGGCACTGTGCCCACACCATAACACTTATGGAAATGAAATTCATAGAGGTGCTATAGAATGGCCCCTGTGACTCACACACCAAAAATGACCAGCAGGGGGCGCTATTTTCAATGCAAAGTGTTTTTGGCACATAACACCCGCATTATAAGTAGCACATTGTTAAACCTTATATCTACGTGTTCCCTGAATTCAGCTGAATGGTGTGGTATAGGCCCCACCCACGTTTGCGGTAATTTTCCATTCGCAAAATCTAGAAAAATGAAAAACCTACTTTTTCTATCTCCTCCCAGGCGATTTCACCGATATGCACGGAACTTGTCACACAGTATCTGTCGACCCTCCTGAGAAAAAGTTATTAAAAGAATTTTGATAGGCCACACAATACTCAAGTTAGCAAATATCAACTTCCTCCATATTTGGTTCAAAACAGGAAGTGTTGCATATCTCCACATTGGTATAGTCTATCGACATGAAACTAAGTTTACTCCTTTGCCATAGGCTGCTGAGGCCCTGTGCAAAATTTCAGGCAATGACCACAAGGTGGCGCTCTCTAAACTGAGCTAATTTATATTTCCACATCTGTTCATAGGATTGACACAAAACTTTGTATAATTGCTGTCAGTGCCCTCCTGAGGAGAGCTTATGAAGGGTTTACCAATCCGACTGCAGACAGGTCATAGAAGATGCTTCCTCTTTCAAATTTGAGCGAGCGTGGAGCGATTTCACCGGAGATAAATGAAATTTTAGGGGAGCGGAGAGTGGTCTTGGAGCGGTGCTGTCTGGTATAACTTTAAGCGATGGAATGAAGGAGCGAACGCTTTCGTGAGCGGAAATTCTCGCCACTCAGCTGAGTCCACACGTGAGTCTGAGAAATTATCTGGGTAAGGATTGTTTTTATGTGAGTATGAATCTAAAAGCTGTGAGTGCAAAGTCATGTGAGGACGACTCTAATTTCTACGACTACGAAGTCTTCACTGTGAACAGAAATTCAAACTTTTGGTTCCAAGCTGAAAAGTGTTGAAATGGCAGGTCACAGGGGAAAATAATCGAACCCCGATTACTCCAAATGCGCATGCGCCAAAGCCAAAATTGGCTGACAGCAGTGGACAGGTAAAGTCAATAACGTGTATGTCAAGTATTTATTCATAACACTGCACTATTTAAGATAATATACAGTTCATGGACTTACAGACTTACTGCTTTAGCTTGCAAACTAACGACATGCCGGTGACGCTAACTTAGTGCTCGTCTTGCTGGAGCATTAGAAGTTTGCTTGTGCTAGTTAATTAGCACTGACCTGCAAAATATGAAATCATTGATTTGAGACATAATGTTGAACAAAATACGATTTTTATTGATTTTTAAATTGTATCAATTTTGCACAACAGATAGTTGCTAGGGACACCGCTCTGATCAGAGGAGCACAGATGGAAAGAGGCTAAAAATGAACTATGCGGGACATTTGCTTTATGGTTCACTTGTTTACCTTCATTAAAGAGCTTCAAAATAACAGTGCTGGTTAAATAAACGACTTGTGACTTGCTACATGGAGAATGGAGCTCCGACCCGGTGTCAGCTCTCATCTCTGCAGCACCACGTCACAGAAGTGCTCCGTAACCCCTAATCTCTTGCTTATGACAGATAAGACTACGCAAATATACACGTCATAATGCGTGTATGATAATCCATCGATCCACTGATTGGTTTCTCGTCAGCTTCCTTGTAGACAAATGCACATGACGGAGAGGAGGATTATAATGGGTGTGTATTGCGTGAGCTAGAGTGCGTGACATCATCGCTACAGTGGAGAGCTGATTTAAGACATAGACCTTATATGCATAGAAATGTAGGAAATCTTGTTGGCTTTCAGCTGATGGTCTTATTTCAGAAGTAGGACTTACACTTTTGGCTGCTAAAGCCCCAGAGGGCAAAGCACAACATCAACTCCCCCATGAGCTGCAATTTCTTCCTCTTCAGCTTTTATCATGCAGCAGGTGACATCTCCCATCCCATCAGTTAATCAGTTCTTCTCTGACCTGACTGGATTCTCTGGATTTTTTTCAAGATCATCCAAGAGAACCAGTGTGTGTCACAGAGTGGTGGCAAACAGACTCCCAGGAGCAAACACAGTAAAGGCGGGTACACACTACAGGATTTTTCTAACCTTCACATATTAGGAGACCACACACTTGATGATAAAAGACAGATTGCACAAGATCTCTCTCTGCTGATCTTATAGTGTGTGGTGTTCTCCGTAGTGCACACCAGACACTAACCGATTCTTCAGCAGAGTATCAGGTTCTTCACGCTCAATATTATAAATCTCGCGTGGTCAAGCGTGACCTCAGTGTAAACAAACATGGCGGACGAACCAGAAGTGGTGGTTGTTTTAGGCCTATTACTGGCTGAAAAAGTCATGGAGACGGCGAGAGTGTGGGCTGTATGCTTTACAGTGCCAGTTGGAGTATTACAGATAGCTTCGAGAGCAGCGCTGTGCGCTCTGGCCCCCGGTACTGCTGGTGACCCTGGCAACAGGCAAATAAAAGGCTGACGGAGAAACATAGCTGACTCAGCTCACGTCTTGATTGGCTGTTTGTCCGGTCCATGTGACATCACACGCTGTGCGTGCTCGACTCCGTTCGGAACACCCCACACATTACAGGATTTCTAGTCGCAAATATTAAACATGTTCATTACTTACGATCTCTTCTTCCGACGCCTTCCGAGTGGATCTGACCGGACAAAATCACTCTTAACACACCCCACACCACAGGAAAATCAGACACAATGTCCTTTGCAAACATCAGATAATCGTTCCTTTGCTAGCTTTGATAAGAAGCGGGAAATCGGGACAAAAATCAGCCCGATTATCCTGTAGTGTGTACCCCCCTTAAGATGGAACTTCCATATCTGTGCAGTGAAGACTGTTTAAGCACAAAGGTGACATCATCCAGTGTTTTGAAACCATTAGGGGAGTTTGAGCCTACCACTGTGCGAGAAGCTGGAAGGTTTGTGAGGCTACTGGAGGACGACTCTTTCAGCTTCTTCCTGAAACTGTTTCATTGCATCATGCCTCGTGTGCACATTCTCTTCAGCCAGCTCCAGAGGCGAATCATCAACTGAGTCTTTGTCTGGGGAATCATGCAGCAGTTCACACAGTTTTTCTGACTTCAGCCTACATTATTTCACACCGGCAATAGCAGGCCACCAAATTATAAAGCAACAACTTCCTCAGCGGAAGGTGTTGCTTGAGCATGCCCCGACGGCAGCATGCATCGAAGGCGGCATGCCCCGACGCGCGTGTACTGCGAGGGCCCGTTCAACGCTGCTTGCAGCTTTAATTATTATTATTATTCCGTTCCAAGTTCGACTGCAGTTTTGGATGCCTGAACAGAATTGAAAACTCACCAAATTTGGAATACACGTCACATCTGGCGAAAATTGAGATGCTCTGTTATCGTTGTGAATTTCGACCACTAGGTGGCGCTGTTATTAACTGTGAAAAAAGCCAAGTGTGTTTTGGCTAATAACTCACAGATACGTTGTAGCATATTCAAAAACCTTATATCCACGCGTTCAGTGAATTGTGATGAATCTTGGGCTATAGGCCCCCCATTTTCGCCTACCGTTTTTTTCCGCTACGTCGCGAAATGTCAAAAACCTACTTTTTGGAACTCCTCCCAGGCGATTTCACCGATTTGCACGAAACTTGTCACACAGTATCTGTGGATCCTCCTGACAAAAAGTTATTAAAAGAATTTTGATAATCCACAGAATACTCAAGTTATTAAATATCAACTTCCTGCAGATTTGGTTCAAAACAGGAAGTGTTGCATATCTCCACATTGGTATGGTCTAATGACATGAAACTGAGGCTACGCCTTCGCCATAGGCCGCTGAGGCCCTGTGCAATTTCAGGTGATGACCACAAGGTGGCGCTCTTTAAACTGAGCTAATTTATATCTCCACATCCGTTCATCAGATTGACACGAAACTTTGTATACGTATTGTCAGTGCCCTCCTTAGGAGAGCTTATGAAGGGTTTACCAATCTGACTCCAGATGGCGCTCTGGTGCCAATTTAATTTTGTATGTGGCACTGTGCCCACTTGGCACTGTACCATAACACTTATGAAAATGAAATTCAAAGAGGTGCTATAGAATGGCCCTTGTGACTCACACACCAAAAATGACCAGCAGGGGGCGCTATTTTCAATGCAAAGCGTTTTTGGCACATAACTCCCACATTATATGTAGTACATTGTTAAACCTTATATCTACGTGTTCCCTGAATTCAACTGAATGGTGTGGTGTAGGCCACACCCACTTCTGCAGTAATTTTCCGTTCGCAAAATCGTGACAAATGAAAAACCTACTTTTTCAAACTCCTCCTAGACGATTTGACAGATTTGCATGTAGCATCTGTAGACCCTTCTGACAAAAAGTTATCAAAAGAATTTTGCTTGTCCATAAAATGTGCGAAATATAAAACAACAAATTCCTGCAGATTGTGTTGAAAACAGACAATCTTGCACATCTTCATAAGATACTGTCAGATTATCACATAAATGTTAACAATTGTGTTGCATGGCCTGATGGTGGTCTGTGTAAAATTTGGTGCTAATCGGCCAATAGGTGACGCTTTGGTTGAAGTCTAATTATTCTGAATGGAAAGTAAATGGGGAAATTTTCAAAGCATCAAGTCCTTGTAACTTCACCAGATAATGTCCTATCTTCGCCAAATATCTCAGGAATGTAGAGGGAATCGCCCTGCATATATCTGGGCATCAAAACTGTGTCATATCCATAGCGCCACCCACTGGACACAGGAAGTCAGACAAAAATCGTCCGAATGATTTGACGTTTACTGCTCGATTTCTCCCCATCGTGACATGCAAGTAACAGTTGAGTGCGCAGTCCGACGGCGCCGTAGGCCGACGCGCGTGGACTGCGAGGGCCCGTTCATCACTGCTTGCAGTTTTAATTAGGGCCCGAGCAGGGAACCTGCGAGGTCCCTATTGTAATCGTAATGATTATTAGGGGGCCAAGCCCGAGGGGCTGAGGGAACGCGTATGCACGCATGCGCGTTCCCTCGGACCAGCGGTGCTCGGAACCCTATTGTAATTGTAAAGATTTTCATTTTTATTTTTCCCCGGCTAAAAGTGGTGCTGCAGCCTAAACTGTGGAAGGGAGGGGGTGCAATTTGGAGGGTTGGTCCAGACTCACTGCAGGGGGCGCTATAACGGAGGAAAATACGTTTTTGCCTATAACTCCCACACCGTATGTCGTACATTCAAAAACCTCAGCATCACCATCCTCAGATTCCCTGAATGGAGCTGAATCACTTCGCGATTGGCCACGCCCACTTCCGGTTAGAAAGTTTTTTCACAAAATCGCAAAAACTGGAAAACCTACTTTTTCGAACTCCTCCTTGGGATTTTGTCCGATCTGCGTGAAACTTGGCATATACACTCTTCAGCTGGACCTGATCTAAAGTTATCAAAAGAATTTTGCTCGGTTAAAAGATGCGCAAATTATTAACGAACACATTTCTGTAGCTAGCTATAAAAATGTAAACTGTTTGATATCTTGGTCAAACTAAATGCTATTAACACCAAATTTGAGTTCTCATTGGTTGCCATGACATTGGGAAGATATGAGCCGAATTTGGCAAATTTTGGCCACTAGGGGGCGCTAAAAATATGGGAAGTTTATATCTCTTGAACGGCTACATCCATTTTTACGAAATTTGGTCGGTATGATATATGGCCAATCCTGAGGCCATATCTTGAAGGTGGTCATGACTGCTCAATGTGGGTGTGGCTTATTACAAGATAAACAACAAACATTAATTTCAGCCAAACTATTATGCTGAGAGCTTTGACATTTATATGGTACATGAAGAATAGGACACAGTTTTTCCAAAACAAAAATTGCACATGTACTCCACTAGGTGGCGCTATAATGGATGCAATCGCGTTTTTGCCTGTAACTTCCACATTTTAAATAACACATTCGCAAACTTTATATCCATATGTCCCTGAATACAGCTGGGTTTTATGACATAGGACACGCCCACTTCTGCTGCACATTACTCTCGCTAAAGCGCCACATATGCAAAACCTACTTTTTCGAACTCCTCCTTGGGATTTTGTCCCATCTGCGTGAAACTTGGCACGTACACTCTTCAGCTGGACCTGATCTAAAGTTATCAAAAGAATTTTGCTCGGTCAAAAAATGCGCAAATTATTACTGAACAAATTTCTTTAGCTAGCTATAAAAATGTAAACTGTTTGATATCTCGGTCAAACTAAATGCTATTAACAACAAATTTGAGTTCTCATTGGCATGAGACTGGGAAGGGATGAGTCGAATTTGGCAAAGTTTTGCAACTGGGGGGTGCTAAAAATATCGGAAGTTTATATCTCCTCAACGGCTGCACCAATTTTTCCGAAGTTTGGTCGGTATGATGTTGGGCCAATCCTGAGGCCACATCTTGAAGGTGGTCATTACTGGTCAATGTGGGCGTGGCTTAGTACAACAAATCCAAATCGGCACACATTCAGCCTTTTGCATTTCCACTGCACTTCCCATTACAGCGAATACCACGGCTCAGACGTTGACCTGTGTCCTCACTTTTGCCCCGAGCCCGGCATCCTTTGGGGCCAACTTCCGTGGGCTCTGCGGTGCGCGGGGGGGCTTGGCCCCCGTTCATATCTGCTTGCAGTTCTAGTTATTAGGGCCCGAGCAGGGAACCTGCAAGGACCCTATTGTTTTTCAAATGATTATTAGGGGGCCAAGCCCGAGGGGCGAGGGAACGCGTATGCAAGCATACGCGTTTCCTAGGACCAGCAGTGCTAGGAACCCTATTGTAATTGTAAAGATTTTTATTTTTATTTTTCTCTGGCTAAAAGTGGTGCTGCAGCCTAAACCGTGCAAGGGAGGGCGGTGCAATTTGGAGGGTTGGTCCAGACTCCTGCGAATATTTCAGACACAAAAAACTACATATATCCGCCTGCAGGAGGCCCTATAACAGAGGAAAATACCTTTTTGCCTATAACTCCCACACCATATGTCGTACATTCAAAAACCTTGTATCCCCAGATTCCCTGAATGGAGCTGAATCACTTTGCGATTGGCCACGCCCACTTCTGGTTAGAAAGTTTTTTCACAAAATCGCAAAAACTGGAAAACCTACTTTTTCAAACTCCTCCTTGGGATTTTGTCCCATCTGCGTGAAACTTGGCACATCCACTCTTCAGCTGGACCTGATCTAAAGTTATCAAAAGAATTTTGCTCGGTCAAAAAATGCGCAAAGTATTAACGAACAAATTTCTGTAGCTAGCTATAAAAATGTAAACGGTTTGATATCTCGGTGAAACTAAATGCTATTAACACCAAATTTGAGATCCTTGGTTGCCATGAGACTGGGAAGGGATGAGCCGAATTTGGCGAATTTTGGCCACTAAGGGGCGCTAAAAATATGGGAAGTTTATATCTCTTGAACGGCTACACCGATCCCGTTCATAACTGTTTGCAGTTCTAGTTCTAATTGTTCTACAGTTCTACGTTTTTACTTCCACTGACAGTTTTGCTTGTTGCTTGATCTGACCAAGCTCTTCTGATCTTGAATTTAAGTTTCTTTCTTCTTTCTGTTAAATTAAATAGTTTCCTGCAACATCTACTAGCCTGTCTCTGGTGTCATGCTTTTGGGTTTGTTCAGTCTGCATTGCACAAAGCAGCTGTTGTAGTATGTCCATGAGGAGACCCTTGGTGTGTGTTGTGATTTTGGAGTCTCTGTACTGTGTAACAGTGGAGTTATTGATTAATATTGGTAGATATTCATGATTAATCACAATAAAAGAATTCACCAAAATTATGAAAAGGCACATTTTTTCAAAACAGCTGTTGTAGAATGACCATGAGGAGACCCTTGATGTGTGTAATGACTTTGGAGTGTCAGTACTGTATAACAGTGGAGTTATTGATTTTTGTTTGCAGCATCTTACTCTTGTCTTGCAATTTGCGGACGGTCCCTGCGCACTCGCCCGGCTGCCGGCTGCGCATAGGCATCAATGTTGTCCGTCGAGCTCGGAGGATGGCTTATTTTAGTAAAAAATCGGGGTTTTGGTCCTTGTAACTCATAGTCTATGCTATTATGGTGGGACAGAGGCATCATTTGTGTTTGAAAAACGTTTCACTTTAGATTTATTGATCCTGGAAGTTAGAGTCTGTGAATATCTTTCCAACTTTACCGAACGACCAGCCAAGTGTTCGCAAAGGTTTTGTGAGATCCCGCAAAAATGACATCTTTTTTTTTTCCACCCAACTTCAACTGCAGATGTTGTGGCATCAATATTGAGAGTAGTTGCCGTGTTTATGAAGTCCCGAATCTGCAGGTATTTGAAAAAGTTATGCCTGGGGAGATTGTTGTTGGAATTATGAAATACATGAATATTATCAGTTTTGCACATGCTACAATTCATTACCCTGCTTTGCTTAAAGTCTGAGGAATGTTACAGAAGGTCGAGGCTAACCACAAGACACATATATCTGCTTATCCGCACGACAACAATGTTGTTATCTGTATTCTGTGTTAACCAATCATATTACGATCATGGCCACTGCTTTTGAATAAAAGGATGTGCAAGGGGAAGGTATCTTTGGAAGACTGCTGGTCAGACTCACAGGGCTGACATCCGTACTTCCCCTCTGCCAAGAAAGACAAAATACTCTGAGTCCGTGTCTGATTTTATGGTGTTCATTAGTGTTAAACCTAACAATTGTACTTTTCTTGAAGTTGTGCAAATGATAGCATGGATGCACCCTGAAATAAATCACGCATCCTCTTTATCCCTAGAGATATCCAGTGCTATACCCACCATCCACCATGCCTGGTAAGAAGTTAGGATTGCCCTGAATTGGAACCAATGGAGATGTCAGTCCAGACCTCCCTTCAAGCTTTTGCATAATAAACCATGCTTTTAATGGATTAGAGATTATAGGGTTGTTTTTACACTGGCTCCTGGCTGACTTTAAGTCCTTGAAGGCCAAAAGGCCTAACAGGGAGCCTGAGGTCTGTGACTTTTCTAAACTCAGCAAATCAGAAGTAGGATCCTCCTTGACCCATTCTGCTATAAATCTTAAATGGGATGCTAGCTGATACCATCTTAAGTTGGGAAGATCAAGATCACCCTTCGAACTAGGGAGTTGTAGTTTTGTTAATTTTGGCCTGCTTTCTCTTGTTCCAAATGAAGTCCCCTACAGAGGGATCATCTGTAGGGGGTATAATAATCTTGGCAAAATATTCATTTTAATGATAGAAACTCTACCAAGAAATGACAAGGGGAGTGGAGCCCATCCATCCAGGTCCTTCCTTATGGAGTCTAGGAGGGGGTTAAAATTAGCCTTAAACATTTGATGAAACAAAGGTGTGATGTGAATGCCCAGGTAGACAAAACCTGTAATGGACCATTTAAATGGGAATGAGGGTAGTGTGTTAGTTCTATCTCTAACGCTTCCCACTGGCATAGCCAAAGATTTTGAGAATTTGACTTTGTAACCCGAAAAACATCCAATCAGAGACGTGAAACAGAAGTTTCGGGCTCCAGCACATAAAGCAAAATGTTGTCCACGTAAAGAGAAATTTTATGTTGGATCCCACCCACATTTATGCCGACTATTTAAGAGTCTTGCCTTATGGCCTATTGCAAGGGCAAAAAGGGCGGGGCTAATGGGGCAGCCCTGACATGTTGAGCGATGAAGTGGGACGTTGTCAGATCTATAGCGATTGGTGATGACTGCGGCCATGGGATTATTATAGTTTGACCCATCTAATAAAATTGTCTCACAAATTAAATTTATGTAAGAAATTAAACAGGTATGACCATTCGACAAGGTCCAATGCCTTGCTATCAATTTCCTGTGTCTGACAAATGCTGATGATATGCAGAAGCCTCCGAACATTGTCACTAGAACTTCTACCTTTGATAAAACCTGTCTGATCCTCTCTGATGAGAAAAGGTAGAACTTTCTCGAAACGTAATGCCAATATTTTGGATAGTATTTTAATGCCCTGATTCAGAGGAGCAATAGCCCTGTATCCTGAGCAGTCCTCCGGGGACATTCCTTTTTTTTTTTTTAAATCAAGGTGATATCAGCTACGTTAGTGAATGGGGGAGGCTACCAGTGATGAAAAGAATGTTCCAACATCTCCAAGGAGGGGTCCACAAGCACATCTTAAAATTATCGATAAAATTCACTGCTCAGGCCATCATCCCCTGGTGTCTTGCCTGACTGCAGGCCTTTAAGTGCCAATAAGGCCTCCTCCCTCGAGACAGGAGCATTTAATTCATGTTTTTGAGAATCAGAGATGGTTGGAAGAGTTTGTAGGAGATACACTTCTTGATAATAAAGGTAATTAATCACTGGCGATTAATAACACACTCATAAATGGGGCACCACCTTCGTTGTTTATCTATTTGACTAGTTCGGAGGGAAAATTAGTCAAAACCAACTGTACAAGTTTAGCTTGAACAGTCCAATATCAATTTCCAATCAATTTATTAAATTTCAAAATCTATATGCAATCTCATATTCTTTTTTTAAACTCCTGTTCTGAAGAAGTGATTTCTTTACACAGGTCTATCGGTTTTCCACATCAAATTAAACTTGCACAGACAAGGACATACGGTTATATTAACTACACAGCAAAATCTTGAGTGTTAATTCAACTCACACAGTGTTAACTTTAACACTTTTTCAGAGTTTATATAATTCTCGTGGATTCTGAGGTAAATTACACTTTGAACTGTGTTAATATTTAACACTTTAATAGTGTTAAATATTTGACACCCTTGGTGTTGTTTCATGACACCACATAAGTGCACCTTTAACTCAAAACTGTGTTATTCCCTTTCACTGTGAGTGTTAATTTTTAGTATACGCAGTGTTATTTTATGACCAATTAAAGTGCATTTTTTAACACTAAAATCATGCTATTTCCTTTCACTAGTGTCTAATTAACATTCATTGTTTTGTTTTACGATACATTAAAAGAGTAATTATGTGTTTACTATCCTAACATACAAGTCACCAAATCTGAAAATTCTTGTAGTTACCTGCAAGGCTACAGAAAGTTACATACACAACACACAATCTCTTTACCTTTACATCATAAGTTCAAATGTGTTTACCACCAACAGTGATAAAGTAATAAAATCATTCAAACAAACATTTAATCTTTTTTTATTCAAAAAATAAATAACTTCCCAGCACCATAGGAATTAGCACATTAATAAGATCAGGCACAACACTTACAAAGAAAATAATGGCACAATATATTGGCTCTCATCTCCACCATAAGCACTTTGTAAGTCGAAGGGTTTATAAATCACAAGACTGTCTGCTTTAATCAACCACAAGCTTGTTCACAAGGAAGCAGATAACGGTGTCACCAACAATTATGTTTTCTATTCTGCAAAACACAGGCATTTCATGTTCAATCTCACTGCAAATTATTAATCTTGCCCTGTACTCTGTCCCACTGATTGTAACCCAGTTAGTTGCATGGATGTCTTGCGTTACAGACTCAACATGCAAAGCTCGAGCCAACACATTGCTATAGTCCTCATTGTCCACATTAATGGGGCGTTCAGACCAAATGCGATAGACGCGAATACGATCGCTTCAGACGCTTCATTCGCGCCGCTTGATCATTTTGGACTATTCGCTTCATTCGCGTCATTCGCATCATTCGCTTCATTCGCGTCATTCGCGCTTGAGAAAAAAAGACAACGCGCTTGCCCGCTCATTTTTGAACCGGTCTTTCTCAACCCGCTCTCTTTCCACGTCGATCATGGCTGATATCACCACCGTTGCTGCACTGTACCTGCTGTACAAGTCCCAGAAACGCCGGAAAACAACCTGCCGTCGTGTCTGGGTTCATGAAGTCCTCCAGAGACGCACGGAGCTGGGGGAATTTCACTGTCTCCTCCAGGAGCTCCGTCTGGATGACGACCGGTTCCAGCGGTACCTCAGGCTGACCGGAGCCCAGTTCGAGGACCTGTTAGCTCGGGTCGGTGCCAGGATCTCCCGCCTGGACACCAACTACAGGCCTCCATCTCAGCTGCGGAGCGTCTGTCCAGAGGTGAGCTGCGGTTACGATTAGCTTGTCCTCCATGTTGGTCTGAGTGTAAACAACCATACAGGGAAGTGACGTCGTCTGCTTGAACTCATCGCTGATTGGATGTTGCGGCGCGATGCCGCCTGAAAAGTTGGATATTTTCAACTTTATTCGCGTCGCTCCAGACGCTTCAGATGCTTCATTCGCGCCGCGCCAGATGCTTCAGACGCGCCGCGCCAGACGCTCCATTCAAGCCGCCGGTGCCTGAATCGCGTGTCATCGCGCCATTTACATTGATTTTCAATGTAGAGTTGCTGCTCCATTCGCGTCTATCGCGTTCGGTCTGAACGCCCCTTAATAGATTTCATAAGTCCATACTCAATACATTTTGAATGTGATATCTACCAATGACATGCAATAGACATTTGATGTTTTTTTGCAGGAGATTTTGTGATGTTCTTGAAGTTTTTAAGAGTGTTTTTGAAAATCCTGTGTTTTGCCTCAAATCTCATGCTCCACATATGTATTAGTGGTCCAATTTTTTGGATACAAGATGGATAGTGTATTATAAAGTGATGTTTCGGGATCAGGTTTCTATCGGGATACAGCTCTTTGAACAACTCATAATGTTCCATTATCAAATGCTTAAGAAGTACAGTCATGCCAAGTGTAACAGATGGAGAAAATATGATGTTAATTATCTGTAGCAGAAGCAGCAGCAAAAACCAGTTTTGGTTTCCTTCTGGCACAATGTCACCAAAAAGCAGAGGAATGTTTATTACAAGACGAAGAGTCTGAATGGAATTGAGCCCTATATTACTGCCACTACTGTCCAAGTTAATCCTTGTAGGTCGATTTTTGCGCTCCACATACCCATATCCACTTGAACAGGCATAAATTCTAGACTACAGATCAGCTTTTGACAAAACATTTTCTGAGAGATATTCCAACAGTAACTTCAGCTCATACTGGGCCACCCCTTCAAGAATGTCATGCATAATGTCCAAAGAAAAGTTATGACAAACATGAAAGAACTGTAGGCTATTAAAAGCGGAGTTCTTTTTTAAACCAAACATGGATAACTTATGTGAGACTGACTGTAACTCATTGCAGTGCATTTCAAAAAGTTCCTTTAAACGCAAGATTATCTTGGGGTCATCCTCATTGTAAACATTCTGGGCATCATCGTTTTCTATCAAACATAAACGACAAAAATAACGTCCACTGAACGATTCTGTAAATCCCAGAATTGTGTGCATCCCTAAGTTGTCCCCAGTTATCTGACATATAGTGCCATGGACCTTTTCAGCAGGCAAATCAAGGCCACAACTTTCAAGTGTTTTGATGTCATTAATCAGTGGCTCTAGAATAGGATCAAAGCCATATTTTTCAAATCTTCAGTGTGAAACAATGCAACCAAATGAATATTCATCAAGGCAGAGTTAAACTTTGGTGGCAGGTTTCTGAGGACAAAATACAGAGCACCTATTTTGTGAACACCACGTTTTGAACCCAGTGGGTTAGCAGTCTCAAAGTCATCATAGAACAACGGGATTTGTAAAGAATTCTGGTGTTTAGAGAACAATGGATGCATCTTAGAATAACTTCCATCACAAAAGTCTTCAGATCTGTTACCTCTTGATATACTAGTTTCCCCAAGCAGTTTACAAATATCAGCATTTCGGCACATGAATTTTATCGTTTTCAAAATTGGTATGTAAACAAATGTATCGTTCACTGGGACTTGATCATAAGTACCTGTTTGTTTATTTCACCTTGTATCAATTTCTTGTTGAAATAATTCAATCTTTTACTTTCAGTATTGAAGTTAACAAATGGGTTTTAAAAGTCTCCAGATCTTTTTCCAATGTAGCTCTTACAGGATTATCTTTAGGCACATCAGACAGTACTTGCTGCTTAACCTGAGATTGCAGTCCACTGGCAAGTTCTTCCAAATCACCAACAACTGATGAAACGACACTATTTGCTATGTCTCTTCCTTTTAGTTTAGCAATTATTGAAGCACAAATATTTTCTGTATTTTCTTTGCTCCGTTGACCTGATCCATTGTCCTCAAAACACTCAGACTCTGGGTTCTGCATGACACTTGTTCCAGCAACTTCTGAGGTATCTTGGAGCATGTGGAAATTAGTTTGAAATGACTCTGGCATTACTGCATCTCCACTTTGACAAGAATCCTTCTCATGAGAACTGATTAAATGTTTTTTGAAACCTGAATATGTTGAAAACTGACGCCTACAACGATCTTGTGCACAAACTAACTTAAACCTGGTGCTAGGATAAAAACTGTGATCAAGTCTTAGATGAAAGATCCAGGACTGGCAGGGAACATGCACAGCTTGACAAATGAAACACTTCAACATTTAAGTACTTTAGTTGAAGACTTTAAACTCAGGGAGACTCATTTGTTGTTGCGACATCAATATTGAAACCTGTTGTTTGCACAAAGGTGAAGAGCTGGCCCAGGTACTCATCGTACGACAGGTTGAACACGTAGTGGGATTTAAACAGTTTGTCAAATGCACCCAGTGAGCTAGTGGCTTGGCAGGGGATGCGCTGTTTGTCAACAACAACGTAGAAAGTGTCAATCCTGTTCCTGGTTCGACCAACAGCAAGGATGTATGATTGTCTACCATCTCTCCTCCGAAGGTGTTCATCCAAGCTGCAGCATGACTAAAAACAGAACGGTAACATCAACTCTTTTCAATTGCTCACTTGGGTCTGTACACCAGAAGAGTTGAGTTGTTAAACAAGCCATGGCAAACTGCGTGTGTGTGTGTATGTGTGTGTGTGTGTGTCTCCCAAAGAAGTCCTCGCTGTTGAGGAATTGTAGCCAATGTGAAGACGTTCAGTTTAGTCCTTTTGTTTGGCTATGCCTTTCCAAGCCATTTCAAATTGAGTTAATACAAAATACTGGCTAATTGGATAAAAAAAGACATGCATACCTTGTGAAAGTGCAACAATTTGTCCACTGCATCACTGGGGCTTATCTTGGTCCTCTTCCGTCCAGCTTTGGGTGGCAGGAGATGGAGGAGGAGCAGCAGAGACGCCATGTCACTGTCCCAGGCTATCAGGAGGATAATGAGGTGAAACAAGCTGTTTGTGCATTCCAACTTGATACTAAGTAACCAGCACTTGCTGTTAGGAATAAAAATCAATCATGTCGATTAGCTTACTGGTGTCATCGTTCTCTGTCAGTTTCTCAGCAGCTTTTAGAAGTTGGCACAGCTCAATTGACTGACTCAGGTGTTTGGCCTCATTAATAACCTTGGGCCTGAAAGTTGTGTCCCACTTCTCAAGCATCTTAGAGGCTGTTTCAGCTCCAAACAGCAGAAGGAAGTCTTGATTCAGCTGTTGATCACATAAGCATATAAATACACAAAATTCAAAAAGGTCAGAGTATTGTACTTACATTCAAGCAACAAAACAATGAAGTGTAAATAAATGAAATAGACAACTCACCAGCCCTTTGACATCTAAAAGACATCTGTGGTTCTCTGTGGGTCATGCACTAGGTCTTGGTAATATTGAAAGGTCGTCTTCATCTTCTGAAACACACTTGCTTCATCATGAGAGTGAATGAGAAATGATATGGCTTCCCTGCAGGCATCTCCATCAAGGGGCTCAGGCAAAGTGGCTGCCAATCTTCGGCGCTTTGGTCCTTGTGCTTGAGCCACTGTAGCTGTCTTGGCTGGTCTTTTTACTGTATTCCTGGACATGGTCTTAAGGCACCATGCATCCAATGCATGTCTCTGCATCATAGAAGTGCTCCTGTAAAGATATTTATAAAAAACATCATCACAAAATTCTTATCATTCCTTGATTTTACAAAAAATGTGGTAACAGTTTTAATAAAAGGATAATCACTTTAACACTAGAACGGCCAAGACGGTCATTTTGACCGTTTCTAAATTTATATGTGCAATAACTTTGCTAAATGAAAAAATACAATACTGCCGTTACCTGACTTTTCCTAAAAGTGTCTGAATTTTAAGTTAAAATGTTTTTTATATAAATTGCACAAAAGACAAAGAAAATATGATAGGTTATACCTATTCCGGCCATCAGCGGTCATTTTGACCGCACATCATTTCGCGGGGTTCATTGTTTCATTTTTCGCGCGGTTTGCTGCTTTCTGTGTCTCTATTGTCTCTAACTTTATTAGCGTCTCCATGTGCTTGTTTGTGAATGTACCTGTAAGTTAATTATATCTAGTTGTATTATATAGCCTGGTTGACACCATGGGCAAACATAAGCGGGAGTTCCCCCTCCGTGAAACAGCAAGCGGAGCTGTTGATGTGACTCTGACTGCGTATCAGGGAAAGCCGAGGAAGAATGTCTGCATCCTGAGCACCGTGCACACAGCTGTGGGAACCTTTAGTGGGGCGAAGGCAAAACCAGAGTCTGTGATTGACTACAACACCACCAAGTACGGCGAGGACGTCCCGGACCAGATGCGAGGGCGTACTCCGTCAGAGGCGGTACGGGAGATGGCCATTTGGCGGTCTAACATCCTCGACCTGGCTGGGAGGAGCACCAGCAGCAGGAGAGCCCGGAGGAAAGTCCTGCAGCAGCTGGCAGAGGAGCTGAGGGCAGAATACATGGAGGGGGGGAAAGAGGCCGTGTGTGGTAACTGTGGGAGAGACACGGAGGTAATCTGCAGAGACTGTGACCGATGTTTTTATTTTGATTATTATTATTATTATTATTATTATTAGTAGTAGTAGTAGTAGTATATGATTATTATTATTATTATTATTATTATTAGATCAGCTCGTTTCCAGCTTTTTCGATTAGCCTATTTTTTTAACTACATAATATGAAATATTATCATAATTTTTTTATAATCAAATAAATTACTTTTCATTGTAAATTCTGAGTTTTCGCAGAAATCTTGTGTGAATATGCAATAATTAGGCACTGTTTACTATGTGCGATGATATGAATATTAACAAATGTATAATTAAACTTGCTAAAATGTACATTTTGGTGTTATTTCGTTTTTTAAAAAATATTAGGCTATAACACAGTGAATGCATGTATCACTCAATTGGGTATTTACATGAGAGATTATAAAGTTTATAATATATGGCCGTAGTAGTTTCGGAATTCCCGGCCTCACTAGAACGGTCAAGACTCATTTGACAGTTTTCAAATTTTTATTCGCAATAAATTTGTTGAATAAAAAAAATGCAAAACTGCTGTTACATGATTTTTTCTAAAAGTGTCTGTATTTTAATTTAAAAAAAGTTTTTGAAAAAATGACACAAAAGACAAATATGTCATAACTCTTCCGGCCATAAGCACATATTTCGCGGGGCTTCATTGATACATTTTTCGCGCGGTTTGAATTTCTTTGTCTCTTGTCTCCAACTTCACTAGCTAGCGGTCTCCAGCTGTGCTTCGTTACGAATTCATTTGTTAAATAGCCTATTATCTACCTTTAATTATTGGTAAATTGTTTTTGATGTCTGCCATGGAGTCAAGCCTGCAAAACATGACCAAAAAGGAACGAATGAAGAGACATCTAAACACTGCCGAAGCCCTGAAAATGTTTCAGGGCTTAGAAAGTGGTGATTCTGATGGAGGGGATCCATCAGAGTTTGAAGAAGACAGCGACCTTTCCTGGGTACACGAAAACACCTCCTCAGAGAGTGACACTGAGTCTGCACCGAGGAAAAAAAGGCGACTTTCCCCGGCGGCTACGGCCTACAACGCTCAAGGTAAGCTCCGCTGACCTGCACTAAGTTATAGCCTGGGCTATTCACTTTGCTGCTCATATTTTATTATTACTATTATTATTATTATTATTATTATTATTATTATTATTATTAGGCTATTACTGTTGTTCCAGGCCTCCCCGAACCAGCTCTTGAGCCCACTGGAGTGCTCAGCCGGCCATTGCTGTCATCTCAGCCGGAGGCGGCTGTGGAAAAGGGGAAGGATGGGACGGTGTGGATGGTCCTTCAGCCAGATGGACGTCCAGGGAGAAGGCAGAGCCAAAATGTCCTGACGGAAGCTGCTGGCCCCACAGCGCATGCAAAGCGCAATGTAGAGGATGCGCTCACCGCCTTCTCTGTGTGTTCGATGATGGCATGTTGAAGCACATTAGGGACTGCACTGTGGCTGAGGCTCATCGAGAGAACGGTGACAGCTCATGGGACCTGACAGTGGCTGAACTAAAAGCCTTCATAGCGCTGTTATATGTCCGTGGCGCACAGTGCGCAAAAAACATCGAGCTCAGCAGTCTGTGGTCTGAGGAATGGGGCTTCCCGTTTTTTCGACAAACGATGGCTAGAAATCGCTTCAGGGAAATTATGAGGTTTCTGCGATTCGACAGAAAGGAGACCCGACGTGCGCGTCTGCAGGATGATAGGTTTGCCCTGGTCCGGGCCACTTGGGACAGGTTCATACAGAACAGCATAGCCTGTTACAAACCCGGGGCCAACATCACCATTGATGAGCAGCTGTTCCCCACAAAAGCCCGCTGCAAGTTCACCCAGTATATGGGGAACAAGCCCGATAAATTCGGCATCAAATTTTGGTTGGCTGCAGATGTGGACTCCAAATACATGTTGAATGGGTCTCCATATCTGGGGAAGGAGGAGACGCGGAGCGCAGGTCAGCTCGTGGGAGAGAGCGTGGTGATGAGACTGGCGGAACCATTCTTGGGGAAGGGGAGAAAAATCACCACGGATAATTTCTTTACGTCCCTAAAACTGGCCACCGCCTTACAGGCAAAGAAGACCAGCCTGGTTGGCACTTTGGGCAAACAGAAACGTGAGCTGCCCCCCTCCGTGAAACAGCCTGCGGAGCTGTTCAGCACTAAGGTGCTGACGTGTGCTGATGCGACTCTGACGGTGTACCAGGGAAAGCAGAGTAAGAACGTCTGCATCCTGAGCACCGTGCACACAGGTGTGGGCACCTTCAGTGGACCGAAGGCAAAGCCAGAGGCGGTCACGTACTATAACAATACCAAGTACGGCGTGGATGTCCTGGACCAGATGGCGAGGGCGTACTCCGTCAAAGGCGGTACGCGAAGATGGCCAGTGGCGGTGTTTTACAACATCCTTGACCTGGCTGGGATAAATGCCCACATCTTGTTCCAAGAGTGCACCAGCAGCAGGATAGCCCGAAGGAAATTCCTCCAGCAGCTGGCAGAGGAGCTGAGGGCCGAATTCATGGAGGGGAAAGGGGCCGCGCGGCAGGCGGCACAAGGTGGGCAGCAGCGGAAACAACCGCAGAAGCAGCAGCAGCAGCAGCAGCAGACACCGAAACGGAGGCAGTGCCAGGTCCGACAGAGCTGCAAGCAAAATAAAATGTCTGACACTTGCAGCAAATGCCACAAGCCCGTGTGTGGCAGTTGTGCAAGGAGAGCGGAGGTAATCTGCATGTCTTGTGACCATTGATCGCAGTAGGCCTAATTGTTATTGTTAAGTGTCGGTACGTAATGTAATTAGTTTATAAAATCTGTATTAGCCTATATAATTGGATGTTGTTTTATTGTTATATTGCCTAAAGTTCTTTCTTGGCTCTTTTTTTTTGTTATTGTTTTAGATCAGCTCGTTTCCAGCTTTTTCGATTATTATTTTTTTTATTATAGCCTATAATATGTGTATATAATAAGTGTTCAAATAAAATGTTTCGTTTATTATATAGCCTAATATTAAGTGTTACAATAAGATGTTTCGTTAATTATATAGCCTAATATTAAGTGTTACAATAAGATGTTTCGTTAATTATATTGCCTAATATTAAGTGTTACAATAAGATGTTTCGTTTATTATATAATATTAAGTGTTAAAATAAAATGTTTTGTTTATCATATAATATTAAGTGTTAAAATAAAATGTTCCGTAATCAAATAAGATATTTTTAATTAAGTTTTTGAGTTTTCTGTATTGTACTGTACCGTCCTGTACTGCATAATTGTGTGTAAATATAAGCAATAATTACGCTACATTTGATGATTGATGTATAATTAAACTTGTCAAAATGTACATTTTGATGTTATTTCGTTTTTTTTTTTTAAAATACCATGACACAATGAACGCATTCATTAATCAATTGGGTATTTACAGAAGAGATTATAGAGTTTAAAATCTAGCGGTCAAAATGACCGCTCGCGGCCGTTCTAGTAGTTTTCGGAAATCCGGCCGTTCTAGTGTTAAAGTAGGTTTGCCATTTTCTAATTCATGTGTAGCATCCTATTGCCCGAATTCATTCCGATTGCAAGACGAGGCATTTTCACTCATTTTGCATCCTAATGGCAATTTTTATGGCAGAGTTGAACTTTTGTAGCATACTCAAGTTTAAAATATTTTGTTAGACTTAGGTGGTGTCAATTATTTTTTTTACAAATACAAGAATGTAGAAATGTCAACACTATTTTGATTAGTATCTGTGATGCATCAATAATTTTAACTAAAATTCCAAAACCATTGTCAGTGAAACTGGTGTGTTTTCTGTTTTCCTTACATAGCCCTTTGGAGAAAAAGGATCCTTCCAAATCAGTTTATACTGTTTCAAACCCCAATAGATGTTATCTGATGACACTGCTCATATAAACAGGTCAAGACCATATTCTTAAAATTGAAAAACATAAAATTGGAAAATGCCCCACTTGCTATGTATATTCAATGCAATGTATTTTGAAAATTCATGATAATCTTTCTTAACATAATGTTCACAATTTAACAATTCACTTAACACTTACCCATGGCTCTCAGTCATATGGCTAGCGAATATGTTGACAAGTTGTCTCCGGGTGCTGTGAGTGAGTGACTTTTCCGCCTTGTACTCAGTAGGTGATTTGTTAATTTTTAACAGGGGGGACGGTCCAATGGGAGCACCACTGTGCCCCGACACACCTATGTACACCTCACAAAGGACATTGTTGCAGGACATCTTAACCATGACTGTGACATTTCTAATTCTACAATTCCATTTTATCCAGTTATCTTCCCTCTCTTCCCACTACACTTGTCTTTTTATAACTGAATTAAAGTAATGAGTAAATACACCTTTAAATTGTATGCAGTGGACTGAGTTTATTCAGGTTTTCTGATGTTTCTCATAATAAACTTCAAGCAGGGTTATTTTAAATTACATGATCCCTTGGAACTTTTTACCATCTAAATTCCTTGAAGGACACACAATGAACATCGTGCAAAATAGTAGAGCCCGACACAGATATATCAGTATCAGCATATATATTGTCCGATATGAAGACCTTATATTTAAAAACTACAAATACAGAAGGGAGAAAGTCACTCCAGCAGAGTGTGTTTCATCAGGGGATAAAAAAGTTAATGTCAGGAAATGTAACAGCTATCTCACTAGTGGTTAAACTATAAACCAGCACAAAATGACAATTACCAACACAACATAAGTCACCATGTTCTGAGCAGACACACTGAAAACACTTACAAAAAGGAACATTTAGTTTTAGAAAATAAATAGCTGACTATAATGACTGTACATATTAAACTGTCAGAAAAAACTCCTCTCTGAAAAAACTTTAACATGAAAATGAAAATAAACATGTGCATCTGTTACAGGTTTTATTTTGCCCTCCGCACGGCATCATACCATGAATGTATATAGAGAACAAGATTCATAGCGAAAACGTTTCAGAAGCCTTTTGCCTGTCCGACTTTGTTGATCTGGTAATTTTTCGTTGTTATACAATCGGGTCTCTGCACAGGGTGTTTTTATTTTGAAAATTGACCGGATGCTCTATGCCTTTCCTGTGACTTCCTGTTAGCGCGATCTGCTCTGTTTAGCTTGTTACGGCTTTCGTCAAAACAAAACCGGGCAGCCGACTCACAAAGCAGCCGAGCCCGGCTTGACACCCCACTGCGTCGGAACTGATCCCGGTCGCTTGTGATTTGTAACACACTATCTGCTACTAGGGGATGGAGACTGATGACAGGTGAGGTATCTGGAGGAAAACACATTCTGATTTACTTAGCTTTTATTTAATCATGTCTTATTGATTTCATTGTGTGAATGAAGGTCCAGAAGGTAGCTTCCAACTGTGAGGGGCCAAAGGTAGCAGACAATAAAATGCTTAGCTAAGTTTGACCTGCATGCCAAATAGTGAGAAATGCCTAACACAAGTCAAACTCCTCTTTTAACCCATTGAATAATACGGCAAGGGAACCAATCAGACGAAGGGGATGCCCTGGAGAAGGAAGGATAAAAAGGCCCACAGAAGAGGAAGAGAGGGGCGGCATTTTTGTAGACTTTCTGAGAGCAGAGGCTGTCGGGAGTTTTTTTGATAGCGAAGCGGGCAGAACTTATTGGCAGTGTTTTGTCCACCAATTTGATAATATCAGAAAGCGGCCGCTTCTGATCCGGACTCAAGGCTCTAGATTCTGTTTTAATAAAAATTGAGCTGTCATACCACCCGCCTTGCCTTCGCATAATTCTTTTATCATCAACCTACACGCTGACACCTTTGAGAAGAAAAGCCCAGAAACTACACAGGCTAACAAGGGGGATGCTTTTTGGTAATTTTGCTAACAAGGGGGACGCCATCCCCTCTCATCCCCCCTCAAATCGCCTACTGCTTGTACTCTTCGATGACATCCTCACCCCCAGGTTTGCAAAGCAAGGCATTTTTTACCATATATTTGTGTAAGAGAAATCAACATTTTCAGTGTACAAATCAGTCTTTCAGCATAAAATAATTTTAACAATATACCGCAAGAATAAGAGAAAAAGTTAAAATCACTGATTCAGGAGGGTTTCTCACACACAAAAATGGATCAGCAATTTCAGCAAAAAAAATCTAACCAATTGTTTAACTGATTATGCAAGTGCGATATGATTTGTGATGAATCAATGTTGTTTCTTATCTGCCTTAGATTACTAGTAGTACAGAGCTATTAGCTAAACCCAATCATTCTAAATGTCAAATACTCTGATGAGAAAGTCACTTAGTTTGACACTTTATGATGGTCAACAATGTAAATTACATCTACTGCCATTGACTACCTCTTTTGCAGCCTCTGACTCCGAAACCTCTGTGGTAGGCCTGGGTATGACTTCAGAGCTGGATGTACATCTGCCTATGGGAATCCCATATTCTATTCAACTGGAATGGTCATGTCACTTGAAGAAAGTGATGCTTTCGTATCCGTGAGGGAGGATGATGTTGAATGATCTAAGGAGAAAAGTCTAAAAGAAATAAAACATAACTGTGACATGCCTGAAATGTAGCATTTGGTGGTTCCCCAGACACTGCTTAAAAATCACACCTGATCCCACATTTTCAAACTATTTTTGCAATAAGATACAGACCTTTCTTTTAAATATATTTTTTTATAATCTACTTTGTTATAGTAATCAAGGCAGAGACATGAGATGAGATCTCAGCTGATATTTGTTTAGCAAAAAATACCTGAACATTGACTATGACTGATTTTATAATGAGACATACCTTCCTCTGAAATGCCGTCTTGTGTTGTTGGACTTGGACCAGGATTGATCTGTATCTCAAGAATGATGTCTTCTTCCAGCGTCTGAGCTGTGTAGCTAATAGATTTCATGTGATCAGAATCAGGTTACAAAATATAACTATACACTTTTTCAAATATAAGATGGAGTAAAGAATACAGTCGGATTATAAAGGATTAAACATTTTTTTGAAAAACACAGCTGTTGTCAAGAAATGAAATAGTATATTCATAGACTTATGCCAGCAGTTTTTTTCCCTACCCCATTGATTTGGCCAATTTTAAATGATGATTATGTTCTAATGAATATCAAAGTAAGTTACTACTCACTTTTCACTAATGGTGACTTAACCAATATCTGATTTTTGAACGATTTATGGATAACAGAGAAATATACCTACCTGCATCAGGAATTCTGTCACGGACTGTCAGGCATAAATCCGGACTGGCCTCTATCAGTTTGGAAAATATGTCTTCCTCAACTACTGTGTTGGTTTCATCAAAAGCATCAAGTTCAGTAGCATCAGGAAGCCCAAACTTGTATTTGACTGTAGGAAGATAATAATGAGAACAGAAAAAATACATGATGCTGATCTTAAGGTGCAGTAAGTGATTTGCATTTGTGAATATAAGTGTTGAACAGCTCTACTTTCCAACAGCCGTCAGTGCTTTAGGGTGTTTGTCAGTAACATGGATCTCCCAGTCTCTCTGCTCTGCAGTAAACGGAAAATAAGTTCCTACTAGTTCTCTCCAGATTGGCTGAAAGAGGGTGTAGGATACCAGAAAATGTCTTTTCTTTTTACTGCAGAGTGGAGGGGGGATAGATGCAAATAAGTACACCACCTTTAAACTGCACTTTAAGGATGACTGATCAAACTTTTCTCTATAACATCTCTGAAACTACATCATGCTTTCACTTGTGCAGTAACCGCAGCATCAGAATGTTGCATTTATACCAACACCAGTGTGCACAATACAAACACAATACAAAAAGCTTTTTTTTGCCATCCTAAATACATAAATCCTTGTGTTTATTTGTTGTGAGGGCAACTATGAGATGGCTACTCACCTTGAGCGATGAAATCCAAAAAGGTCAACCCTGACAGTAATGTACTTCTTCGTATTCTGGTACTTCACCTTGAGCAACATTGCCAAATCTTTAGACTACATCTTGTAGAATAAGTGGATAATGGCTGTTAAACTTTATCAGGTGAAAGGAATTAATTTTTGAGGCTAAGATGGACCCAATGTGGTCCCTGTAGGAAAGTGATGCAATGAACAGCACTCAAGCAGAAAAAAACTGAGTCTCTTTTAGGAATTGTAAAGTATTTTAACGTCCAGAAGGAAGCAGGCGACATGTAATAATTTCTGCATCGTGCTAGTGATTTTATGTTCACGAAGGATCCGATTCTTTTGAACAGCTCTTTGGTATGAACAAGGGTAACCGATATATTTGAGAGCCGTTCATTTAACCTCTTATCTTGAATAGCCACTTGAATGGCCATAGGTTTCTATTCATCATCTTTGCATTGACGATGTAAAAAAGAAATTAATTAAACGGCTCTTGGAAAGGAACGGAGAAGATCAGACTTTCTTCAAAGAGCCGTTAATCCCATCACTTCTGCCTGTTGCATGCGCCTTGCCTTGCCTGGTTCAAACGGTATATTTTCAGAGAGTATGAACACGTATATCATGGACAATGTGTAGTTGTGTGTTTGTGTGAATGGGTATAAACGGTGATGTCCGTGCCTGATTAAATGGAAATTGTCTGAAAAGGGCTACAATTTCACTATGACGACGACGACGCCACCACCCCTCCCCCACCTTGTTGCACAGTTACAAATTTGACAAAACACCATCATTATACCTATAAGAACGTTAGGTAATCTACCACTGGTCACCTTAGTACTTTCCCAGCAAACATTTTCTCGACCTGCGTCTAGATGAAGACGTCCAATCGACGTTGCGTCACGTTGTGACTTTAATTCGACTGTTTTCCAACATGATAAAATAATATCAAGTCAAATATGACCTAAAAAATATGCATTTTAGAGCGGTTTAACTCAATAAATACTGCCAACAAACATTTTCTCGACCTGCGTCTAGATGAAGACGTTCACTCGACGTTGCGTCACGTTGTGACTTTAATTAGACTTTTTTTCGACATGATAACATTAGGGGGAATACGATCTCAAGGAAAACATATTTAACTGAAAAAACACTGTCAAGAATTATTTCCTCTACTTACTGCTGTGTGGAGATGAAGATATCAAGTCATCGTCCAGTCATGTCGGGACGTTTATTTCACGTCTCATTAACATCGTGCAGGCAGGTTGAATTGACGTCTATCTGAGGGGCTGAAATGACCAACATCATTTCCACAGCTCTTAGACGGCATCAATGTACGTTGTTTCAACATTGTTTAGACGGCATATCAACGCACACGAATGTTAAAGAGTATTCGAAATGATGGAAATATGTTTGTGAATTAAAGAAAACAATGTAGTATCATGTATATTGGCAATGTGGGCTGAAATGTTTGTGATTCTAGCCTCCATCTAGGAACTATTTTTCCTTGCGTAGTTGGCGCACCTAGCAGGTTTCCCACGCATGCGCAAAAAGAACAACTTGGCAGTGGCAGTTGACGAGGAGGAGAGACAGAGTCAGACACGTGTGAAAGGTCAGTTACGAAAAGTACTCTAATTTAAAATGAGACTGTGTTTGGTAAGACATTATACGTTTATCAATTGCATGTTGCATCAACTTTTGATTTTGTTGCTGCATCGTGTATTGTTACAGATAGATGGTTTTTGATTTTATTCGTAACCGAGCGGTGGCTAGCAGCCGAAATAGCCGTGTGTCCAAAAGCCTTTTCCCGTGCATCGTGCAGTGACCTTTTGGAATATCTGTTGTACCTGGTCTTCTTCTTTTAGTATTTCAGGCTTTGATAGCGACAGATATGATAGCTTCCAGCTAAATGGACTAATTAGTCGAGAGTTAGCTCACAGATGACGTGAGGCGAGGACAAACAATGTCCGACTAGGCCTCGTACTGTTTCAATCCTGTAACCCTCTAAAACGTGTTTTACAAAACATTAAATTACTTCTGAACCGTTTACGCTAGGTAAAGTGTCTGTGTAATCACGTAACTTGTACGGGAACAGACGCCAAACCGGGCCTAGCATCAAGCAGTGCAGCTCGATCTACACACACACAGCCACCTGTTAATAGCCCTTTTTAGATAGAAAAGGCAGCACATTTGCTCCAAGGTAAGGGCGGCAATGTGCGGAGGCGTAATATTTCTCCTTTTCTAAAAGCCGCCTCTGAGGTAACGTTAGGCGTAAACATGTGACGTGACATGAAGCTCGAGTTGGGCTGTGAACAAGGACAACGAATTTGTCTTCAAAATAAGAGCTTTACATTGCACCCCATTGGAGCCTGACGACAAAACAACAAGCTAACACAACCAAACAGCTACAGAGACTGAGGAGACGCTAGCATCTCCCGGATCTCAGCGGCTGCCCAGTTGCTCATCTTAATGTCCACGGATGAAATGATGGACTGGCTGCTGTGATCAGCTGTTTCCTGGTTTTAAAACTCCCCGGCTGTGGGTCGCACAACAGTGCAGGTCATTGACACCTCCGCCCAGCTCACGCAGGGGCCGGCACATTGACGGCTCGTTTTTAGATCGCAGGCGAAGCGGAAACAAGTGTACCCTCCGAGTTGGAAAATCGGCGGACCAAAACAGACCCCCAATTTGCCGGCCTCTGTCTAAAACAGCGGACCGAGCCGCCAAAAGGACGGGCAAATTGGCGGCTTGATGCCCTGTCTAGAAACGGCTAATGACAGAGAAGTACGTTTCCACCCAGAAGTAACACTTTTTATGGCTCAAAGTGTGTGAATATTCTTACTCTACAACTAATTAAATATATCAAAATGTAAAGAAAAAAGTCATTTGGTGTCTACAAACATCATATTCATTTGGTGTCTCCAAATGGAGCTCGGCTGGATCTTTACATGGATTAAAGACAGTAGAATGGAACAAGTGTTCACTGATAGTGTGGCTACAGAACCATAATGTCATTGACATGCTCAGATGAAGCCACAAGCAGTTGCATCTATTTGTGTGTCTCTGTCCCTCGCATAGGCCTGTTTTGATAACCATTTGTACAATTTACCTCACTTCACAGGTTTACTGTGAAAGGTTTTCTTTTGAGAAATAACGAGACGCACACCAGGTGAGATACACACACGCACACGTGGAGGGGGGTGGGGGGTGGGGGGGGGGGCCTTGAATGTATATGAATACAGCCTCAGAGCCATCCGCCCCTGTTTTACGCCGTTGTGATTATGCTTGGACAGAGGAGCTGATGCATAACAACAGCAACGGTGAGGAATATTTTCAAATTCATTATTTTAGAGTAAATATATTACGAAGCTGTGGCACATGTTTGAAATGACATGGAATTGTCCTTTAAAAAAAACTTCTAATGTGCTATTGTGCTCCCTATGTGAACAGCCAGGCACCTGCGCGAAAGAGAAATTATGCTTATTTAGTTCCCTCAGGAATCTGCAGAGAAGAAGTTTAAATTCCGCAGAGAGGAATTTTGATTCTGCGGAGAGCAATTCTTGATTCCGCGGCTTAAAAGTTAAAATTCCGCAAACATTAAAAAAACATACTTTTTTAATGTAATAACGAATTAAATATTCTCCTATGAAATTAATTGCAATACTAGAACACTGTAAAACACTGTAGAACCTACTATTACTGGTTTTAAAATAATCAACATCAACATTTTTTTTGTCCCTGTTGGGCAGATTTATTTGCAACATAAAAAGTGCAAAACTTTTCACCAAACTATGGGTGAAGGTTTAGGAATTAGCAGTGAAACCAGTTCCTCTGAAGTTCTGGTGTCACTGCAGGAGAGCTGGTGTCAGTGAACAGAGAACCAGACTGAGCTGCTCGTCAGAACATTTCTCTACACAGTGAGTCAGCCTTCCTGCGGTGGAGTGATTGACAGCATGTGATTAACACGAGCTCGATGGCAGTTCAAACTGTGTCTGTCTGTACATTAAGAGCTGCGAGACGTTTGTTTGACGATGATTCAGGTGTTCTTTAGTCACCTGGTGGATGGAAACTTGAGTCGGTTGCTTCACTGCACGTAGATGAAGTTATCTTCATTATCAATGTGTACTTCTACTGTAAGTCTAGAGTCAAGTCTATCTGACAGCGACATCTAGCGGGATGAAAACTACATGCAAAAAGTTATATTCCGCGGAAGGTCTTTGAATCTGCGGATGGCCGAGAAATCTGCGGTAAATTCCAGAATCGCGGATTCCTGGGGGGACTACTTATTGTTGCTTCTGTGTGTTGTGTTCACAGGGGGTTAGTATTTATTATTCGCACTGTTTTAGAATATGGTCCCAGTTTGTTCTTGGTATGTGGATGCCTTTGATATTGCCATTTGTGTCATTTGTTTCGGTTTGAGTAATAACGCTGCATTATATAATAATGTAATACATTTTCACGTCATTATGTAATAACGCCACATTTTGTTAAACAATTCTTGAATTTGTAATTTGTTACATATTGCACCAGTTAATACAAATAGAGGGTGTTGTAAAGGTAATAATTTGGTGCATGATGTACTAAACCACCAAGATGGATGTCTTATTGATGGACTGATTGTTTTTATTGTTTGATATTTTATCAATCAATCAGTCATAACATCATACAATAAAACTACATAATACTAACAGAACTACATATAATACTAAAAATAAAAAAAAAACAAGAGAGGGTGGGGCATAATCCAGATTGAATGTATGCATGTCCTCCAACATTTAATGCAGTTTTTGTCTCCATGAGCTTTCAAACACACTTATGATTGATGCTGGAGCTTAAAGTCAATGTTGTTCTGATGGTATAATGTTGTGCAACACCCGCAATTTGTAATAACTGGTGCAATATGTAACAACTTATTATAAAATGTGGCAAAGTTTAGTACATATTGCATTCAAGAATTTCATTACAAAAGATTAGATTTTAGTTAGATTATTACAAAATGCGGCATTGGCACATAATGAGGTGAAAATCTATTCCATTATTACATAATGCCTACCTATTAATATTTTGAAAAATAAAGACGTGGCAGACCTAGCAATAGAATCTCAGTGCTTCAGTTGCCTTAAATTACATGCATTCTTCTTACAGTATTGTAACCACATTGTTGCTGCCTTAAACAGCCCTATGGCTTCTAACTACTTGCGTGAGTGGAGAAGACGGAGGTCGAGAGCAGATGTTGAAGCTGAAGACGGTGGTGCTGAAGATGCTGCTGCACAGGAGCATCAGTCTGATGAACCACAGGAAGAAACCACCTTACAGCAGGGAGAACAGTCCCTGGTAGAGCAAGTGTTGGCGGATGATACCTCAGAACTGCCTGGTACTTCAGCTGATGAGCAATTGGCCACAAGCAGTCATGCCAATTCTGACAAAGAGCCAACCCTAGAATTTGAGCATGACATTGTTGATTCTAGTCAATCGGATGGAGATATGGCTGAGGCAGACGGTTCTGACAATGAGACAGGAACTCTAGCTGGAGATTTGGCTCAATGGGCAACAGCCAGCAATCAAACCCTAAGTGCTGTTAATGGTTTGTTGAGCATTCGTAGAAGACATGGCCATCGTCTTCCCAAAGATGCCCAGACTCTTCTCCAAACTCCAAAAGATGTTCAGTGCCAGCTGAAGTGGTAGCTGTTTTGCTGGAAAGAGGAGTTAAGTATGAGGGCAAAGTTCACAAAGTGAGCATCAGGGCAATTATCTGTGATGCATCCGCAAGAGCTTTTCTGAAGTGCACTAAAGGCCACAATGCCAGACAAGGCCGTGAGCGATGTGAGGCAACAGCACTACGCATAAACAGTAGGATGGTTTACACAGCCACAGATGTTGCTCCCAACAGAACTAATGAAATGTTCAGCCAATTCAAGAATGTTAATCATCAGAAGATGCCATCTCCTCTCCTTAATTTGGGGATTAGGTGCATTGAGCAGTTTCCTCTTGATTACATGCATCTGGTGTGCCTTGGTGTTGTCAAACACATCCTGGTGTTTCTTATTCGTGGACCCTCTAACTGCAAATTACATCGGAGGCAGCAGGAGGAATTGTCGGAAAGGTTGGTTAGCCTGAATGGAGTTATGCCAGGTGAATTTGTAAGGCAACACCGGTCTCTGAATGAAATCGATCTTTGGAAGGCCACAGAATTACGTCAGTTCCTCTTGTACTCAGGGCCAGTAGGCTTGAGCAGTGTCATTCCACAACCGCTCTACAGTCATTTCTTAACATTAACAGTCAGTATGTCCATTCTGTTGGAAAAAGATACAGAGAAGAGAAATGCATATCTGGACTATGCAAAGGATCTCATGGATCACTTTGTTGATGCAAGTGCTGACTTCTATGGACAGATATTCCCCACCTACAATGTCCATTCCTGAAAGCACCTGCATGAAGATGTAAGATTCTTCAAGTGCTCATTGGATGACCTCTCATGTTTCCCTTTCGAGAACCATCTTCAGGTCATTAAGAAATTGTTCGTAGCAGCCGCACAACTTGCATAAGCACTGCCAGAGAAGATCTACTCCTGTCATTTCTGCTAAACTGCAAGACCGATGCTTTCTGCTTCCAAACGAGGACTTTGCCTTTGTCCAAGAGAAAAGAGGAGATGGAACACTGGTTGTCAGTGTTCTCAGCCAAGATGGCACGGATGATCTATTCCAGGATCCCTGTAGTTCTAAACTGTTAAACATTGTGTATCTGGAGAGTTTTGAAAGAGCGAAGTGCCGACCCCTGTGGTATGTTAAATGGCGCAGCATCATTTATTAATCTGATATGCATCGCTTACCCTTTCGTGTTTTCTGTGTGTTTATTAGTGCTGTCAAAAAAATTGTGTTAACCCAAATCAATTGAACCAAATCACTCTGGTAAATAAATAGAAGGGCAGTATAGCCCGACTGCTAGTATGTTCAAAGAAAACAGGAAAGTATAAACCATAGTTTAACCCTCAGAGGTTAAAATATTTTAATCGATTGACAGCACTAGTTTAAAATCCTAGTCTATTCTGAAATTTACTTTTTCCTCCCACTAATCCTAACCCTAACTATCTCCTTCTGGACCACTATGTACCTCTTTGGCTTTCTGGTGCCGGTGCATAATTAATGTAATGCGTCTGTAGATTAATTGTTTTGGTCTAACAGTAGCCGGTTGGGCCACGGGCACTAATAATTACTCACTCAACTGTATCGCACTATTCCCACCCTGGAAGCCCAGCCCTGCCTAACCCAGCCCGGTTGACTTCCTGTATGGTGAGGACTACGGAATCTGAATCCTGCACACACTCTTCCCTATTCTTATCTATTGCACTATTCTCACCCTGGAAGCTCAGCCCTGCCTAAACCGGCCCGGTTGACTTCCTGTATGATGAGGACTGCAGAGTCTGAACACTGTGCCGAGACGGCACCATCTAACTGCATCCTCTTACTGATTTATTTATTTGCACTAAATTGTCCTGTACTTGTACTGTCTTTGTTGTACTGTTGTTGTTATGTGCGGTGTCCTTGAGTGCTTTGAAAGGCGCTTTCAAATAAAATGCATTATTATTATTATTATTATTTCTGCATGTCCTTGTTGATGGTGGTGTAAGTACGGCTTGCTGTTGTTAACAGATTATTTGATAGGTATGTTGTCTGTGCTCACTGTCTCTCTATGCTATTTTTTTGTCAGGCTGAATTGTGCAGGCATGAAAACGGGTCAGGGGTGAAAAAGGTGAGAAGGATACGACCCCTCTCAGGGGGTCCAGGGGCATGCTCCCCCTGGAAGAAAATTTTGAATATTTCATATTTAAAAGCATCAATCTGGTGCATTTTGAGAGAAAAATCAAGCAGAATTACAAGACAGTATGAATGTATGATAAAGTATCTATCTATACATGGTCACATTATGCTACATAAGAAATGAGACTGACAACTTCTCTCATGACATGCGCAACAGCACAACTTTAATAGCGCAATCTGCTGCAAAGAGTGTGTTTTGACAAGACCAACATGGGTTTTGAAAAAGTTGCTGTCTGCTTGGAAGAAAGGTGCTGGCAACACGTGTTGATGCTATGACCTGCACCTTCTTCTTGTGCACTTCTGTTTGACAGTGTGCCTGCAGTGCATGGCTGCCCTTGTTTGCATAGTAAATAGCCGTTTTTATACTGGGCAGCTAGCCGCCAATCCGGCTGTCCTTTTTGCGGCTAGGTCGGTGGATTTAGACAGAGGGAGGTAAATTGGAGGTCTGTTCTGGTCAGCCAATTTACCGCCTCGGAGGGTACACCTCGGAGGCTATCTAAATCCGAGACGTCAATGTACCGGCCACTGCGTGAGCTGGGCAGAGGTGTCAATGACCTGCACTGTTGCGCGACCCATAGCCGGGGAATTTTAAAACCAAGAAACAGCTGATCACAGCAGTCAGTCCATCAACTCATCTGCGGACATCAAGATGAGCAACTGGACAGCCGCTGAGATCCGGGAGATGCTAGCGTCTCCGGCTAGAGTCCTACAGAGTCTTTCTTAAGGCACTCTTGTAGTGGCGAGCTAGGAACGGTCGCTACTTTCAAACTAAAAGCCCCCTGCTAAGAGCCCAGTTCTAAACTTTAATGGGGTGCAATGTAAAGCTCTTATTTTGAAGACAAATTTGTTGTCTTTCTGACAAAGAATGCAACGTACTTTATATTACGTTCAGCCTCCAGTCAGTCCCCTCACCTCAGCATCATCGACACGTCTTGAAAATGAGTTGTAGAGATTTTAGAAAAGTTGTTTTTATCGAATTGAAGGGGCCCTTCAGGCGCATACATGTTTGCATTACACTGATAATCTCTGGTATACCTCCATGCCCCGTCCATATCCCCCCCCAAATATTTTCTCATCAGATCTACACGATTCACGTAGGTCACCTATTTTGGTTTCAAAACAGCGAATTTTGCCGAAAGGTGAGTGATTTTCATGCCTGATTGGTGAGATGGACAATCCTGCCTTCAGCCAAGATCTGCTTGATCCCCCAATAGGGAGGGTCAAACACATTAGAAGAAAACAGATTTTGGAAGATTTTGTGAAAGGTGAGAAATTACATTTTAGTGTTTGTAGTATTGGTAGGCACTTATTGGGGCTTAATAAAAATGTCTTACACTGTGATACATGCAGATGTGACTTCACCAGAACAATCACCACCAGCTGTTTCTGTTAAGTCTTTTAAGTGTAAACACCCTATCCCCTGTGATGCATAATAAATAAAAAACTTTCAAATAATTCGTTTTGATGGCTTTAAATGTAAATAACTGAGACAGGTAACTTGTTCCACACAGAAAAAAAAACTTGTAAGCCTTTACCGGAACAACCCAAAAAATTCAAGCGGCAGGTGACAGACACGAAAAGGTAAATATATATTGTGGGTGGACATGTACCGTATTTGTTATGCTTGGTTGAATTTTAACTTCAAGCTAGGGTCTGTAATGTTGTTCAGAAACACATTTTGTTATACTGGGTGAAATGATCCTGCTATCCTGAGAGTAGTCAATACATCATGTATTCAGAAAAAGGAACAAAAATAATTGGACCTCTGTAGCAGCTGCAGCACTGAGAAAAAGCTGACCAATCCATGCTATCCGGGCCGGATTGCACGGATTGGTCAGATACCTTCATGTCTCGTTCTGTCCCTCCGTCCTCCATGCGTGCACACGTTAGGTTTCACTGATGCCGGAAATATTCAGCACACTCCTCTGCAGAAATACGGAGTTGAAGGAGAAGACGTTCATTTGGTTGCAATAGCAGAGAAAATGCAGCCAGCGTTACTTGTAACAGCTCACCCCGCTAAAAAGGCAAGGAAAAGAAAGCCTGAGGCTGAAAAGGCTGCAACAAAAAAGGCTCTGGATAAAGAAAGAAGTCGGACCGAGTCGCGTTTGAGCGGTGGAGACAACTGGGGCATGTGAAGGGCTTGAAAAGCAATGCAGAGGTTGCTCTCTTTCTGTTGGACAGGTAATTATTTGTTTTGTTTCAGGGGGATTTGTTATTTTCATGAAATATGTAAGGTTTGCCAACTTGGCTACGTTTGTAGCTCGTATTAGCCCAAAGCTAACGTTAACTTCTTTGTGTGTTGTTTTTAGCCATGAGAATGGCTAATGAGTCGGCCCAATTTCCACTGGATAGGGGTCCGCTGCGTTGCGGCTCCGATCCGGTTTTGGTCCGCCTTCAGACAATCCCCACCGGTTGCGGTTTGAGTCCGCAACGGCGCAGTACGGTAGACAGCTGGCCTCACGGTGTGTGCTGGTGTGAACACGGAGTGTTTTATTTTGAAAAGTAACCAGATGTAGTTTGTTATTTCTGCGCTTGACTTCCTGTCTGCTCCGTGCTAAATTCAGCTGAATCGCTGCATCTTGCTCCGGCATCTCCTTCTTCCTGCTGAGTCCCACTGCCACATGCGCGTTCACGTTTGTGGGGGGCGTGGCTTTGGACGGAGCACTGATAGGGAGGGAAGGGGGGGTGGAACTTAGAGGAGGTGCCACTTTCAAATCTTGCTAGCTCTCTTGCTAGCTCTCCAGGATTGTAGACCCTAGCTTTAAGTTTACTAAATTAGTAAAGTGAGACAAGTGATGAACACACTACTCCTTAGGGTTAGGGTTACCAAGAGCTGCTGCTCTTGGTAGCCTTCTGCTTAATTAAATCGTTTTTGACCCTATTATTTTGCACTGAAATGTATTAATTTTAATTAATTAATGAACACACTCGAGTTTGTCGGCACACAGACACTATCATTTGTGTCTGTGATTGTGTCTGTGTGCCGACTGAAAACAGGAGCTCAGCTTCGTGGCTGAGACACGAACTATTAACCTTAAACTTTTACTCTTAGACACAAAAGGCAAGTCCACTTTAAGAAAAAATAATTCGTTCATATCTTAAAACGGACGGAGCAACCTAATGCAGACAAGTTAGCTTACCGTTTATAGATGATATGCTTGAAGTCGAGCTGTCTGTAGTGGGTTGGGCTAATCCAAAATAGTGAAAACAAGGGGGGTGTTCTGAAGACACTGTTACCTGTGAACAGGGCTGTAAACTAGCGGTCGCCACTCGCCAAATGCGACTAAAATATTCCCCTGGCGACTTAATTTTGGAGGGATACATGCCACGGGGCGGGTAAATGTTTGTCCCGATGGTCGTGCTCTTGCAATAAATTATGCATGATATAGCAAAACATTGTAGTAGCTGTAAAGTGATAAATTATGACAGTAGCAAATGTTAGTGCTAAACCGGCGATTTGTTGTGTGTCGCACTGAAGTAGCTCCCCCGACATCACCGCTGTAGAAAATAGTTCCCCTCAGAAGCAACGTAGCGTGCGCGTCACCGCTCTTTAAAAGTTTGGCGCAGTGACTGTTGCCGTTTTTTGACAGGGCACCAAGCCGCCAATTTGCCCGTCCTTTTGACGGCTCGGTCCGCGGTTTTAGACAGAGGCCGGCAAATTGGGGGTCTGTTTTGGTCCGCCGATTTTCCGCCTCGGAGGGTACACTTATTTCCGCCTCGACTGAGATGGGCGGAGGAGTCAATGACCTGCACTGTTGTGCAACCCACAAGCGGGGAGTTTTAAAACCCGGAAACAGCTGATCACAGCGGTCAGTCCATCACTTCATCCGCGGACATTAAGATGAGCAACTGGACAGCCGCTGAGATCCAGGAGATGCAGCGTCTCCTTGGTCTCTGTAGCTGTTTGGTTGTGTTAGCTTGTTGTTGTAGCGCAAGCTAGTAGGAACGGTCGCTACTTTCAAATTAAAAGCCCCCCGCTAAGAACCCAGTTCTAAACTCCGTTAGAGGACAATGTAAAGCTCTTATTTTGAAGACAAATTCGTTGTCACTTTTTTTTTCTTTACTAAATCTTTACAAACTGTAAAAACAAGCAAGTAGATTCATTAATACAGAAAATACATTAGTCAAGAGCAGAGCCAGGGGAAGTTTCATAAGAATACATAAAAAATAGAGCATAACTGAATGGTTTTAGCAGCTTTCTTATTTTTTAAATCATAGATGGTTTTGATGTACTGTTCCGTTTCCTTACCAAAAGAAATAAAAGAAGGTTTAGAGTTACTGAATTTGGCTTTGTGAATATGATATTTCCCTAAAATGATCAACACAAATTCGTTGTCACTGTTCGCAGCCCAACGTCGAGCTTCACGTCACGTCACATGTTTACGCCTACCCCAGAGGCGGCTTTTGGAGGAGGAATATTATGCCTCCGTTTTAGAAAGACAGGCCGGCACATTGCCACCCTTTCCTTGGAGCAAATGTGCCGCCTTTTCTATCTAAAAGGGCTTGTGATTCGAGCGCAGCAATGTGGCGGCACATTCCCGGTGTGCCTGAATTAAAGAGGAAAAACACAGAGGAGATAGGTGGAAAGGAAGGTGACAAAGAAGGCAAAACAACGACGAAAAAAGCAAAAGTGAGGAAGTTCAGTGAGAAGTGGAAAACTGACAGGGAATGGCTTTCAGTACGACGACTCGACGGGTGTCATGTTTTGCTCTGTCTGCCGGACACACGCCAAAGAAAAGCAATGTTATGAAATTTAATCATTAATATTAAAATGTATTTCTAAATAATACTTTGGCCTCTTTTCTAAGCATGTATTGCTATATAATACTGTTATCTCCATGAAAAGTACTGAAACAGATGTATATGCAACAAAAAGAGGCAATTTATTATTTGGCCGGTAAAAAAATTACTTGGCCGGTAGATTCTTTCATCTACCGGTCCCCTTGGCAGGTGAGCCAAAAATTTAGTTTACAGCCCTGCCTGTGAAACATGGGTGCTCTGAAAACACCCCCATTAGCACTTGGTACTTTCCTCCTGATGAAGTCAAATGCCATATGCAGGAGGACACACAGCATAAAGATGGAGAGGACCTGCTGCGTGTTTACGCACTGCCATAGCAGCATGTAATTAACATGCCAAAAATCGACCAATCAAAATTTTGGTTGAGCCAGAATGTATCGACCAGTCGACTAGGAGATTACAGCCCTAGTTGACAGAATGAAGAAACTGATTTTCTGATGAAGTTTTGATATGAACACACTATGATCACGGCACAACTGATTGACGTGTGTGTCAGGTTACTGTCATTGCTCAACATTAAGGAATTAAAAACATATATCTGTATATCCACAGGTTCCCAAGCCCAAAACTAACTGTACAGGACTCATGTCACGGTTATATGTAGATAAGCTGTACTGATTTGAAATTGTTTATATTAATGTAGATCGGAATCAAATGCCACATGAGCGTATGGTCTCTGGCAAATACCACAGTAAAGGCAAGTGCAATTTTGTAAGTAATGCTCTGTTTGTGACATACATCAAGATTTGAACAGTCCCCATTTAAGGACAATGTTGTTAAAAAATGTAAATCCACAGGTCCCCAAGGACAAAAGTGCCCCCCACATCAGAGAGGCCCTACGTCGCCCAAGTAAAATGTTAAAAGATTTGCACTTAACTTAATTATGCAGTACTCATGTTACAGTTAGAAGTAGAAAACCTGTACTTATTTAAAATTGTTTGCTGATATTTCTGCAGTTAAGACTCGGATGCCATACGCCAGAAGCCAGATGACGGCTTCTGAGATGAAAGCAACTGCATCACCACCTATTCGTGGGAGAGTCGATTTAAGAAGTAATTGTAATTTTGTGGTTTTTAACGAAATGTCTACCCTGGTTAATGATTTTTATTTTCATTTTTTAAAGACATATTTCTATAAATGCATTATTGTATATGTATGTTTTGTCAGGATCACCACGATTTATGAATCCTAAATCGCCCATGATGGGATCACCATGCCTCAGCCCAGTAAAGGTGGACGACCAAAAAAGTAAATATTTTTCATTATTTTTTTCTTAATTTTTTTTTTTGTTTTCATGTGATTTCAGAGATGTTTTCGATAATTAATCTGATCTGTTTCATAGGGTGTGTGAGACAGTCACCTTGCCGGACACGAACTTCGACACCAATGATCAGTTATTTTTATTATGAAGCTGGAAGTTGTAAATTTGGGATTATGGCTGGATTTATCTTTTAACAATCTAAATTATTTTAGGGAGCCCTATAACACCAGATGAGGAACTCCAGCAGTCGAGCCAATTCAGTGCCACACCCAAACGTGAGTTCTTATCAAGGCAAACTAGAAATGTTTTCACTTGTCAAGGTTGAATAGGTGTTAAAAGTTATCAACAATTATTCAAGTAGTCTTGCCTCCTTCCTCCCCTGGTGGCAAATGTAAATTTCCTTCACAGAGGATGTTATGCGATGCTTTAATTAAAACGGTCAACATTGATAAATGTTTTCATATATATTTATGGGCTACTTGCGGTCAGTAATGCACTTTGGAGATAACAATTTGGTCTGTGACCCTTCTGCCAATTTTGCTTAAATGAATAGTTCACTTTTAATCTAAATTCAGTCATCTACTCAACATCATGCTGTTGAGCAATCCGGTGTATTTTTTTTAACGTCAAAACACTGCTTGAGTATCACAGGCAGACAGCTTCTAGTATAATTCCACTTTAATTAGAGTTTGTTCTTTTTTGGGGGAAAAATAATGGAAGCTCTGTCCCCATGGTACTGAAGCAGTGTTTTGAGGATGAAAAAACTACACCGGATTTCTCATCAGCATGACAGTGAGTAGATTGAATTTTCATTTTACATATAAATTCCTACATTGATATGGCAGCAATCGGCAATGAATGAAACTGGTGCATCTCTTCTAGACCTGACACCGAGACGTAAGTGACAATCTTGTGCCTTCAACTCAACAATGTTCAGTTTTGTTGAATTTCATGTTTACTCAACTGTAAAGGATCAAAGTCTAAATGTTATGACAAATCCATTATCAAAATTGTTGGCAATAAATTTAATATTAGATTAATCAATTCTATTTATTATTGTGTAACACATTGAATTAGATGTCACTTAAGGTGTCAAGGGGTGGATTCATTACATATGATACAAGTCTGATAAGAAAAAAACAGAAACGCAGCTTAGTAGGCTACTCCAGAATCAGATGTAAACTGCTACTGCAACACTGTATCTACGGACAGACTTCCGAAAGCCACGACAACGGTGGCAAAAGCGGCAGCGACCGTGTAACGTTTAACAAATTCAGAAACAATTAAAATTAAAACTGCAAGCAGTGATGAA
>OZ023155.1:31300464-31319442 GCA_963678695.2 Diplodus puntazzo | reverse complement strand
AGCACTTTTTTTTTCTGTGCTTATAGTAACAGTGTTTCTTCATTGAACTGGGTTGTTAGCTATGTGTCCAACCCAACCTGGAGAAGTGGATTGCACTTTGCCAGGCCTCTACCATCAGACCTGTCCAACTTTGTCTTTGTGAGCTGCTGGAAGCTGGAGCAAAAAATAAGTGAGCTGGCTTTGTTAAAAAAAAAAAAAATGCCGTGATTATATGAAACAAAACAGTGCAGAACTACAGCGGAACTTTACGTAGGGATCTGTCACACACTGGCAGAGGCGGGCTGGGGTTGAAATTCAGCCCTCAAGCTTGGTTTGGAGAGACCTTTTATCTGATTGCATGACGGATGCAAGTGGAACCGTAGTTTTAAGATGAATACTTTATTTGCATCTAATGTACTGCTATATGTGGATGAAAAGAACATCAGTAATAACGAATATTAGCCATAACTCATTAACTTTGGAAAGAAAACAGATGTCTAGTTCAGAAAGCCACTGACATAACTGCAGGAGAGGATGGGCTTATTGTTTCTGTGTGACTGGAACTGAAACATCAACATGTGACTTAATATAATGCTATGCAAAGACTTATTGCCAACCCAGTCCTGCACACTGCACCTGTCCCTGGCACTGTTTTGTTTTTTTGGTGGTTCCTGCTCCAATTTCCTCTTCCTCCTCTTTGTCCTCCTCCTCTTCCTCCTTCTCCTCCTCCTTTTCCATCTCCCCCTGCTCCTGTCCCTCCTCATCTGTCTCTTCCTCCTCCTCACTCCTATAACTGGCATTATCCTGTCCCTCTGCATCAACTCCGCGACTGACACTGGCCTTGTCAGCTAATATTCACAATAACAGCAACAATGATAAATGAGTTAGGATGTGAAAGACAGGATGTATAGCCTATATATTCAAATAATATTTTTTAAACTTTGAACACAGACTCTCCTGAAATATGTTTGCTTTTGCAATAAGGAAATGTGACCCTGCTGGGTCCGTGTCGTCACTGTCCTTGCTGACTGTAGCCGCGCTGACCTTCGCTCCTCCACCACTAAAAGCTCTGTTTATTTGGCGCATTTGACTGCATCCTCTACTAACCGTTCTTTTCTTTTTTGCCCTTAATGTTTCTGCTCCATCCATCTCTTTCTCCGGCTTCTTTCTTTTTAGCATGTTTGCTCATTTGAACTTATCCCGCTCCCCTTTCTTTCTTTAAACAGGAAAATAATGGTTTAATGACTGACTGAGCTGCTGAGCCAATCATATTTTAAAAGAAACTGCTGCTGCTACTTCAAAGTCTTCCCGCCGTGGTGAAACCTGACACCATATTGTCATGCTACGTCTTGGCTCATTTGCATACTGCAACAGTGATTGGATATTTACTAAGAGTTTAGGGAGGGGTGTGTGTGTGTGTGTGTGTGTGTGTGTGTGTGTGTGTGTGTGTGTGTGTGCGTGCTGCGCAGCCTGTGAATGCACGCACAGCGGAGCGGAGGGACAGAGAGATGAGTTGAGGGGGCAAGACATTTATTTGTGGGGGGGCTGCCCCCTCTTGCCCCTGCGTAGAGCCGGTCCCTCACATGAATACAGGACTAATATTTCAAGGTCTCGAGACTCTTTTCTGAAGTTGAAATGGAGTCTGTAGGTCAAAGTATGAAGGACAAGGAGAGGTTGAAAGTGGATGAGTTTTGAAGAGGATTTAAAGATTTTCCCATTTAATTCCATGCAAACTAATTAGACTGCCACCAGATCGCCACCTATTGGCCGATTTGCTCCAAATTTTACACAGACCCTCATCAGGCCATGGAACACAATTAGCAAAAGTGTTGTGGTAATGGGAATGTATTTGGGGAAGATATGGAACAATATCTGTTTTGAATGCAATGTGCAGGAATTTTTTGTTTTATGTTTTGGGCGTTTTTTGGGCTATCAAAATTCTTTTAATAACTTTTTGTCAGGAGGGTCCACAGATGCTTCATGCAAAGTTTGGTGCAAATCAGTCAAATCGTCTAGGAGGAGTTCGAAAAAGTAGGTTTTTCATTTGGTGCGATTTTGCGAATGGAAAGTTGCTGTCAAAGTGGGCGGGGCCTACACCACACAATTCAGCTGAATTCAGGGAACATGTAAATATAAGGTTTAACAATGTGCAACTTATTATGCGGGATTTATGGGCTAAAAACATTTTTTTTTCAAAATAGCGCCCCCTGCTGGTCATATTTGGTGTGTGGGTTACAGGGGCCATTCTATAGCACCCCTATGAGTTTCATTTCCATAAGTGTTATGGTGTGGGCACAGTGCCAAATCTTTAATTATACGGCCACCAGAGCGCCACCTAGTGGCTGATCGGTATACCCTTTGTCAGCTGTCCTCAGGAAGGCACTGACAATAATTGTTCAAAGTTTCGTGTTAATCCGATGAACCGATGTGGAGATATAAAATACTTCAATTTAAAGAGCGCCACCTTATGGTCATCGTCTAAAATTTTGCACAGGGACTCAGGGGCTCATGGGGGACTAGTATTCTGAGTTTCATGTCATTCAGACACACCAATGTGAAGATATGCATCACTTCCTCTTTGTAATGAAATCTGCAGGAAGTTGTTAATTAATAACGTGAGTATCGTTTGATCTATCAAAATTCTTTTGATAACTTTTTGTCAGGAGGGTCCACAGATGCGGTGTGCCAAGTTTCGTGCAAATCGGTGAAATCGCCTGGGAGGAGTTCGAAAAAGTAGGTTTTCGACATTTTGCGACGTAGCGAAAAAAAACGGTAGGCGGAAATGGGCGTGGCCTATACCACAAGATTCAGCACAATTCACTGAACGCGTGGATATAAGGTTTTTGAATGTGCAACAAAGTATATGGGAGTTATTAGCCAAAACGCGCTTTCCTTAATGACAGCGCCACCTAGTGGTGGAAATTCAGGACGACAATAGATTATAAAATTTGGCGACAGGTGTGACTTATATTCCAAGTTTGGTGAGTTTTGGGGTATGTTCAGGCAGTGAAATATGCGATCATTTTTGAGGATAAAAATAATAATAATAATAATAATAATAATAATCATTGCGATTACAATAGGGTCCTTGCAGGTTCCCTGCTCGGGCCCTAATAATCATTGCGATTACAATAGGGTCCTTGCAGGTTCCCTGCTCGGGCCCTAATAATCATTACAATTACAATAGGGACCTCGCAGGTTCCCTGCTCGGGCCCTAATAATCATTGCGATTACAATAGGGTCCTTGCAGGTTCCCTGCTCGGGCCCTAATAATAATAATCATTGCGATTACAATAGGGTCCTTGCAGGTTCCCTGCTCGGGCCCTAATAATAATCATTGCGATTACAATAGGGACCTCGCAGGTTCCCTGCTCGGGCCCTAAAAATACATACAATAACTTATAACTAAAATGGCCATGGTGCCACAATTGCATCTCTAGTGATAATTCAAACACTGCATAAATGGACACTTCATATCCTGTTGTAGCGGCATGTTGCTTTTGTGGGTGTAATAGTTGTCTTGCCCTGCTATATCTGCAATCTGTCCTTTTAATATTATTACTATATTATGTATTGCAGGTAGTGAGATGAGGCATTTGCCACGTTCGCCACATTCCCTCCCGTGGAAGACAAACTTCCCCCAGGGTGACAGCACCAAGTAGACAGAAAAGTAGGTTAAACTTCACTGTTTTTGATTCACACTTCTGCTAGCATTTAATTGTACTCTAGATTTTTTTATTTTTAGGTATGAACCATTTTATAAAATTGTTCCCACAAATGTGCATCTTTAAGAATTTCAATCTTTGCTAATTATGCTTTGCCTGTGTCCCACATCAAAGAAAATAATCCATACCCAATGTCTGAAGAACATAAGTCAAACTTGTTAATCACATTGTTGCTGTGTCATTACCACAATTGGAATAAGCTCTAAAGTTTTTCTTAGGCTGAGTAGTTCATTTTTTATCAATTCAGGATTCCAAAGGAAGGTAGTGACCATGTTTCACCAACTGCAGGACCAGCTGCATCGTATTGAGGCCTCACTAGGCACTGACCAAGATCCCGAACGCTCCACTGAGCAATTAACAAATGATGACGATGTGGCTAGTTTTGAGGATAAAATAAAAAAAAAAAATGCAACAATGGAGACAATGGTAAGAAAAATTGTATTAGATTTTTGTTATGTTTTTTGGACCACACTAGTATTGTCTCAGGTAAAGCATTCATGTTCTGTCATTACAGATAACCTTGTTGTCCAGAGTCGGTGGCAAAAACATGAGGGATTGCACTACAAAGTGCATGAACAGGTATGTCTCTGTACAAAGACAACAAAGACCTTTTAACTGTTAAAATACCGTAGACATATTAAATATTTGCGTTTGAGCAACACGGTCATATAACAAGCGAAACACTGAAAATAGTTTATTCTTGGCCACATGAAGTGAAATTATTACCTTAACTGATTATCCATCTGATTATCTGTCCTGCTATGATCGCACAACTTCTTTCAGTGGTCTCCAGGGACCGTATATAAAAGTAATAAGTATATAGCCTAATGTATAATTCCAGGTCAAATGACCAAGCCCTGCGAAAACCCAAAGACTTTATACTCAAAACAGCACCACCATCAGGATTAGCTATCCACAAACACACACACACACACACACACACACACACACACACACACACACACACACACGGAACAAAAGTGGAACAGTGGAACAAAAACACATTTTAATGTAAAAGTTATAGTACACAACTTGATGATGTAAATGACAAACTGTTGGTGCTGTTTTTATTTCGGTCTATGTACAAAATGCTAACAGGAATTTTGTCTTACAGGCTCATGACGAATGGACTCATGATGAAGTACAACATGTACGGAGGGGGACAACGTGACAAACTGCCTTTTAAGGCTACAAAGTTGTGTCATGTGATAAAGTGTAAGAAACTAAGATTTATATAACTGAAATTACTGAATGGGCTTCATTTGCATGTGGCTATCCTGGGCTCAGCTGGGCTACCATAGCACAGACTGTTAATGCCTACTGGCTTTATTAGGAACCATCAGATTCAGGCTACTGTGTGGCTCTAAGAAGTGGTTCTTTCATTACTCTTTCAACTCCCAAAACAAAGTGTTCCTGCCATCTATAAAGTGCATTTAACATCTGAATAGGCACTCTGTAAAAATGTTTAATTTTTTCGTATGCCCTCTCTCCAGCTGCTGTTAAGAGATGGAATGTGAAGGCCACGGACGCAGAAAGTGAAACCATTATCCAGACCCACCTGAAACATGCCCCATCAAGGAGCGGGGGCAAGGGGCAGACCCCCACTTGACTCTTAACTAAATAAAACATTTGTTATATTAAACATGTTCATTTTTTATTTAAGTATTCAATATATAGATAACTCAATACATATATCTGGTCCTGAATGCTGTCTTTTTTACCTAAGATTAGTCCATGTACCGCTTGTATTTTACAGTATGGGTGAACATCACTCGGGTATTTTTAACTTTATCACAGGTGAGTTTATTTACTATCAAAGTTTCAACCAGGTTCACCATTCCCGTGATATTTTAACTTAGCAAAAGTGAAATTTGCTGGTGTTGTCTATTGGACTTTTTGACCTCAGTGCAGTTTGAGGAATTGTTTGCTGAAATTGAGAAGTTATTTCAAATAGTTGTAGATTAGAGCATTGAAAATTGCACATGCATACAGCACAGGAGCTGTGCGTGGCATACAATTTATGGATGTGGTAATGCCAGTTATGTAGGCACTAGTTGAAACTCTCAAATTAGGTAAACATCTTTTTAAATGCAATACATTACATGTGTATTTTGACAAAGGTTGAAATGTCGTCTAAACGACGTTGAAACAACGTAAATTGATGCCGTGTAAGAGCCGTCGAAATGACGTCGGTCATGAAAATGATGTCAGAAAAACTTTCATTTAAGCACCTCTGGTAGACTTTGAATCAACGTGCCTGATCAACATCAATTAGGCGTGACATAGACGTCACATAGAGACGTTGAAAAGTCGTCTATACGACGTAATAATGACATAGATTGAAGTAGCCTGCTCTGTGAGCCATCGATATGTTGTCTAAACGACGTTGAAACAATGCAAATTGATGCCGTGTAAGAGCCGTCGAAATGACGTCGGTCATGAAAATGATGTCAGAAAAACTTTCATTTCAACACCTCTGGTAGACGTCGAATCAACCTGCCAGACCGACGCTGATTAGACGTGAAATAGACGTCGAAATGTTTGCTGGGTTTAAACATTTATTTTAGCTTAACACTTGATATTTGGCCGGATAAATAAGTTTCCACTCAATTACTTTGTTTTAAGCAACCAATTGTAGCCAGCAAACGTGAACGTAATCAACAGCTTGTCTCAACCAGCGTCAATGACAATTCAGTAGCTTCACACCCCATGATATGTTAACACGACTTCATACAGCGATTACCATCCCATAGAAGTAAATATATTCGGTTCTTACCTTGTTTAAGCCGTATAATCCACACAGGTTCTCTGCCGTCTTCTCCCATTACCAACCGACGTGAGTGAAAAAGGCGCGAACTTCCAAACCGGATGTTGTGATCAACTCCGCCAGGAGTGAATGAAACTCAGTCACAGGTGTTAACATTTAACTCGCTTGATTGACAACGCTCGCAGAGCAATTTAATCACTACAAGTGTTGAAACAACACCCAAATCAACACCCACCAACTCAAAAATGTTTACATTGAAAAAACAACACAACAGATTTTGCTGTGTAATTAATGCAGAGTAAATAGAATGAAATGATAATTCAACAAATGACCAGTGATGCTCTAATCTGACCACTTTTTCCAGTAACGAGTAATCTAACTCGTTAAAATTTCCAAAGCAGTAATCAGATTAAAGTTACTTATTCAAGTCACTGTGCGTTACTATTATTTTCGTAATTTTCCTTACTAATATATATATATTTTTGCTTTCTTCTTGCGTCAACGATGGAGGGAGGAGAAAAATGTGATACAGTCATAATTTTGAGTTCGTGTCAGCTAAAGATGAGAATATTAAGGTTCGTTGTAGACAAAGTACTATCAAGCCTCAAAAACACTACGTCAAATCTGAAGTCGCAGCACAATTAAGTTAACAAAGCAAGTCCCACCAGGTGGTGTTAAGCAGAGAGCTGCGAGCAAAGCCACGGCCTCGACGTCTGCAAACAACAAAAGCTGGACTTCGGTGCAAAACAAGTAAGCGGGGGAGAGTTGAAGAAGTTGGTCGCGCGGTATGTTGTAGTGTAGAGGAAATTCTGCGCTTAAACACAGTTGAGTCGCCCTTGTTTCGTACCATAATAAACACGATTCCACTGCTATTAATGCCGTGCTGCCTCACAGAACATCTTTTTCTTCCTACCTGGATAAGGACAGAAACCTGAAGGCCACCTGCTGAATGTAACTAATAAAGTAACTTGTAATCTAACTTAGTTACTTTTAAAAACAAGTAATCAGTAAAGTAACTAAGTTACTTTTTAAAGGAGTAGTCAGTAATCGGATTACTTTTTCAAGGTAACTGTGGCAAGACTGCAAATGACAACAGATAACAGAATATGTGGAGATTGTGAAGGGTGAAATATTAAGATTAGGTGACTTATGAGCAATGGTGAATTTTGGGGGACGGCTAGTTAATTTCAAAATGTTACGGGAATCATTTTTAAACCGTAGCGAAGCCCTAACAAAAATTCTCTTTGAGCTAATAAGATGTGGATCAAAGCTTACAAACACCAACTCTTTTCATGTGTGTGAATCCAGCTGTGTACAGGAGGTTCAGCCTACTTTGTTTGTAGATGGTCTCTGGTCCTTTTAGCTTGGCTGTGGGTTTGCAGCGCCGGTCCAACTGCTGGAGGATGAAAGTTGCGTCTCGTCTCTGTTGATGAAGCTCCTGGTTCACAGGCCCAGCGGAGCCCAGCTGAGTGTGCTGGGGGCGACTGGTCGTGGCTGCACGGTAATGTCTCTGTTCAGCTGGAGACATTGGCACGGCTTCTTGAGCAGTCAACCACTGCACCAGCTTCTGAATGGTGATCAATGTCTTGATCAAGATTTCTTAGAGCTTTGATCTTTGATCATAAACTAATTTAACTTCTTGTCTCAAAATAACTGGAGGATGAAACGCTAGCCGGGCGAGTGTTCCATCGTCACTAAATACAAGAATTAGATTAAGTTCACTTCTTCTGAGTTGGCAACAATACTTGGCAGTATTTAAAATAAAACATCTTGTTTGAGCCTTTCAAAATAAAGGTACTAAAAAGGGTACCTCAAAACTGCGAGCTATAATTTGAAGAAAAATTCAACACCTGGTTGAAATCTGTGGAGATTGCAAGACTCAGAGCGTGTCACAAAAAACGAAGAAAAGTAAAGTACGGAAATCAAAAGTAGAAACGAAGAGTAAAAGTTTCAGAAAGTTAAGCAGAAGAAAGAGAGTGAGAACAGAGTTCCCTGTTTTATCTTTTAGTCTGAAGGTGGAACCGAAGGGTGGGCTGACCGCGTCACTACCTCTGGCGGTATCACAGTTTATCTCACATAATTTTTATTTAGTTTTTATTTTAGTTTAGGAACTATTCCTATTGTCTTGAAAGTTTTGAGATCACGACTCACCGTTCACAGAAATCCACCATGATTTAACAGACATTGTTTACATGTTTTAACATGACATAACTGAAATCACTTAATAGACAAAAGGAAAAGTTACCTGTTAAAATATGTCAAACACACACAGACATATGCAGCAGCAGCACTGATGGTTTATACATATTTTGTGTAGTCCTAGCTTAATCCTAGGTACAAAAATATATGTCAGAGGTATATAATTATATATTATAGACATGAATTATAACACAAGTTCTTTTAGAAAGTTCTCTTCCAACTATACCGGAACCTACCAAAAGGTGGCACTGTGGTTCCACCAAACATTCAGACATATTGAAGCAGAATCTGTATCTTGACCAAACTTGGTCCTAGAGAGAAATGGAAGACATCAAATTTATGACCTTCTTATGCTGGTTAAGAATATGCTATTTTGGAAAAGATGACATCCTAGTTCCATACTCATCCAGGATTCACTTGAAATAAGGTCTTACTGGCTCCTGCTGTCGAATGGGAATGCAAACAGCTTTTAAACAAAAACATCGTAAATTTACACTTTGACAAGTAGGAGCGAATACCAGATGTTGATTCCCGGGTGTTGTTATCTGTGGAAGGAGAGTCTGTCAGAACAAAAGAAGGACGACACAATCCAGTGACCATTCGTTCCTAATTTACAATCAACAAGGCACCCCATTATCAGCACCCTTTTGTAGACAAACACTTGTTACCAGCTCCAGATGCAGAGTTCCTGAACTCCTGAGTGTTGAGTGTCTATCGACCTGGGGAAGAAAGCTTTCAAGTGTCATTAGAAGGGGGTGGAGGAGCGAATGGTGACTCCATTTATGAGTCAAGCAGACAGGCTCTTCCTGCAGACAGTTTTATGGCTATACCAAAGAGTTTCATCTTCTTGCTGGGTCAAAAAGGTGAAAAGGGGGCCTTCCAGAGCCATGTGCTGGAAAACAGTCAAAAGTAGGTTAAAGTTGAAACAGACACCTGTACATGGTCTCCTGTGATGAGGAGACGAGAGGACATGTTCCTACAGGTTAGTCTTCCTAAAAAGGATTCGATCCTATCTGAGACTCCAAGTGGTTGATCTGATTCATACAACTTAGCGTAAAATTGCCTGAAAGTGTTATTGATGTTTTTGTTATCAAAGTGGCGGGTGCCATTCCCATCTAAAATTGAAGGAATCAATTGAGGGTCCCTTTTAATTTTGGTCAAATGAAATAAATACTTACTGGGCTTATCCCCATACTCATATAGCCTTTACATTGAAAAGAGGAGAGAACTCTTAGCCTGCTGGGTTAGTAAAGTGTCCAGAGCAGCCTGTATTGCGCATTTCCTCTGCAACAGTAACAGGTCTGATGTTAAGCAAAGGGCACTTTTAATATCTGCCGGTTCTTTTTCAAGTTTTAGTTGCTGTTGTACTTGTTTTTTTCTTTTTCAAGGCTGAATAGGCTATAATTATACCCCTGATGTATGCTTTAGTAGTTTCCCACAGTAAGGATGGGTCGATAGTAGCTTGTGAATGAACAGACAAAAATATCCTAAATTCACTTTTCAATTAAGAGATGAATTTGTCATCTTTCAGGAGACGCATGTCGAATCTCCAGCGTTTACTTTTTGCAGATTCTATGTCAAAATTCAAGGAGCAGGATTGCATGATCGCTAACCACAATATTGCCTATTGAGCTGGAAGACACAGATTGCATCACAGACTGGGGCACGAAGAAATTATCAATCCATGTGTGACACTTGTGAGGAGGGGAGTAAACGTGCTGCACCGGTTACGAAGGTCAGAGCCTCTGTCGGGGAGAGGAAGGTTTTCTTGGTGCCATTCAGTGACACTTGTAACTTTGCAGGGAAGAGCATGAAGTAGTCAGCACCGATTTGTCTGAGATGGTGTTTGGCTTCATCAAACTCTTTCCGTTTACGAAGTACTGCGGCGGACAGGTCATGGTAGAAGGATATTTTCCTTCCCTCCAGAGTAATATCCCCGACTGCTGCTTTCCGTCGTACTGCTACCATCACTCTCTGCTTGTCCGGGAATGCATGGAACCGAATGATGACAGTTGCTGGTCAGACCTGGGCATTAGTGAGCGGTGAGCCCATTCTAGCTTAACTCGACCTCTTAGCAGCCATGTCAAGAAAATCCGGTATCCAGTATATGTTCAAAGAAGTCCGAACGTTTCTCCCCTCCATATTCTCGGGCAGGTTGAAGCTGGTACAGATATTTTTTCGGTGCTCTCTGTTTTCCAGTTCCTCTATATGGTCGAGGAGGGATTCGACTTGTCTCTCTAAAACTACTATTCGATTAGCTTGCGGCTCATTAGCAGTCTCGGGCTGTAGCATCCTAGCCTCTGCTTCATCCAGGTGGTCGTTAGCCCTCTTCAGTTTGGTAGTATGAGAGAGGACTGTTCTAGCCAAAGGGTCGAGTTTGTTGTCAATAGTCGTTAGTTTAGTGGTCATCAAATCCAACGCTTTAGCGAGTCCAGGTTCAAGTGCTGCCTCCTCACCATCTTCATCATGCTCCATAGCCGTGTTGTCAGTTGACTGTCGCGACTTAATCTTTCCCTTTGGCATCGTTTGGTGTTGTTTTGTCCAGAATTGCTCAAGAGTCATACTACTGCACTGGCATTATAAAAAGACAACGTGGTTTAAGAGAGAATGCAAAATTTATGGAGGGTGTTGGCGGAGTTCCCGCAAAACCGACCGTCTCGTAGGCTGTCATCACGTGACCCCCCCAGCCACAGGCTTTCTGTTTTATAAAAGTCTCTATTTTTGTATTGAGAATTGAATACAATTGACAGAGGAATTTGAGTTCAACATCTGAACAGAACAGAACAGCTTAAATTTAGTGACGTCGAGAACAAAATGAAGTTACATGTACACACATATGAAACACACCAGATACACTCACCCCCAGCTTGCGGCTACGCATACGTACATAGCCCTGTTTGACGATGTCATTGAAGTTGGAGGCCATCTTTGAAGGGGAGGGAACCTGCTGATTGTCCCGGTGGAGACCATCCAGATGTGTCTGTCCTCCCTCAACCAGTCTCCACTGCTTTCTGTCCTTACCTTTCCAAAGCTTCCAGTCTCCTGCCAGTCTCTTGCAAGACTGTGTTTTTCCCCCCTTGTGTTATTATCTATCCTCAACTCTGTCCTCTTTCCTGGAGCTCCTCACATCTCCCACCTCCTTTTTCTCCTTCCTCTGTTGCCCGTTGTTCTCCTCCGTTGATCTAGTTTTTTTCCTCCTTTGCCTCTTTTTGTGTTTTTTTCGTTTACTTTGTCCCTTTATTCATTCTTCATCAGATGGATCTTCCCTCATCTCCCTCTTTGGTATTTCTAAGAAAATGGATAGAGAGAGAAATAGAGATAAGCAGAAAAGAAAACAACACACACATATATCTTCTAACCACATATACACCTTCTCATTTAATGGTTTTTCTTTATTTTCATGACTTTTTATATTGTAGACTCTCACTGAATGCATCAAAATTATGAATGAACACATATGGAATTATGTAGTAAACAAAAAAGTGTGAAATAAATTAAAACATGTTTTATATTTTAGATTCTTCAAAAAAGCCACCCTTTGCTTTGATTACTGCTTTGCAAACTCTTGGCATTCTCTAATTAAGCTTCATGAGCGAGTCACCTGAAATGGTTTTTCAACAGTCTTGAAGGAGTTCCCATGGATGCTGAGCACCTTCACTCTGCAGTCCATCTCATCCCAAACCATCTCGATTGGGTTTAGGTCAGGTGACTGTGGAGGCCAGGTCATCTGGCGCAGCATTCCATCACTATCCTTCTTGGTCAAATAGCCCTTACACAGCCTTACACAGTCACCAGCAGAGCACCCTCATTAAGCTCATCGAGAGAATGCCAAGAGTGTGCAAAGAAGTAATCAAAGCAAAGGGTGGCTATTTTGAAGAATCTAAAATATAAAACATGTTTTGAGTTATTTCACACTTTTTTACTTTACTTGTTTACTACATAATTCCATATGTGTTCATTCATAGTTTTGATGCCTTCAGTGAGAATCTACAATGTAAATAGTCATGAAAATAAAGAAAAAACATTGAATGAGAAGATGTGTCCAAACTTTTGACTGGTAGTGTATATGTGTGTGTGTGTGTGTGTACATATATATATATATATATATATATATATATATATATATATATATATATATATATATATATTAGGGCTGTCAAAAGATCAATTTTTTTAATCGCGATTAATCGCATTTTGTCCATAGTTAACTCGCGATTAATCGCAAATTAATCGCAATTTTTTTGGCACATTGTTTTCTGTTCTAAATGTACCTTAATGCATTTTTTTTCATGTACTTAACACTTTTAACAACATAAGAAAGGTCAAATATGCTTGCATTATGAAAATGTTTATTCAACACTTCAAATCATGCAGGAAAATAAATCCAGGGTTGTCTGCTTTTGGCGAGGGGGGGCGACGGGCTCTCTGCATCTGCCGTCTGTTTGGCTTGCAAGTGGTGTCCACTGACACTGCACGTTTTTCTTCTTCGCCTTTTTCACACAGTGTGCTACTTTCTGTCAGTCAGTATCACACTGATGATCGCCATGGCTCCGGTGCAGCAAAACAATAAAAAGTACGACTTGAAATTCAAACTTTCTGTCGTGATATATTCAGAGGAAAACTCGGGAGACGCAGCCGCAAGACGTTTCTCTGTCGACCCCAAGAGAGTGAGAGAAACGGAGCTTCAGCGTCTGTCCGAGGAGGACAGCAGCAGTGTGTGTTTAACGAACCGCCAGCCCTGCTTCTTCTTCTTCTGATTCCCTTTCTTATTCTTCTGCCACCCTCTGTATCAAGACTACGGGTGCCGCCGACGGCCGTAAATCATACAATGCACGTTTTTTTTGTTTTTTGTTTTTAAGTATACTGAGCGTTAATCGCGCGTTAAAAAAATTAACGGCGTTAAGAGGACGTTGCGTTAACGCGTTATTAACGCGTTAACTTTGACAGCACTAATATATATATATATATATATATATATATATATTATACATACATATATATCATATATTATACATTATTATATATATACATATACATATATATACATATATACATATATACATAGATATATATGTATACAGTATATATATACATATACATATGGACACACACACACAAGCACACACATATATTTTTCATTGAAGAATGAGGGGCACAAAATTATCCTCCATTATTCGTGCTGATGGCTCACACTGCTATTGAGGTTAAATATGCAGGATGGCTGTCTTTGACATGTCATAGTTCTGTAATGTGTACAGTATACTTTAGGCCTTTCATTATTTAAGTTTGTGTGTATGACCACAGATGAACAATAAGTGTGTGTACAGTATGTTTAGTGTTGTGACATAAAGCTAAGGTGCTCGGCAAAGGATATCACAGGCGGTAGCAGCTATGTCTGGTTGGATTGTGTGACCTCCGTCCTTTCACAGCCAGGAGCTCACCGAGCTCTGTGCCACGCTGCAGTCGAGATTAGAGGCGAATTCAGACAGAATGCCACCAGTTACCTACAGCTCCGAGGCGGTTGTTTGTATGTGTTTCTGCTAATAAAGCTCTTTCTTTGATAGCACCATCCTGGCAAATTTTTCCTTCCCTCAATAAATTAATTCATGTCCTTGATAATATCATAAATAAATAAATAAATAAATAAATAAATATATACATATATATATATATATATACATATACATATATATATATATATATATATATATATATATATACACATATACATATATATATATATATATATATATATATATATATATATACATATATATACATATATATATACATATCTATATATATATATATATATATATATATATATATATATATATATATATATTAGGGCTGTCAAACGATGAATTTTTTTAATCGTGATTAATCGCATTTTGTCCATAGTTAACTCGCAATTAATCGCAAATTAATTGCAATTTTTTTGGCACAGTTTTTTCTGTTCTTAATATATCTTAATGTATTTTTTCATGCTCTTAATACTTTAAAGAAACTTCTCTCCTCTCAGAAGTTCACTTATGTACCTGTCATATAAGTGAAAAAGTACTTCAGTTATTGAATATTTCTCCCAATAAAAATTCCCCCAAATTATGCCAAAGCACATTTTTTCCAAACAAAAAATTGTATAATGACCAGCAGGAGACCACTGATGTGTGGAGTGATTTTGGTAACACTACACTGAATAATAGTGAAGTTATTGAATACTTTTTGTTGTATCTCTTTTCGGTGTTGCACTTTGTGGACGGTCCCTGCGCCCTCGTCTCACAGCCGGCTGACCATAGAGACCAGAGTTAATGTCCAGACGCTCGTTTTGACGAAAATACGGTTGTAGCCCGTTGTCTTCCTTATTACGGTAGTACAGAGTCGTTGTTTGTGTTTTAACAATTTTTCGCTTATAAGTTATTGATCCGGGAAGTTCGAATCAGTGAATATATTTCCAGCTTTACCGAACTAAATCATGCCACCTAAGTCAGCTACGCATCATATCAAAACTGGCTGAGCTCGCTTGCGTACCTGTGTTGTAAGTGTTGTTATTCAGTTTTGAGATGCTGCCGCTGTTTCACGGGAGATCATCGTGATGATGAGACTCCACCTGCACGAACCACGGACTCACTGAAGTTACTGTGAATGACTACTGTGCACTCGAGTGGCTGTAATTCAAGGCAAGAACACGGCGCTGACCGGGCCAGGAGCATAAAGGCCACCGTGTTCTTCCCGAACCGCCAACCCTGCTTCTTCTTCTTCTGAGTCCCTTTCTTATTCTTCTGCCACCGTCTGGATCAAGACTACAGGTGCCACTGACGGCCGTAAATCATACAATGCGCGTTTCTTTTTTTTTTATACCGAGCGTTAATCGCGCGTTAAAAAAAATATAGCGGCGTTAAGAGGATGTTGCGTTAACCAGTTATTAACGTGTTAACTTTGACAGCCCTAATATATATATATATATATATATATATATATATATATATATATATATATATATATATATATGTATTTATTTATAATTAGGGCCCGAGCAGGGAACCTGCGAGGTCCCTATTGTAATCGTAATGATTATTCTTCTTTTTATTTTCCTTCGTCCAAAATGATCGCATTTTTCACTGCCTGAACATACCCCAAAACTCACCAAACTTGGAATATAAGTCACACCTGGCGAAAAATTTTATAATCTATTGTCGTCCTGAATTTCCACCACTAGGTGGCGCTGTCATTAAGGAAAGCGCGTTTTGGCTAATAACTCCCATGTACTTTGGCACAAATTCAAAAACCTTATATCCACGCGTTCAGTGAATTGTGCTGAATCTCGTGGTATAGGCCACGCCCATTTCCGCCTGCCGTTTTTTTTCGCTACGTCGCAAAATGTCAAAAACCTACTTTTTCGAACTCCTCCCAGGCAATTTCACCGATTTGCATGAAACTTGGCACACAGCATCTGTGAACCCTGCTGACAAATAGTTATTAAAAGAATTTTGATAGATCAAACGATACTCAAGTTATTAATTAACAACTTCCTGCAGATTTGGTTACAGACAGGAAGTGATGCATATCTTCACATCGGTGTGTCCGAATGACATGAAACTCAAAATACTACTTCCCCATAGGCTCCTGAGGACCTGTGCAAAATTTCAGGCGAAGACCACAAGGTGGCGCTCTTTAAATTGAAGTATTTTATATCTCCACAACGGTTCATCGGATTAATTCGAAACTTTGTATATTTATTCTCAGTGCCCTCCCGAGGACAACTGATAAAGGGTTTACCGATCCGCCACTAGGTGGCGCTCTGGTGGCCGTATAATTTAATATTTGGCACTGTGCCCACACGATAACACTTATGGAAATGAAACTCATAGGGGTGCTATAGAATGGCCCCTGTAACTCACAAACCAAAAATGACCAGCAGGGGGCGCCATTTTGAAAAAAAAAAACGTTTTTGGCCCATAAATCCTGCATAATATGTTGCACATTGTTAAAGTTTATGTCTACATGTTCCCTGAATTCAGCTGAATTGTGTGGTGTAGGCCACGCCCACTTTGGTAGTAACTTTCCGTTCGCAAAATCGAGCCAAATTAAAAACCTACTTTTTCGAACTCCTCCTAGACGATTTGACCGATTTGCACCAAACTTTGCATGAAGCATCTGTGGACCCTCCTGACAAAAAGTTATTAAAAGAATTTTGATAGCCCAAAAAACGCCCAAAACATAAAACAAAAAATTCCTGCACATTGCATTCAAAACAGATATTGTTCCATATCTTCCCCAAATACATTCCCATTACCACAACACTTTTGCTAATTGTGTTCCATGGCCTGATGAGGGTCTGTGTAAAATTTGGTGCAAATCGGCCAATAGGTGGCGATCTGGTGGCAGTCTAATTAGTTTGCATGGAATTAAATGGGAAAATCTTCAAACCCTCTTCAAAACTCATCCACTTTCAACCTCTCCTTGTCCTTCATACTTTGAGCTACAGACTCCATTCCAACTTTAGAAAAGAGTCTCAAGACCTTGACATATTAGTCCTGTATTCAGCTTTTTAAAATCTTGTATGGTTTTGAAATCATCACAGTTTTAGTTTTAAGGATTATTTGCTTGTCTTTGTCATTTTATAATGGGTGTGTATTGCGTGAGCTAGAATGCATGACATCATCGCTCGAGTGAAGCAGCTGGAGGATCTGGAGAGAAAATTCTGTTCAGCTTGATTTGGATTCCACATCTTTTACCTCACATGGACAATATATGCATAGAAATGTAGAAAATCTTGTTGGCTTTCAGCTGATGGTCTTATTTAAGATGTAGGACTTACAGTTTTGGATGTGGAAGCCCCTGAGCGACAAGCACTCCAACAAGTCTCCCATAAGCTGCAATGTTAATTTTGAGTCTACATTTCTGGAGGAGAGCAGACAGAGCCTGTTTGGTCTCTCACTCTGAAGTCCTCATTTTTTACTCTACGGAAATAAAAACAACATCACAGAGTTCAGCAATGTCTCCTGTGACTCAATATATAAATGTTTTGCAGATAACCATTACATTTCTTTCAAAAGTGGCAGGAGTTTGGGAGGCCTTTTCCCATGCAATTTTTATGGGCACAACTTTCGCTGTGCTATTGCTGCAGCATGTGTTCAGCCAGAGAAAATGTTCACCTTTTTAAGTTATTTCAGCCCTCTTACTTTTCAGCTTTTCTGCCTTTTGAGCTTTCTAAATCTTTCTCCCTCTTCAGCTTTCATCATCAAATCATCATCAAATGTAACATCCCATTAGTTAATCAGTTTGTCTCTGACCTGGCTGGATTCTCTGCTTTTTTTTTCTTTTCAAGATATCTCAAAAGAACCAGTGTGCTTGATAAGAGTGGTGGCATACAGACTCCCAAGAGCAAACACAGTAAGATGGAACTTCCATATCCATGCTGTACACTCTGTGTTTGAGCACAAAGGTGACGTCGTCCGGTGTTTTGTAACCATCAGGGGAGTTTGAGCCTACCACTGTGCTGGAAGCTGGAGGGTTTGTGAGACTACTGGACAATGATACTTTCAGCTTTCTCCTCAAACTATTTCATTGCATTATGCCTCGTGTGGACATTTTCTTCATCCAGCTCCAGAAGCCGACCATCGTCTCAGTCTTTGTCCGGGGAATCATGCAGCAGTTCACACCGTTTTTCTGACTTCAGCGTACAGTATTTAATACCGGCAGTAGCAGGCCACCGAATTGTAAAGGAATGACTTCCTCAGCAGAATGTGTTGCGTGAACAAGCCCCAACGGCAGCATTCCACGACGGTGGCATTCCCGACATGCGCGGACTGCGAGGGCCTGTTCAACGCTGCTTGCAGCTTTAATTTTATTTTGTGATTGGGGTTTACATTTATAATGACCTAGGGTGACCAATAGTGACAGATCTGCCAACCAATCACCAGTGATTTTTCTTGTTTAACCCTTTAAGGCCTAAGCCTAAGAATTCCCGCTTGGACGTTTTTTGCTTATTTAACTATAAAAGGGCCTAAAAATGTCCTGTGAGTAAGTGCTTTTGCCCATTTTTTCAGAACACTTGGAACTTTCAATATCTGGCAGTTATTTGTATATCACAACATGTTAAAGGAGTGTAAAAGCTGTTTTAAATGAAGAAAAACCAAAAAACGGAATTTGATTTTACAGTTTTACTGTGGAAAAAATGGTGCAAATGCACATTAACAACAGATTTTGAACATTGAATATAAAATTTGAACAGTATGAAACATATTTACAATATTATTTGTTAAACTTTTCTTTCAGTTTGTAAAAACAACAATAACAATGAAAACT
>OZ023155.1:31279585-31300364 GCA_963678695.2 Diplodus puntazzo | reverse complement strand
ATAATAATAATTAAAGCTGCAAGCAGCGTTGAACGGGCCCTCGCAGTCCACGCGCGTCGGAGCCTGCTGCCGTCGATGCATGCTGCCGTCGGGGCTTGCTGCCGTCGATGCATGCTGCCGTCGGGGCTTGCTGCCGTCGGGGCATGCTCGAGCAACACCTTCCGCCGAGGAAGTCGTTGCTTCATAATTCGATGGACTGCTATTGCCGGTTTGAAATAATGTCTACTGAAGTCAGAAAAACTGTGTCAACTGCTACATGATTCTCCGGACAAAGACTGAGTCGATGGTCCGCCTCTGGAGCTGGCTGAAGAGAATGTGCACACTAGGCATGATGCAATGAAATAGTTTCAGGAAGAGGCTGAGTATCATCCTCCAGTAGCCTCACAAACCTTCTAGCTTCTCGCACAGTGGTAGGCTCAATCTCCCCTAATGCTTTCAAAACACTGGATGATGGAGATGTTCCATCTCACTCTGTTTGCTCTTGGGAGTCTGTGTGCCACCACTGTGTCACACACACTGGTTCTCTCTGGAGATCTTGAAAAAAATCCATGAAAGCCAGCCAGGTCAGAGAAAAACTGATTAACTGATGGGATGTGAGATGTCACCTGCTGCATGATGAAATCTTCCAGCTGCTCTCCACTGTAGCTATGATGTCATGCATTCTATTTCACGCAACACCAGCATTAGAATAAACGGCGTTACTCACAGCGTTACTTTTTTCAGTAACAGTTAACCTAATCAATACTACTATTTCCATCATTACAATGCCGTTACCGACTATTAAATGTGGCGTGTGACAAACTGAAGCTGATCACTGAAGCTGTTGTCATCCATCTCGGCTCTCAGCCGCCGGAGCTGCAGAGCTGTATTTTTTTTCCTCCGGTGAGGGAGGAGGGAGGAGCGAGACAACCGCATAAGTGATGATGATTGGCTCCCTAACGTTGAGTTAGAGTTCTTAAGCCAATCAGTGGCAATGTTCGGTTTACATACAAGCCACACACGCACACAGCAGCATCACACACTCAAACTAGCAGAGGGGAACTGTGGTAATGGTGAGTCCGGAGGGAAAGTTGATGTTTTCAAAGTGGAAATACAGACACTACTTTAATCTCCTTTGTCCACATCCGTTGTAAGCAACTCTGAGCACACCTTTTACAAAACTAACACTGGCCAAAACTCTGTTGCTGACGCTGTTGATGATGATAGCAGGCCAGGTGTGGCTAACCTGTGCTCTGCGAACAGCTTCACAGAAACCTGTGACACAGACTGAACTGAATGCAATGATAGACAGGTATGTTGTTGAGAACTTGCTCCCGTTATCAACAGCTGACTCAGACTCCTTCAGAGCACTCATTGACAAAATATCGGGGAGAGCAGGTGCCGGTAAAAGAAATACATTTTCTAAATACATTTGTAGCCAAGCAGCTAAAATGACTGCCGAGCTCAAAAGGGGGAAGAAATAAAAGTAGCGCAACAGTTAATTTCCTGGTAACTAATTACTTTTATAGTGGAGTAATTCTGTTACTAACTCAGTTACTTTTTGGGGGAAGTAATTAGTAACTATCACTAATTACTTTTTAAAAGTAACGTGCCCAACACTGCGCAATACACCCCCATTATAAAATCAGAAGACGGCCTACAAATCCTTGAAAGTAAAACTGTGATGATTTGAAAACCATAAAAGATATTTAAAAACTGAATACATGCCCCATAGTTTGAGGTCTTCTGACTCTTTAAAGGTTAGAATGGTGTGTCTAGCTCAACATATTAGGGACAAGGAGATGTTGAAGGTCGATGAGATTTGAAGAAGACTTTAAGATTTCCCCACTTTATCCCATTGAAACTAATTAGACTGCGATCAGAGCGCCATCTATTGGCCGATTTGCACCAAATTTTACACAAAGCCTCATCATGCCATACCACACAATGAAGACCATTTATGTGATAATCAGACAGCATTTTGTAAAGATATGCAAGATTGTCTGTTTTCAACACAATCTGCAGGAATTTGTCATTTTATATTTCGGGCAGTTTATGGACTATCAAAATTCTTTTGATAACTTTTTGTCAGGAGGGTCGATAGATGCTACATGCAAAGTTTGGTGCAAATTGATCAAATTCTCTAGGAGGAGTTCGAAAAAGTACGTTTTTCATTTGTCGCGATTTTGCGAATGGAAAATTACTGCAAAAGTGGGCGTGGCCTACATCAAACAATTCAGCTAAATTCAGTGAATACAAATATATGTGGATTAATAATGTGGAACATATTAAGTGGGAGTTATGAGCCAAAAACGCTTTTAAATAGAAAATAGCGCCACCTGGTGGTCATTTTCGGTGAGTGAGTCACAGGGGCCATTCTATAGCACCTCTATGAATTTCATTTCCATAAGTGTTATGGTGTGGGCACAGGGCCAATTATGCAATTAAAGTGACGCCAGAGCGCCACCTAGTGGTGGATCGGTAAACCCTTTGTCAGATGTCCTCAGGAGGGCACTGACAATAAATGTACCAAGTTTTGTCTTATTCCGATGCACCGTTGTGGAGATATAAAATACATCAATTTAAAGAGCGCCACCTTGTGGTCATCGCCTAAAATTTTGCACAGCGCCTCAGGGGCTCATGGGGAAGTAGAATCCTGAGTTTTATGTCATTAGACCACACCAATGTGGAGATATGCAACACTTCCTGTTTGTAACCAAATCTGCAGGAAGTTGTTATTTAATAACTTCAAAATTATTTATTTTAATTAGAATCCTTTAATAACTTTTTGTCAGGAGGGTCCAGAGATGCTGTGTGCTAAGTTTCGTGCAAATCGGGGAAATCGCCTGGGAGGAGTTCGAAAAAGTAGGTTTTCGACATTTTGCGACGTAGCGAAAAAAAACGGTAGGCGGAAATGGGCGTGGCCTATAGCACGAGATTCAGCACAATTCACTGAACGCGTCGATGTAAGGTTTTTGAGTGTGCGACTAAGTATATGGGAGTTATTAGCCAAAACGCTCTTTCCTTAATAACAGCGCCACCTAGTGGTGGAAATTCAGGACGACAATAGATTATAAAATTTTTCGCCAGGTGTGACTTATATTTTAAGTTTGGTGAGTTTTGGGGTATGTTCAGGCAGTGAAAAATGCGATCATTTTGGACAAAGGAAAAAAAAAAAAAGAAGAAGAATAATAATCATTACAATTTCAATAGGGACCTCGCAGGTTCCCTGCTCGGGCCCTAATAATAATAATAATTAAAGCTGCAAGCAGCGTTGAACGGGCCCTCGCAGTCCACGCGCGTCGGGGAATGCCGCCGTCGTGGAATACTGCCGTCGGGGCTTGTTCACGCAACACATTCTGCTGAGGAAGTCATTCCTTTACAATTCCGTGACCTGCTACTGCCGGTATTAAATACTGTACGCTGAAGTCAGAAAAACTGTGTGAACTGCTGCATGATTCCCCGGACAAAGACTGAGAAGATGGTCAGCTTCTGGAGCTGGATGAAGAAAATGTCCACACGAGGCATAATGCAATGAAATAGTTTGAGGAGTAAGCTGAAAGTATCATCGTCCAGTAGTCTCACAAACCCTCCAGCTTCCAGCACAGTGGTAGGCTCAAACTCCCCTGATGATTTCAAAACACTGGACGACGTCACCTTTGTGCTCAAACACAGAATGTACAGCACGGATATGGAAGTTCCATCTTACTGTGTTTGCTCTTGGGAGTCTGTATGCCACCACTCTTATCAAGCACACTGGTTCTTTTGAGAGATCTTGAAAAGAAAAAAAAAAGCAGAGAATCCAGCCAGGTCAGAGAAGAACTGATAACTAATGGGATGTTACCAGGGCCGGTTCTAGGCAGGCATATATGAGGGGGCAGAAAAAAATGTGAAGGGGGCATCATGTATACACATCATGCTCCAGCACTTTTTTTTTCTGTGCTTATAGTAACAGTGTTTCTTCATTGAACTGGGTTGTTAGCTATGTGTCCAACCCCAACCTGGAGAAGTGGATTGCACTTTGCCAGGCCTCTACCATCAGACCTGTCCAACTTTCTCTTTGTGAGCTGCTGGAAGCTGGAGCAATAAATAAGTGAGCTGGCTTTGTTAAAAAAAACAAAAAACGCCGTGATTATATGAAACAAAACAGTGCAGAACTACAGCGGGACTTTACGTAGGGGTCTGTCACACACTGGCAGAGGCGGGCTGGGGTTGAAATTCAGCCCTCAAGCTTGGTTTGGAGACACCTTTTATCTGACTGCATGACGGATGCAAGTGAAACCGTAGTTTTAAGATGAATACTTTATTTGCATCTAATGTACTGCTATATCTGGATGAAAAGAACATCAGTAATAACGAATATTAGCCAAAACTCATTAACTTTGGAAAGAAAACAGATGTCTAGTTCAGAAAGCCACTGACATAACTGCAGGAGAGGATGGGCTTATTGTTTCTGTGTGACTGGAACTGAAACATCAACATGTGACTTAATATAATGCTATGCAAAGACTTATTGCCAACACAGTCCTGCACACTGCACCTGTATCTGGCACTGTTTTTTTTTTTTGGTGGTTCCTGCTCCAATTTCCTCTTCCTCCTCTTTCTCCCCCTCCTTTTCCTCCTTCTCCTCCTCCTCTTCCATCTCCTCCTGCTCCTGTCCCTCCTCATCTGTCTCTTCCTCCTCCTCACTCCTATGACTGGCATTATCCTGTCCCTCTGCATCAACTCCGCGACTGACACTGGCCTTGTCAGCTAATATTCACAATAACAGCAACAATGATAAATGAGTTAGGATGTAAAAGACAGGATGTATAGCCTATATATTCAAATAATATTTTTGTAACTTTGAACACAGACTCTCCTGAAATATGTTTGCTTTTGCAATAAGGAAATGTGACCCTGCTGGGTCCGTGTTGTCACTCTCCGGGCTGACTGTAGCCGCGCTGACCTTCGCCCCTCCACCACTAAAAGCTCTGTTTATTTGGCGCATTTGACTGCATCCTCTATTAACGGTTTTTTTCTTTTTTGCCCTTAATGTTTCTGCTCCATCCATCTCTTTCTCTGGCTTCTTTCTTTTTAGCATGTTTGCTCATTTGAACTTATCCCGCTCCCCTTTCTTTCTTTAAACAGGAAAATAATGGTTTAATGACTGACTGAGCTGCTGAGCCAATCATATTTTAAAAGAAACTGCTGCTGCTACTTCAAAGTCTTCCCGCCGTGGTGAAACCTGACACCATATTGTCATGCTACGTCTTGGCTCATTTGCATACTGCAACAGTGATTGGATATTTACTAAGAGTTTAGGGAGGGGTGTGTGTGTGTGTGTGTGTGTGTGTGTGTGCGTGCTGCGCAGCCTGTGAATGCACGCACAGCGGAGCGGAGGGACAGAGAGATGAGTTGAGGGGGCAAGACATTTATTTGTGGGGGGGCTGCCCCCTCTTGCCCCTGCGTAGAGCCGGCCCCGGATGTTACATTTGATGATGATTTGATGATGAAAGCTGAAGAGGGAGAAAGATTTAGAAAGCTAAAAAGGCAGAAAAGCTGAAAAAAGTAAGAGGGCTGAAATAACTTAAAAAGGTGAACAGTTTCTCTGGCTGAACACATGCTGCAGCAATAGCACAGCCAAAGTTGTGCCCATAAAAATTGCATGGGAAAAGGCCTCCCAAACTCCTGCCATTTTTGAAATGTAATGGTTATCTGCAAAACATTTATATATTGAGTCACAGGAGACATTGCTGAACTCTGTGATGTTTTTTTTATTTCCGTAGAGTAAAAAATGAGGACTTCAGAGTGAGAGACCAAACAGGCTCTGTCTGCTCTCCTCCTCAATGTAGACTCAAAATTAACATTGCGGCTTATGGGGGACTTGTTGGAGTGCTTGTCGCTCTGGGGCTTCCACATCCAAAACTGTAAGTCCTACATCTTAAATAAGACCATCAGCTGAGCCAAGCCAACAAGATTTCCTACATTTCTATGCATATATTGTCAATGTGAGGTAAAAGATGTGGAATCCAAATCAAGCTGAACAGACTTGTCTCTCCAGTTCCTCCAGCTGCTTCACTCGAGCGATGATGTCATGCATTCTAGCTCACGCAATACACACCCATTATAAAATGACAAAGACAAGCAAATAATCCTTAAAACTAAAACTGTGATGATTTCAAAACCATACAAGATTTTAAAAAGCTGAATACAGGACTGGAATGGAGTCTGTAGCTCAAAGTATGAAGGACAAGGAGAGGTTGAAAGTGGATGAGTTTTGAAGAGGATTTGAAGATTTTCCCATTTAATTCCATGCAAACTAATTAGACTGCCACCAGATCGCCACCTATTGGCCGATTTGCACCAAATTTTTCACAGACCCTCATCAGGCGATGGAACACAATTCGCAAAAATGTTGTGGTAATGGGAATGTATTTGGGGAAGATATGGAACAATATCTGTTTTGAATGCAATGTGCAGGAATTTTTTGTTTTATGTTTTGGGCGTTTTTTGGGCTATCAAAATTCTTTTAATAACTTTTTGTCAGGAGGGTCCACAGATGCTTCATGCAAAGTTTGGTGCAAATCGGTCAAATCGTCTGGGAGGAGTTCGAAAAAGTAGGTTTTTCATTTGGCTCGATTTTGCGAATGGAAAGTTACTGCCAAAGTGGGCGTGGCCTACACCACACAATTCAGCTGAATTCAGGGAACATGTAGATATAAGCTTTCACAATGTGCAACATACTATGCAGGATTTATGGGCCAAAAACGTTTTTTTTTTCAAAATGGCGCCCCCTGCTGGTCATTTTTGGTGTGTGAGTTACAGGGGCCATTCTATAGCACCCCTATGAGTTTCATTTCCATAAGTGTTATGGTGTGGGTACAGTGCCAAATATTAAATTACACGGCCACCAGAGCGCCACCTAGTGGCGGATCGGTAAACCCTTTATCAGCTGTCCTCGGGAGGGCACTGAGAATAAATATACAAAGTTTCGCATTAATCCGATGAACCGTTGTGGAGATATAAAATACTTCAATTTAAAGAGCGCCACCTTGTGGTCATCGCCTAAAATTTTGCAAAGGTCCTCAGGGGCCTATGGGGAAGTAGTATTCTGAGTTTCATGTCATTCGGACACACCAATGTGAAGATATGCATCACTTCCTGTCTGTAACGAAATCTGCAGGAAGTTGTTAATTAATAACTTGAGTATCGTTTGATCTATCAAAATTCTTTTAATAACTTTTTGTCAGGAGGGTCCACAGATGCTTCATGCAAAGTTTCGTGCAAATCGGTCAAATCGTCTAGGAGGAGTTCGAAAAAGTAGGTTTTTCATTTGGTGCGATTTTGCGAATGGAAAGTTGCTGTCAAAGTGGGCGGGGCCTACACCACACAATTCAGCTGAATTCAGGGAACATGTAAATATAAGGTTTAACAATGTGCAACTTATTATGCGGGATTTATGGGCCAAAAACATTTTTTTTTCAAAATAGCGCCCCCTGCTGGTCATATTTGGTGGGTGCGTTACAGGGGCCATTCTATAGCACCCCTATGAGTTTCATTTCCATAAGTGTTATGGTGTGGGCACAGTGCCAAATCTTTAATTATACGGCCACCAGAGCGCCACCTAGTGGCTGATCGGTATACCCTTTGTCAGCTGTCCTCAGGAAGGCACTGATAATAATTGTTCAAAGTTTCGTGTTAATCCGATGAACCGATGTGGAGATATAAAATACTTCAATTTAAAGAGCGCCACCTTATGGTCATCGCCTCAAATTTTGCACAGGGACTCAGGGGCTCATGGGGGACTAGTATTCTGAGTTTCATGCCATTCAGACACACCAATGTGAAGAAATGCATCACTTCCTCTTTGTAATGAAATCTGCAGGAAGTTGTTAATTAATAACGTGAGTATCGTTTGATCTATCAAAATTCTTTTGATAACTTTTTGTCAGGAGGGTCCACAGATGCGGTGTGCCAAGTTTCGTGCAAATCGGTGAAATTGCCTGGGAGGAGTTCGAAAAAGTAGGTTTTTGACATTTTGCGACGTAGCGAAAAAAAACGCTAGGCGCAAATTGGCGTGGCCTATACCATGAGATTCATCACAATTCACTGAACGCGTGGATATAAGGTTTTTGAATGTGCGACAAAGTATATGGGAGTTATTAGCCAAAACGCGCTTTCCCATATAACAGCGCCACCTAGAGGTGGAAATTCAGGACGACAACAGATTATAAAATTTGGCGACAGGTGTGACTTATATTACAAATGTGTTGGTGAGTTTTGGGGTATGTTCAGGCAGTGAAATATGCGATCATTTTTGAGGAGAAAAATAATAATAATAATAATTAAAGCTGCAAGCAGCGTTGAACGGGCCCTCGCAGTCCACGCGTGTCGGGGCATGCCGCCGTCGATGCATGCCGCCGTCGGGGCATGCTGCCGTCGGGGCATGCTGCCGTCGGGGCATGCTGCCGTCGGGGCATGGTCAAGCAACACCTTCCGTTGAGGAAGTCGTTGCTTTATGATTCGGTGGCCTGCCATTGCCGGTGTGAAATAATGTACGCTGAAGTCAGAAAAATTGTGTGAACTGCTGCATGATTCCCTGGACAAAGACTGAGTCGATGGTCTGCGTCTTCAGCTGGCTGAAGAGAATGTGCACACGAGGCATGATGCAATGAAACAGTTTCAGGAAGAAGCTGAAAGAGTCGTCCTCCAGTAGCCTCACAAACCTTCCAGCTTCTCGCACAGTGGTAGGCTCAAACTCCCCTTATGGTTTCAAAACACTGGATGATGTCACCTTTGTGCTAAAATAGTCTTCACTGCACACATAAAAGTTCCATCTTAAGGGGGGGACACACTACAGGATAATCGGGGTGATTTTTGTCCCGATTTCCCGCTTGCTATCAAAGCCAGCAAAGGAACGATTATCTGATGTTTGCAAAGGACATTGTGTCTGATTTTCCTGTGGTGTGGGGTGTGTTAAGAGTGATTTTGTCTGGTCAGACCCGCTCGGAAGGTGTCGGAAGGAGAGATCGTAAGTAATGAACATGTTATGTATTTGCAACTAAAAATCCTGTAATGTGTGGGGTGTTCCGAACGGAGCCGAGCACGCACTGCGTGTGATGTCACGTGGACTGGACAAACAGCCAATCAAGACGCAAGCTGAGTCAGCTGTGTTTCTCCGTCAGCCTTCTATTTACCTGGTGCCAGGGTCACCCGCAGTACCAGGGGCCAGAGCGCACAGCGCTGCTCTCTAAGCTATCTGTAATACTCCAACTCAAACTGTAACGCATACAGCCCACACTCTGGCAGTCTCCATGACTTTTTCAGCCAGCAATAGGCCTAAAACAACTACCACTGTTATCTTCCGGTTCGTCCGCCATGTTTATTTACACTGAGGTCACGTTTTACAATGCGAGATTTATAATATTGAGCTTGAGGAACCTGATACTCTGCTGAAGAATTGGTTAGTGTGTGTCGTGCACTACGGAGAAAACCACACACTATAAGATCAGCAGAGAGAGATCTTGTGCAATCTGTCTTTTATCATCAAGTGTGTGTGAAGGTTAGAAAAATCCTGTAGTGCGTACCCGCCTTTACTCTGTTTGCTCCTGGGAGTCTGTGTGCCACGACTCTTTCACACACACTGGTTCTCTTGGATGATCTTGAAAGAAATCCAGAGAATCCAGTCAGGTCAGAGAAGAACTGATTAACTGATGGGATGGGAGATGTCACCTGCTGCATGATAAAAGCTGAAGAGGAAGAAATTGCAGCTCATGGGGGAGTTGATGTTGTGCTTTGCCCTCTGGGGCTTTAGCAGCCAAAAGTGTAAGTCCTACCTCTGAAATAAGACCATCAGCTGAAAGCCAACAAGATTTCCTACATTTCTATGCATATAAGGTCTATGTCTTAAATCAGCTCTCCACTGTAGCGATGATGTCACGCACTCAAGCTCACGCAATACACACCCATTATAATCCTCCTCTCCGTCATGTGCATTTGTCTACATGGAAGCTGGCGAGAAACCAATCAGTGGATCGATGGATTATCATACACACATTATGACGTGTATATTTGCGTAGTCTTTTCTGTCATAAGCAAGAGATTAGGGGTTACGGAGCACTTCTGTGACGTGGTGCTGCAGAGACGAGAGCTGACACCGGGTCGGAGCTCCATTCTCCATGTAACAAGTCAGAAGTCGTTTATTTAACCAGCACTGTTATTTTGAAGCTCTTTAATGAAGGTAAACAAGTGAACCATAAAGCAAATGTCCCGCATAGTTCATTTTTAGCCTCTTTCCATCTGTGCTCCTCTGATCAGAGCGGCGTCCCTAGCAACTATCTGTTATGCAAAAATTTATACAATTTAAAAATCAATAAAAATCGTATTTGATCTCAAATTAATTATTTCATATTTTGCAGGTCAGTGCTAATTAACTAGCACAAGCAAACTTCTAATGCTACAGCAAGACTAGCACTAACTCAGCATCACCGGCATGTCGCTAGCTTGCAAGCTAAAGCAGTAAGTCTGTAAGTCCATGAACTCTATATTATCTTAAATAGCAGAGTTTTATGATTAAATACTTGACATAGACGTTACTGACTTTACCTGTGATGCTTCACCTAAGCTGGCAGCTCCACCCAGTCCACTGCTGTAAGCCAATTTTGGCTTTGGTGCATGCGCGTTTGGAGTAATCAGGGTTCGATTATTTTCCCCTGTGACCTGCCTGTGACCTACGTGACGTCATTTCAACACTTTTCAACTTGTACCCAAAAACTTGAATTCGTGTTCACAGTGAAGACTTCATACTCGTAGAAATTAGAGTCGTCCTCACAAGACTTTGCACTCACAGAGGGTACAGCACGGATATGGAAGTTCCATCTTACTGTGTTTGCTCTTGGGAGTCTGTATGCCACCACTTATCAAGCACACTGGTTCTTTTGAGAGATCTTGAAAAGAAAAAAAAAAAAGCAGAGAATCCAGCTAGGTCAGAGAAGAACTGATTACCTGATGAGATGTGAGATGTCACCTGCTGCATGATGAAAGCTGAAGAGGAAGAAATTGCAGCTTATGGGGGAGTTGCTGTTGTGCTTGTCCCTCTGGGGCTTTAACAGCCAAAAGTCCTACATCTGACATAAGACCATCAGCTGAGAGCCAACAAGATTTCCTACATTTCTATGTATATAATGTCTATAGTAAATGAAGTAAAAGATGTGGGATCCAAATCAAGCTGAAGAGAACTTTTTCTCCAGCCAAGCTGAAAGTATCACCCTCCAGTAGCCTCACAAACTGTTCAGCTTCTTGCACAGTGGTAGGCTCAAACTCCCCTGATGATTTCAAAACACTGGATGATGTCACCTTTGTGCTAAAAACACAGTGTTCACGGCACAGATATGGAAGTTCCATCTTACTGTGGTTGCTCTTGGGAGTCTGTATGCCGCTACTCTTATCAAGCGCTCTGGTTCTTTTGACAGATCTTGAAAAGAAAAAAAAAGCAGAGAATCCAGCCAGGTCAGAGAAGAACTGATTAACTAATGGGATGTTACATTTGATGATGAAAGCCGAAGAGGGAGAAAGATTTAAGAAGCTCAAAAGGCAGAAAAGTTGATAAGTAAGAGGGCTGAAATAACTTAAAAAGGTGAACAGTTTCTCTGGCTGAACACATGCTGCTGTTTTTATTTCCGTAGAGTAAAAAAGTAGGACTTCAGAGTGAGAGACCAAACAGGCTCTGTCTGCTCTCCTCCAGAAATGTAGACTCAAAATTAACATTGCAGCTTATGGGAGACTTGATGGAGTGCTTGTCGCTCTGGGGCTTCCACATCTAAAACTGTAAGTCCTACATCTTAAATAAGACCATCAGCTGAAAGCCAACATGATTTCCTACATTTCTATGCATATATTGTCCATGTGAGGTAAAAGATGTGGAATCCAAATCAAGCTGAACAGAATTTTCTCTCCAGTTCCTCCAGCTGCTCTTCACTCAAGCGATGATGTCACGCATTCTAGCTCACGCAATACACACCCATTATAAAATGACAAAGACAAGCAAAAAATCCTTAAAACTAAAACTGTGATGATTTCAAAACCATACAAGATTTTAAAAAGCTGAATACAGGACTGGAATGGAGTCTGTAGCTCAAAGTATGAAGGACAAGGAGAGGTTGAACGTGGATGAGTTTTGAAGAGGATTTAAAGATTTTCCCATTTAATTCCATGCAAACTAATTAGACTGCCACCAGATCGCCACCTATTGGCCGATTTGCTCCAAATTTTACACAGACCCTCATCAGGCCATGGAACACAATTAGCAAAAGTGTTGTGGTAATGGGAATGTATTTGGGGAAGATATGGAACAATATCTGTTTTGAATGCAATGTGCAGGAATTTTTTGTCTGACCTTCGCTCCTCCACCACTAAAAGCTCTGTTTATTTGGCGCATTTGACTGCATCCTCTATTAACCGTTTTTTTTCTTTTTTGCCCTTAATGTTTCTGCTCCATCCATGTCTTTATCCGGATTCTTTCTTTTTAGCATGTTTGCTCATTTGAACTTATCCCGCTCCCCTTTCTTTCTTTAAACAGGAAAATAATGGTTTAATGACTGACTGAGCTGCTGAGCCAATCATATTTTAAAAGAAACTGCTGCTGCTACTTCAAAGTCTTCCCGCCGTGGTGAAACCTGACACCATATTGTCATGCTACGTCTTGGCTCATTTGCATACTGCAACAGTGATTGGATATTTACTAAGAGTTTAGGGAGGGGTGTGTGTGTGTGTGTGTGTGTGTGTGTGTGTGTGCGTGCTGCGCAGCCTGTGAATGCACGCACAGCGGAGCGGAGGGACAGAGAGATGAGTTGAGGGGGCAAGACATTTATTTGTGGGGGGGCTGCCCCCTCTTGCCCCTGCGTAGAGCCGGCCCCTCACATGAATACAGGACTAATATTTCAAGGTCTCGAGACTCTTTTCTGAAGTTGAAATGGAGTCTGTAGCTCAAAGTATGAAGGACAAGGAGAGGTTGAAAGTGGATGAGTTTTGAAGAGGATTTAAAGATTTTCCCATTTAATTCCATGCAAACTAATGAGACTGCCACCAGATCGCCACCTATTGGCCGATTTGCTCCAAATTTCACACAGACCCTCATCAGGCCATGGAACACAATTAGCAAAAGTGTTGTGGTAATGGGAATGTATTTGGGGAAGATATGGAACAATATCTGTTTTGAATGCAATGTGCAGGAATTTTTTGTTTTATGTTTTGGGCGTTTTTTGGGCTATCAAAATTCTTTTGATAACTTTTTGTCAGGAGGGTCCACAGATGCTTCATGCAAAGTTTGGTGCAAATCGGTCAAATCGTCTAGGAGGAGTTCGAAAAAGTAGGTTTTTCATTTGGTGCGATTTTGCGAATGGAAAGTTGCTGTCAAAGTGGGCGGGGCCTACACCACACAATTCAGCTGAATTCAGGGAACATGTAAATATAAGGTTTAACAATGTGCAAGTTATTATGCGGGATTTATGGGCCAAAAACATTTTTTTTTCAAAATAGCGCCCCCTGCTGGTCATATTTGGTGTGTGGGTTACAGGGGCCATTCTATAGCACCCCTATGAGTTTCATTTCCATAAGTGTTATGGTGTGGGCACAGTGCCAAATCTTTAATTATACGGCCACCAGAGCGCCACCTAGTGGCTGATCGGTATACCCTTTGTCAGCTGTCCTCAGGAAGGCACTGACAATAATTGTTCAAAGTTTCGTGTTAATCCGATGAACCGATGTGGAGATATAAAATACTTCAATTTAAAGAGCGCCACCTTATGGTCATCGCCTCAAATTTTGCACAGGGACTCAGGGGCTCATGGGGGACTAGTATTCTGAGTTTCATGTCATTCAGACACACCAATGTGAAGATATGCATCACTTCCTCTTTGTAATGAAATCTGCAGGAAGTTGTTAATTAATAACGTGAGTATCGTTTGTTCTATCAAAATTCTTTTGATAACTTTTTGTCAGCAGGGTCCACAGATGCTGTGTGCCAAGTTTCGTGCAAATCGGTGAAATCGCCTGGGAGGAGTTCGAAAAAGTAGGTTTTCGACATTTTGCGACGTAGCGAAAAAAAACGGTAGGCGGAAATGGGCGTGGCCTATACCACAAGATTCAGCACAATTCACTGAACGCGTGGATATAAGGTTTTTGAATGTGCAACAAAGTATATGGGAGTTATTAGCCAAAACGCGCTTTCCTTAATGACAGCGCCACCTAGTGGTGGAAATTCAGGACGACAATAGATTATAAAATTTGGCGACAGGTGTGACTTATATTCCAAGTTTGGTGAGTTTTGGGGTATGTTCAGGCAGTGAAATATGCGATCATTTTTGAGGATAAAAATAATAATAATAATAATCATTGCGATTACAATAGGGTCCTTGCAGGTTCCCTGCTCGGGCCCTAATTAAAGCTGCAAGCAGCGTTGAACGGGCCCTCGCAGTCCACGCGCGTCGGGGAATGCTGCCGTCGGGGCTTGTTCACGCAACACATTCTGCTGAGGAAGTCATTCCTTTACAATTCGGTGGCCTGCTACTGCCGGTATTAAATACTGTACGCTGAAGTCAGAAAAACTGTGTGAACTGCTGCATTATTCCCCGGACAAAGACTGAGACGATGGTCAGCTTCTGGAGCTGGATGAAGAAAATGTCCACACGAGGCATAATGCAATTAAATAGTTTGAAGTGAAAGCTGAAAGTATCATCGTCCAGTAGTCTCACAAACCCTCCAGCTTCCAGCACAGTGGTAGGCTCAAACTCCCCTGATGGTTTCAAAACACTGGACGACGTCACCTGTGTGCTCAAACACAGAGTGTACAGCATGGATATGGAAGTTCCATCTTACTGTGTTTGCTCTTGAGAGTCTGTATGCCACCACTCTTATCAAGCACACTGGTTCTTTTGAGAGATCTTGAAAAGAAAAAAAAAGCAGAGAATCCAGCCAGGTCAGAGAAGAACCGATTAACTAATGGGATGTTACCAGGGCCGGTTCTAGGCAGGCATATATGAGGGGGCAGACAAAAATGTGAAGGGGGCATCATGTATACACATCATGCTCCAGCACTTTTTTTTTCTGTGCTTATAGTAACAGTGTTTCTTCATTGAACTGGGTTGTTAGCTATGTGTCCAACCCAACCTGGAGAAGTGGATTGCACTTTGCCAGGCCTCTACCATCAGACCTGTCCAACTTTCTCTTTGTGAGCTGCTGGAAGCTGGAGCAAAAAATAAGTGAGCTGGCTTTGTTAAAAAAAAAAAAATGCCGTGATTATATGAAACAAAACAGTGCAGAACTACAGCGGGACTTTACGTAGGGATCTGTCACACACTGGCAGAGGCGGGCTGGGGTTGAAATTCAGCCCTCAAGCTTGGTTTGGAGAGACCTTTTATCTGATTGCATGACGGATGCAAGTGGAACCGTAGTTTTAAGATGAATACTTTATTTGCATCTAATGTACTGCTATATCTGGATGAAAAGAACATCAGTAATAACGAATATTAGCCATAACTCATTAACTTTGGAAAGAAAACAGATGTCTAGTTCAGAAAGCCACTGACATAACTGCAGGAGAGGATGGGCTTATTGTTTCTGTGTGACTGGAACTGAAACATCAACATGTGACTTAATATAATGCTATGCAAAGACTTATTGCCAACCCAGTCCTGCACACTGCACCTGTCCCTGGCACTGTTTTGTTTTTTTGGTGGTTCCTGCTCCAATTTCCTCTTCCTCCTCTTTCTCCTCCTCCTCTTCCTCCTTCTCCTCCTCCTTTTCCATCTCCCCCTGCTCCTGTCCCTCCTCATCTGTCTCTTCCTCCTCCTCACTCCTATAACTGGCATTATCCTGTCCCTCTGCATCAACTCCGCGACTGACACTGGCCTTGTCAGCTAATATTCACAATAACAGCAACAATGATAAATGAGTTAGGATGTAAAAGACAGGATGTATAGCCTATATATTCAAATAATATTTTTTAAACTTTGAACACAGACTCTCCTGAAATATGTTTGCTTTTGCAATAAGGAAATGTGACCCTGCTGGGTCCGTGTCGTCACTGTCCTGGCTGACTGTAGCCGCGCTGACCTTCGCTCCTCCACCACTAAAAGCTCTGTTTATTTGGCGCATTTGACTGCATCCTCTATTAACCGTTTTTTTTCTTTTTTGCCCTTAATGTTTCTGCTCCATCCATCTCTTTCTCCGGCTTCTTTCTTTTTAGCATGTTTGCTCATTTGAACTTATCCCGCTCCCCTTTCTTTCTTTAAACAGGAAAATAATGGTTTAATGACTGACTGAGCTGCTGAGCCAATCATATTTTAAAAGAAACTGCTGCTGCTACTTCAAAGTCTTCCCGCCGTGGTGAAACCTGACACCATATTGTCATGCTACGTCTTGGCTCATTTGCATACTGCAACAGTGATTGGATATTTACTAAGAGTTTAGGGAGGGGTGTGTCTGTGTGTGTGTGTGTGTGTGTGTGTGTGTGTGTGTGTGTGTGTGTGCGTGCTGCGCAGCCTGTGAATGCACGCACAGCGGAGCGGAGGGACAGAGAGATGAGTTGAGGGGGCAAGACATTTATTTGTGGGGGGGCTGCCCCCTCTTGCCCCTGCGTAGAGCCGGCCCCTCACATGAATACAGGACTAATATTTCAAGGTCTCGAGACTCTTTTCTGAAGTTGAAATGGAGTCTGTAGCTCAAAGTATGAAGGACAAGGAGAGGTTGAAAGTGGATGAGTTTTGAAGAGGATTTAAAGATTTTCCCATTTAATTCCATGCAAACTAATTAGACTGCCACCAGATCGCCACCTATTGGCCGATTTGCTCCAAATTTTACACAGACCCTCATCAGGCCATGGAACACAATTAGCAAAAGTGTTGTGGTAATGGGAATGTATTTGGGGAAGATATGGAACAATATCTGTTTTGAATGCAATGTGCAGGAATTTTTTGTTTTATGTTTTGGGCGTTTTTTGGGCTATCAAAATTCTTTTGATAACTTTTTGTCAGGAGGGTCCACAGATGCTTCATGCAAAGTTTGGTGCAAATCGGTCAAATCGTCTAGGAGGAGTTCGAAAAAGTAGGTTTTTCATTTGGTGCGATTTTGCGAATGGAAAGTTGCTGTCAAAGTGGGCGGGGCCTACACCACACAATTCAGCTGAATTCAGGGAACATGTAAATATAAGGTTTAACAATGTGCAACTTATTATGCGGGATTTATGGGCCAAAAACATTTTTTTTTCAAAATAGCGCCCCCTGCTGGTCATATTTGGTGTGTGGGTTACAGGGGCCATTCTATAGCACCCCTATGAGTTTCATTTCCATAAGTGTTATGGTGTGGGCACAGTGCCAAATCTTTAATTATACGGCCACCAGAGCGCCACCTAGTGGCTGATTGGAGAGGAGAACAGCGCTCTTGTCTACACAAAGATGGAACATGCAAAGTGTCTTGTAAGCGCGTTTCTTTAGATGACAGAGTAGTGTGTTTAATCACCTTTCTTTTTTTTTTGTGATTCCTATCACTTCGCCCACCTAACCTCGCACTCAACCAATAAATACCACCCCCAACCTCCCACACCCCACCACAACACACCCACCCCACCCCCCACCCTCCCCCCACCCCCCCCCCCCAACCCCCCCTCCCCCCCCCCACCCCCCCCCCACCCCCCCCCCCCCCCCCCCCCCCCCCCACCCCCCCCTCCCTCCACCCCTCCCACCCACCCACCCCACCCACCCCCCACCCCCCCCCCCCCCCCACCAACCCCCCCATCCCCACCCCCCCCCCACCCACACCCCCCTCCACCCCCCCCCCCCCCCTCCCCCACCCCCCCCTCCCCCACCCACCCCCCTCCTACCCCCCCCCCACCACCCCTCCCCTCCCTCCCCCCTCCCCACCCCCCCCCCCCACCCCCCCCACCTCCCACCCCCCCCCCCCCCCCCCCCCCACCCCACCCACCCCCACCCCCAAACCCCCCCCCCACCCCCCCACCCCCCCCCCCCCCCCCCCCCCCCCCCTACCCCTCCCACCCCCCCCCCCCCCCCCCCCCCCTCCTCACACCCTTCCCCCCCCCCCCACCCCCTCCCCGCCCCCCCCACCCACCTCCCCCCCCCCCCCCCCCCCCCCCCCCCCCCCCCTCCCCCCCACCCCCTAATTGGCAAACTGTGGACTAATATTCAGTTTCATTAAGTTTCGTTGGTTTTTGGTTAATCCCGATATTTTAAAAACCGATGTGGAGATATTTATTAAATACCACTTCTCAATTTTCAATGGACTGAGCCACCTTCAGAGAGAGTGTCATCGCCTTCAAATTTTGCACAAGCGGGAGTTCCTCAGGGGCCTTCTCAATAGTGGTGGGGGTGGGGGATCTAGTTGGATTACTGCCCTTCGTCCACCCCCCTCATCCCCTCCCAGTAAGCTTCCCCCGCCCCACTCCCCCCCCCCCCCCCACCTCCCCAACTGTGCTTTGCTTCCTTGTACATTCCACTCAGTCCCACCTCCCCTCTCTCATATCTCCACCCACATTGCCCCGCCACCGCCACACCCCACCTCCCGTCCTGTCACTGTCCCCGATTGTGATGCCCCCTCCCCCCCCCCCCCCCTGCCCCCCCCCCCCTCCCTCAAGACACTCACCGCCCCTATGCCCCCCTGCACCTGGCTAATTTGCAGATGCCCTGCCCCCCCGATCTTCACGTCGACCCTCCACCACGTATTTAGATCCACTGTAACCTCTTTTGTATAAAAATGAATTATCTGCTGCTAAGGGATTCGTTGTTGAGTTTAAATTTAATATTTTCTGCTGCTTTTCCTACTTGAAGGTCTTTTGGTATGTATTGAGTTAGTGATGCCACATTCCACCCCTTGCTCTCCCCCCGCTCCACTCCACATGTTCCCCCCTGCCCCCCCCACACCCCCCCCCCCCACTCTGCGCTTTTATCCCAACCCCCTCCGCCTACCCCCCAAGCGTGATCTGCCTCTATCACCTTAAATTCCCCCCCTCCCCCTGGCCTGCGACATTAAATCCCCGTTCGGTGCCACCCCCCTCCCTCTCCTCTTATATCCCCCCCCCCCTTCCCCCCCGCCCCCCTCCTCCCCCCCCCCATCGCCCCCTCTGCCGCGCGCCTCACCTCCTCCCCCCTCCCCCTCCCCCCCCCCCACACCCGCACAGTCACGCGAGATACCCCCCGATACTCCACACACAGACTCGTCACTTGACCCCCGCCCCTCACCCCACCCCTCTATCTTCCCCCCTCCCCCCCCCGCCCCACCCTCTTCCCCTCCCCCCGCCTCCCCCCCATGCCGCCCCCCCTTGTCCCTTCCACCTGTGTGCCTTCACCCCGCCTTAGCGCCCGCCCTTCGTCTCCCCCCTGCCCTTTATGGCACCAAATCCGACCCCATAGGTGAAACTGAACCCCACACCCCCACACCACCTGGTCATGACTATCCCCCCCCATCCCCATCCCCCGTGCTCCGCGTGCCCCGTGTCCGGGGGTGTCGTGGGACCCTACCCGGCGCGGATGGATCCCCTGCCATCCGCAAATCGCTCTCCCGCCCTTCGGGAGGGAGGTCGAATGGAGTCTTCGAAAAAATGTTAAAAAAGAAAACGTGAAAAGTCTGTAGGGGGTTATTTTGGTTTTCGATATTTTTGATGACCCCCGATCGTACAACGTTTTCTCCCCCGCCTAACGTAGCGAAAGAAAAAAAAAAAAAAAAAAAAAAGCGTGAGGTAGGCGAGCGGAAATAAATATGGGTCTTTTGTGTTTTGTCGTTGGACACTATACCACAAAGGGTGTTCGAGCCACAATTTCAGCTCACGTACACCGGTGCCCCCCCCCCGCCCCCTATGATATAAGGTTTATTGATTCCTAAATAATAATATGTGTTAATGCAATCAAAGTATATGGAGGGTTATTAGCCAAAGACGGACGCTTTCTTCTTAATGTGTCAGCTAGGCCAACCTACAGTGGTGGAAATATTCAGTGGTTGTCGTATCACAATTAGATATATAAAATTTGCGCGACAGTATAGGTTGTTGTGACGTTATATTCCAAAGTGTTGGTTGATGTGTGTGTGCGTATGTGAATTATAAATCTTATGCTAAATTCTAAAAAGAGCTCATTAGTGAAATATTGCGCTTCCGATCTTTTTTATGGGACATTTTAAATAATATAATAGAGAAATTAATATTTAATATTAATATATAAACTCTAAGTTAAATTAATAATAAGGAAATCAATTGCGAAGTATGTACAATAGGTGTTGTCCTTGCATGCGAGGTGCTTCTCCTGTCTCGCGGCCGGCTTCCTAATATCATCTTGCGTATGAATTTTATTACAATCAGTGTCGTCCTTTGCTGCAGGTTCTCCTTCGAGGCTGCTCGGGGCCTTATTACAAGCATTGCCTCAGATTACTATTTGATTGGTCCTTGCATGGTGTGTTCCCCTGTCTTTGGCCCTAATTGTTAACAAGCGTGCAAGCAGCTGCGACTAGCGTTTGTTTGAAACGGGCATAGCGACTGGAACTTCTCGGCGCTCTCCCATCGATCGCGATTCGCTAGGTGCACACAGGGCCCCCCCCCCCCCCCCCCCCCCCCCCCCCCGAAGGATGTGTAGAAAAGTAAAGGTGCCGCTATCGTTGGCGATCTGAATGTGACTGCCTATTGTTGTGAGCTATGTGTGAATCACGCAAACTACATTCTGTCCTGCAATAGGGAAAGTGCACATTCCTTTACAGATATCGTGTGCATCAGCACACAATGATTATTTGCCGCTGATAGCGGTAGCTGTCAACCTTCAGGACT
>OZ023155.1:31052916-31279485 GCA_963678695.2 Diplodus puntazzo | reverse complement strand
TTAGGTTAAAAGAATGTGTCAGAAGTGGGATTCGAACCCACGCCTCCATCTGGAGACCAGAAGTCCCATACTGCTCAGGAAGGAGTTGAACCTTGAGTCTGGCGCCTTAGACTGCTCGGCCATCCTGACAACTGTGTATTGGCTTGTGTACCTTGACTGATTTGGGTACATTTGTGGATTTTAAAAAACAAAACAAACCCTTTCTAATATTGACCGTTCCAGTGTGATCCCTTAACAGGATGACGTGAAACAGCGACATCTGCTGCCCTCAAAAGGAAACAAGTACCCGGAAATGCAACACAAAAATTTCCACCAAATACACATAAACTGTGTACTGGCTTGTGTACCTCCTGTACTGGCTTGTGTACATGGCTAGTTTGGGTGTGGATTTTAAAAACACCCCCCCCTTTTCTCTGTCTACATATTGACCATTCCAGTGTGACCCTTTAACCCTTGTGTCGTCTTTACATTTCACCCTACACAGAGGGTTACAGTGACCCCCAGGACAATGGCAGGGGCAGGGCAGGTGTCTTATCATTAGAGCGCCACCTAGGGACTATACACAGTATTGCAGTAGTAAATAGAATATTCTAGAAGGCAGAGGGTCACATAGACCCCCTAGGACAATGCTAATGCGGCAGGGGCAGAGCAGGTGTCTTATCATTATAGCACCACCTAGGGACTATACACAGTATTGCAGCAGTAATAGAATATAATTGTAGAGGGCAGAGGGTCAGATTAACCCCTCAGGACAATGCTAATGCGGCAGGGGCAGAGCTGATGTCTTATCATTATAGCGCCACCTAGGGACTAAACACAGTATTGCAGTAGTAAATAGAATATTCTAGAAGGCAGAGGGTCAGATTAACCCCTCAGGACAATGCTGCTAATGCGGCAGGGGCAGAGCTGATGTAAACAGAGGGTCACATAGACCCCCTAGGACAATGCTAATGCTGCAGGGGCAGGGCAGGTGTCTTATCATTATAGCGCTACCTAGGGACTATACACAGTATTGCAACAGTAAACATAATATGATGATTGTACAGAGCATAGGGTCACATTGACCCCCTGGGACAATGCTGCTAATGCGGCAGGGGCAGAGCTGGTGTAAACAGAGGGTCAGATTACCCCCCCCCCCCCAAGACAATGCTAATGCGGCAGGGGACAGAGCTGGTGTTCACAGAGGGTCAGATTAACCCCCTCAGGACAATGCTAATGTGCAGCAGGGGCAGAGCTGATGTAAACAGAGGGTCAGATTGACCCCTCAGGACAATGCTAATGCCGCAGGGGCAGAGCTGGTGTAAAACAGAGGGTCAGATTGACCCCTCAGGACAATGCTAATGCAGCAGGGGCAGAGCTGATGTAAACAGAGGGTCAGATTGACCCCTCAGGACAATGCTAATGCCGCAGGGGCAGAGCTGGTGTAAAACACAGGGTCAGATTGACCCCTCAGGACAATGCTAATGCAGCAGGGGCAGAGCTGATGTAAACAGAGGGTCAGATTGACCCCCTCAGGACAATGCTAATGTGCAGCAGGGGCAGAGCTGATGTAAACAGAGGGTCAGATTAACCCCCTCAGGACAATGCTAATGTGCAGCAGGGGCAGAGCTGATGTAAACAGAGGGTCAGATTGACCCCTCAGGACAATGCTAATGCCGCAGGGGCAGAGCTGGTGTAAAACAGAGGGTCAGATTGACCCCCTCAGGACAATGCTAATGCAGCAGGGGCAGAGCTGATGTAAACAGAGGGTCAGATTGACCCCTCAGGACAATACTAATGCCACAGAGGCAGAGCTGGTGTAAACAGAGGGTCAGATTAACCCCCCCAAGACAATGCTAATGCAGCAGGGGCAGAGCTGGTGTAAACAGAGGGTCAGATTAACCCCCCAAGACAATGCTAATGTGACAGGGCCAGAGCTGGTGTAAACAGAGGGTCAGATTAACCCCCGAGGACAATGGCAATGTGGCAGGGCTGGTGTCTTTCATCATTGTAGCGCTGTCTAGGGACTGTACACAGTATTACAGTCAGTCAGTCAGTCAGTCAGTCAGTCAGTCAGTCAGCCAGTCAGACACGTCTCTTTCTAGCTTCTACACCACTAATCTCAGCTCCGCGCACAGGTCGGACAGTACGGCAGCGTACACCCTTTGCATATAAATGTCTTACAACCAAAGCATACAGTCTGTGTTTTACGGTCCTTCTTTGGTGGGCATATCTGACACCTCTTCCTCTTGTTATGTATTCCAGGCGGGCTGACAGCTGATGAGGTGGTGGTGGTGGTGGTGGTGGTCGTCATCATGGGCTGCTGCTGCTGCTGCTGCTGCTGCTGCTCTTCTTGTTGTTGTTCTTTTTCTTGTTGTTCTTTTTCTTCTTCTTCTTCTTCTTCTGCAGCCTCCTCATCATCATCATCATCATCCTCCTCCTCCTCCTCCTCAGGCCGATCACGACATTTAGCACTACTTCTCTGAACAGCTCTCACGACCGAGGCAGACGCTGCTGTGCGAGGTAGACGCTCCCTTCTTTGGATGAGTGGAGTCACCAGCGCTTTTCCCAGTTGTTCCAGGAACAGCCTCCTTTTGTTTCGTTTAGCCGACAGCCAGCCAGGGTTGATCTCTCGCCATAACACAAAGGCGTTGTACGAAGAAACATCGATGATGTTGTGAAAGATGACCAAGGGCCAGCGGGCGGTCATTCTTCTACAGCTGTATGTTTTCAATCACCTTATCCAAGTTGTCCACACCTCCTTTGCTGCTGTTGTAGTCCAGAACGATGGCCGGTTTCCTATCTTTGCGATGGCCGACGGCAACGTCTTCGTCGGGAGCCTCTGTGTGCAACGTGCTCATGAGCACAACGTTCTTGTTTTTCTTTGCCATGTAGGACACCAAAGTGGTGTCGGGCGTGAATGCAAACTTTGAGGAGAACACTTGTCTGTTCTTGGATGTCAGCAGCGCGAGCGGCAGTTCGGGCTTGTTTCTTCTAACCGTACCGACCATGGCAATGCTCCTCTCTAAGAGACGCTGTCCGAGCTCGTAAGAGGTAAAGAAATTGTCACACGTGACAGTTTTGTTGCCACCCGTCAGTCCCTCTGTGAGATCGAGCACAACTCTCATGCCCTGGTTTTTCTCTGAAGTGCCAGCGGTCGGCTTCCCGGTGTAGACTTGCATTTTCCACGCGTAGCTTGACTTTGCGTCACACGCCACCCATGTCTTGATTCCATACCTGGCTGGCTTGCTTGGCATATACTGTCGGAAAGGACAACGACCTTTTGTGTGTGTGTGTGTGTGTGTGTGTGTGTGTGTGTAAGAAGGAGACAAAAGGAGAAAAAAAGAATAAGAATAACAAACCAAATAATCTCAAACTCACTCATTCTCACACACTCACTCTCACACACACACACACACACACACACAACACACAAGCATTTATTGTATGCCAACAACAACAACAACAACAACTACTACTACTACTACTACTACTACTACTACTACTACCTCTGAAGGGAACCAGTTGCTCATCCACTGTTATGTCAGGCCCTGGGTTGTAGAGGTACGGAAGCCGCTCGGCCCATTTATCCCACACCTCTCTTATGGCTGCCAGTTTGTCAGTGGCGCGTCTCTCGGGTCTCGTCTCGCGATCGTCAAAGCGTAGCATTCTCGAGTAAGTGTGAAACACTTTGAGAGGCATGGTGGCACGGAAAATTGCCCTAGCGCTCTCCGCGTCCCATAGACTGGCTGCGGCCTCGCCTCGGGACCTGTATACACCTGCTAGGATTAGCAGCCCTATATAGGCGTGCAAGTCGGTTCGACTCATGTCTTTCCAGTTTTCCCCGTACCTTCGAGAACCCTCCAGATTTGTCATATCTAGCACAATTTTGTCTATCGCCGGTGTGAGAAACATGTGAAATGTTGACACAATGTCGTGGGCATTGGCAACCGCGTATGCAGTGGGTCCCAGTGGGTTTGCTTCTGCTGTTACTGTCGTTTCTCTTCTTCTCCTCCTTCTCCTTCTTCTCCTCCTCCTCCTCCTCCTCCTCCTCATATCTCTGACATCGTCATCATCATCATCATCATCATCATCATCATCATCACTATCGACATCGGCATCGGCATCATCTTCATCGTGTCGCGCTATTACCCTGCGATGTGTGTAATATGCAACTGAGGACCATTTGATAGTCTTGTTCTTGGACATGTATATTTCTTCCTCTTCGTCTTCGTCTTCGTCTTCTTCTTCTTCTTCTTCTTCGTCGTCATTTTCTTCTTCGTCATTTTCTTCTTCAGCCTCAGCCTCAGCCTCAGCCTCAGCCTCTTCTCCTGCGCCACAACCGTCGTCCTCGTGTTCCTCCGCCACGTCCGATTCTTCAGACACGTCCTCTTCAGAATCAGAGTAGTGTCCCCTGGCGTTTGAGGAAATCTCATCTAACACCTGTTTAGCCGTGAAACCCGCAGTCGCGGGCGAATGACATCGCGTCAGTCTAACACAACAGTACCGGTGGGATAATGTCGTGTCAGTTGGACTTGACACTACTGGTTGCATAACATCGTGTCAGTTGAACACATCAGTACTGGTTGGATGACATCGCGTCAGTCGGACAGTACAGTACCGGTTGGGCAACATCGTGTCAGTTGCACAGAACAGTGCCGGTTTTGTCTAAGACCATCAAGACATCAAGTTGGGTTTGTTTTGCATGTCCACCCTAAGCCCCCAACCCCAGCAAATGTGTATGTAACGTGTGTGTGTGTGTGTGTGTGTGTGTGTGTGTGTGTGTATATATATAAATGTAAGTAGACTCCAGAACAGCTCCATTGATTTTCACAACCCTTCTCTCTGTGTACCAAGCCTTGCTGTGTACTGCACCAAACCTGCAAGTCTGTGACCATGGCGAGCCCTGTCAATGCCAACGCGGTGGATAAAGTGCTAGAAGAAATGCTGAAGGCGGAAGCGGACAACGCCTGGAGCCGCCCGGGCTCAGTCCAGTGGACTTCGCGCATCCACATGTTGCAGGACTGTAAGCACGACATAGCAGAGAAACACTGCTCTATCGGACGCTATCTGGATCTTATCCTGACAGATTCAGAGTCAGACGCCGAGCTCCGCCAGTCTTATTACGCTAAGGCCAATCCAGTTAAGCTGATGTACAAAGTCATCGATCGCTGCCTCGAGAGCGAGGAAAGCGCAATGAAACTCCTACGGGCCGTTTTTCAGTTGAATTTGTACTTGTATTTAGACATGCTAAAATCCGGACCCGGGGGGAAGTTTGGTGAGTATGTGCTATATACTGTACTGAGCAAAAAAAAAAAAAAAAAAAAATTAATTAATCAAGGCCTGGAATACGATCACCACACGCTGCCGTTCGTTCAGCCGAAGTAATCTCTTTTTTTTTGCGTGTTTGTTTGTTTGTTTGTTTGTTTGTATTGTTTGTTTTGCAGTCAGGAGAGATCCTCCCGTTGTGGAATTGACGGAGAAGGTGCGTTCTGCGCTCGGCGAGAAGGTCGGGCATCTCAAAAATGTGACGGCGACACCCTTTTACAAGAACAAGATCCTTTCTGTCAACTGCGCCCTGGACGTACTGATGCAATACAATCAGCTGCTTCCAGAGGAATATGCTGAGCTCAGGTTAAACAAAGAGAACACCAGCGATATGATTTGGATACTGCAGAAATTGTGCAGCGACACTACCATCCCTCAAGCCAACCGGGAGTTCATCTCATTGGTGGTGGCCTCCTTTAACATGCACGCTTTTGACCTTCCAGGGATGTCTATGAAAGATGTGCTAGTGTTTGTAAAGTAAAGTAAAGTGAAGTAAAGAAAAAAAAAAATAAAAGAAAAAATCTTTCTGTACCAATCTACATGTTGTCATGTTGTCTATGTGTGTTACAAATGAAATAAAATTAAAAAAAACTATATTGACCTGAAGAAACAACTTGACTGATTGGAGGATGACATTGTGTAAGAAATCCACATCCATCTCCGTTTTCACATAACAGCACAAGGTTGCCAAAAAAAAAGAAAAAAACAAACCCAAACACATCAGATGACATTTAGACTCATCTCCGTGGTGTTCGCGTAACAGCGCAGGCATGCCAATGCAAACAGTATACAGCACAGGTTGGATGACATTGTGTCAGTATTGTCGGTCGGATGACATTGTGTCAGAAAGCCAGATCCATCTCCGTTTTCACATAACAGCACAAGGTTGCAAATGTGAACGGCGCAGCACAGGCTGTAAAAAAAAAACAAAAAAAAAAACAAAAAAACCCAAACACATCAGATGACATTTAGACTCATCTCCCTGGTTTTTTTCGCGTAACAGCGCAGGCATGCCAATGCAAACACTATACAACAACAGGTTGGATGAAATTGTGTCACTTGGACCAAATAGTTTTCTCCATCGGGTGACATTTATAAGCATTTGTTTTATTCACAACCCTGGACTTTCTTTTCTGTGTACCAAGCCTGCTGCTGCTGCTGCTGCTGCTGCTGTACTGCACAACACAACCTGCAAGTCTGCGACCATGGTGAGCCCTGTCAATGCCAACGCGGTGGATAAAGTGTTGGAAGAAATGCTGAAGGCTGAAGCGGACAACGCCCGGAGCTGCCCGGGCTCAATCCAGTGGACTTCGCGCGTCCAGATGTTGCAGGACTGCAAGCACGACATAGCAGAGAAACACTCCTCTATCGGACGCTATCTGTCTCTTACCATGATGGATTCAGAGTCAGACGCTGAGTCGCTCCCCAAGTCTTCTTACGCTAAGGCCAATCCAGTTTGGCTGATGTCCAAAGTCATCGATATCTGCCTCGAGAGCGAGGAAAATGCACTGAAATTCCTACGGGCCGTTTTTCAGGTGGACAATGACTTGTACTTAGACCTGCTAAAATACGGACCCCGGGGGAAGTTTGGTGAGTGTGTGTGTGTGTGTGTGTGTGTGTGTGTGCTATGCTGAGCAAAATAATAATCATAATAATAATCATAATCATAATCATAATAATAATAATTTAAAAAAAAAATTAATCAAGGTCTCTGGTAGGTAGGTAGGTAGGTAGGGATCACCACACACTGCTGTTAAACTCAAGTAATCATTTTTTGTGCATGTTTGTTTGCATGTTTTCAGTCAGGAGAGATCCTCCCGTTGTGAAATTGACGCACAAGGCGCTTTTAGCGCTCGACGAGAAGGTCGTGCATCTCAGAAATGTGACGGCGACACCCTTATACCACAACAAGATCCTTCGTGTCAACTGTGCCCTGGACGTACTGATGCAATACAATCAGCTGCTTCCACAGGAATATGCCCAGTTCAAGTTACACGACGAATGTACCAGCGATATGATTGAGATACTGCAGAAATTGTGCAGCGACACTACCATCCCTCAAGCCAACCGGGAGTTCATCTCATTGGTGGTGGCCTCCTTTAACATGCACGCTTTTGACCTTCCAGGGATGTCTATGAAAGATGTGCTAGTGTTTGTAAAGTAAAGTAAAGTAAAAAAAAAATAAAAATAAAAATACTGTAACCGATCTACATCATGTCATGTTGTCTATGTGTGTTACAAATGAAATAAAAACTATACTGACTTGAAGAAACTTCAATCAACCGATTGGAGGATAACATCGTGTAAGAAGTCCAGATCCATCTCCGTTTTCACATAACAGCACAAGGTTGTTCGCGTAACAGCTCAGGCATGCCAGTGCAAACAGTATACAGCACATGTTGGATGACATTTTGCGTTAATTTGACCAAATAGTGTCAGTCGGATGACATTGTTTCAGTTGGACAGTATATAAAAGCTGGTCAGATCCAGTGTTGACAGAGATATCTCAGTCTCAGTACGGGGTTTCATATAAATTTGGACACAGCAAGCACTTTATTCATTCATTCATTCATTCATTCATTCATTTATTCAGAGCTTAATTCTACTCTTGGGTTTGTCTGTTCGTCTGTTGTAATGGACGCGTTTGTCGAGACCAAGTTGAGAGAGTGGGGTTTGGTGTGTCATATTCCAAAGTTTACAGCTGAAGAGATTGACACACAAACGTTCCTGAGTCTGACAGAGGACAGCAACAAATCCTTACTGTACAAGTTGTGCGGAGGGATTGAACCCTCGATATCGCTTAGAGAACGTATTCGACGCTACAAAAGGGAAAGCGACGTGTCAACATGTCCACCGTGACATAGTAAAACAGAAGACAGGTAAGACTCAGAGTAACAACCTGTGTTTGTGTTTTAGGTGTAATAATTGTTATTACACTCGACCTTGATCGTAGAACAAGTCATCATCGTCATATTCTTTTTATTTTTATTTATTTTTTTTTTTTTTACAGCTCCCAGCCCTAAGAAGCCTCTCGGGTCGCCCTACTAAGAAGCCTCTCGGGTCGCCCTACCAAGAAGCCTCTCATGTCTCAAGTATCATGTGATGTGATGTGATGTGATGTGATGTGATGTGATGCGCTGGGATGTAATGTGCTGTGATGTGATGTACTTTGCTGAGCTGAGTAAAAAGGAGAAAAAAAACTCTTCCTCATATTCTTTTGCAGACGTATTTATGAAAAACCTGTATTACACACACACACACACACACACACACACACACACAGTATGAGATATCTCTGACTGATTCATGTTACACATCTTACGCGTAACCCGAACCTTGCGCTCATGAAGGCTGGTCGGATTACATTGCCTGGTCGGTTTGACTGAGAATGCGAACACGGAGACCTGTCTAAACCAACTGGGTCAGTCAAAACACATGTAGTAAAACAAAGCAGCACAGTGGTGGTGTTGTTGTGAAGAAGGCATTATCCACCATTTACATTGGCAAACCCTGCGTCCTTTTTTTCTTCTTCTTCTTCTTCTTCTTCTTCTTCTTTCTTCTTAGGCTGATGTCTAACTAAGGGGACGGACGGACGGATGGATTGGCTAAGCACTGCGTGCTACCACTCATCAGCTGTCAACGGTCATTCATGCGTGACAAAAGGGCAGAGGGAGGGGGGGGTAATAGCGGCCTCTACCGGACACACGCGGTAATTGTTTAGGGGGCGGGTCAACATGACCCGAAGGGCAACACAAGGGTTAAGGTTCTTTTACTGGTTTTTAAATGTCTTAACGGCCTTGCGCCCTCCTACTTATCTGACCTGCTTTTACCATACACTGCATGAAAAGTGGGATTTTCGTCCCCGTAAACGCCCGCAAATCTCCCTAATTTTCGGCAGTTAACGGCAATTTACAGCCTGCAAACGCCGCGTTCGCTGTGCCACAAATTGTCGGAAACGAACCATGACGTCAGTGGAGCTCCCGGAGGTGCGAACGGCTCTAATTTGCATATGAATCGCAGCGAAACCACACCTGGCCAGAGAATGTGTGGGCTGGCTTGAATATCCTCCCTCAGTATTGGATGAAACCACTACTTTTAAACACGAAAAATCATTCGTGATTGGCTGGCAGATCTGTCAGATCTGTCACTATTGGTCAACCTGAGTCAATACAAACGTAAACCCCACCCCATAAATATATATATATATATATATATATATATAATTTTATTAACTTACTTTCTATTTATCAAATATATTCATATAATACATAATATTCATCAAAGACGTGAATGAATTTATTGAGGAAAGGAAAATGCCAGGAAGGTGTTGTTTATTCAAAGAAAGAGCTTTATTAACACAAACACATCACAACTATGTACAAAATATAATCCACCCATACAACAACAGGAAGCTCACTAGAAGCCTAAAATCCTGCAGCACCGTGAAGTGTCTGTCTGCCGCCTCGGAGCTGTCGGTAACTGCCAGCCTTCTGTCTGAATTCGGTCCATCTTGCAGACGTCGGTTGTCGCTCTGCACTTCGGAATCGCCTCTATAATCTCGACTGCAGCGCGGCACAGAGCTCGGTGAGCTCCCGGCTCCACCCAGACACCCGCCGTCTTGTGCCGTCTTCCCCCTCAGACATCAGATCCATGGCGGCGCACTTTCAAAGCTCCACCTCATCCTCAGCTAGCTCTCTGTAAAAACAATCAATAAAGACGATCAGTACTGCGCGATGCACTGCGTATGGACGCAAGACATCTATTAATGCACCCGAATAATAGTCACATTGACCAAAAACGGATCTTTTGTCATGGTTTTTATCTTATCTTATGTCTTTCTTTTTTATTATTTTTTAAGGTTTTAACTCCAGAGTTTCCTCAGGGGGGTCCTCCACACTGGGAGCTATGTCTGGGTTGCTGCTGGGGCCCTGTCCCTGGGTCCCTTCGGCCCGGCCAGATGTTGTCTGTCGGGGTCGGGGGGGCCTGGGCACTGGTGCCCCCGTGACACAGACTGTGACTCCTCCCGGTGTGGACGGCCCCAAAGGTGGCGTTTCCTCAATCCTCAGTGCCTTGCCATGTCTCCTTATTGCCAGTAGTAAGAGTGTGCAGGTGTGTGTGTGTGTGTGTGTGTGTGTGTGTGTATGTGCTTGTGTGGGTGTATATAGTATGGAAGGTGGGAGGGAGGGGCTTTCTTTTATATTGTTTTATTTTTCTTATGTAAAGCACTTTGTGCTACATACCAATGTATGAAAAGTGCTCTATAAATAAAGTCGATTGATTGATTGATTAATGATTACTATTAAAAGCAAGCTCAGATGCATGTGGCACCTGATGTAATGGATATGATTTTCTCCTTTATCTGTGTCATCTGTTGGATAGCCAACAGATAAAGATGGAAAGGGAAGGATGAAATGAAAAATAACATACATTTTCAAAAAATGCTAAATTAAAAAAACCTTCAATGAATCATATGAGATAAATATTATTATTAACAAAACAGACTAAACTGGTGTCCTATACTTCAGATTTAGTTCTTTTGTCTATGGGTCAGTAGAGTGATCTTCACTAGTGATTCTGTCATGATGCTGTTTATTCAGTCTGTTCATTGTTGCCACAAACCACAACTGTCAACAGAGCACATTGTCAGTGTGAAGATGTAAATGGATGTGAAGTCATGACCTTTGACATGTTCAGTGGTTGGAGGAACTGCTGCTCCCTATAATCCGGTCACGTTTGGTGTGAGGACAGCGTCACCGACACAGAGGCATTGAGAGGCAGGGGAATGGAGCTCGCCCTGAGAAAAGACAACACAAAGTTTATAATCTAAAAACAATGACACAAAATCATACACAAGAGCTGCATCATACAAAGTAATCAACTACCATCAACACTGCTGCAGGGCAGAAATCCATCTTCCCTGCAGAGCCACCTCAGACAGAGAAGTTTTGAAGGGCTGAATGTCTTATGCATGCTCAGCCCTCTGGGCAGTCTGGAGGTCTCAGCTGTGGAGTGGCTGGATCACAATGGAGAAAGACCTGAAGAAAGAACTTCATTCAAAATACACATTCCAACTGTAACTTTAAAGTCAAAAGCTACAAAAACTGTTAGATACATAAACAAGATTATTTGTTCAAAAATAAACCCTTAATGGCCTACCTTATGCTTAGTTCTGGAGAAACCTTTGCAGTGAAAGGGGTAGCATATGTCTGTATGTGATCCAGCAGTGATGGCTCCATTGTCGACTGACGGTTAAGCCAGTGCAGCTGCCTCGTCTGTGGCACCATGGTGTTGCTGGCCTCACAGTACTGAAGAATATAGGACCAAGGTGGAAGGGCTGAATGTCTTATGTATGTTTAGCCCTCTGGGCAGTCTGGAGGTCTCAGCTGTGGAGTGGCCGGATCACAATGGAGGAAGACCAGAGGAAAGAACTTCATTCAAAATACACTCCCAACTGTAACTTTAAAGTGAAAAGCTACAAAAACTGTTAAATACATAAACACGATTATTTGTCCAAAAATAAACCTTATGCTTAGTTCTGGAGAAACCTTTACAGTGAAAGGGGTAGCACATGTCTGCATGTGATCCAGCAGTATATTTATATTTTATTAGTATATTTCCTATCGATGTCATGTTCTTAATTCTATTTTATTATTGTGTATTCTGTGAAGTATTTTAAATTCGCTAAGTTTTATAAATATAAGAATATAGGACCAAAGTGGACTGGTGTCCTCACAGAGGAGCACTGTGTCTCCCATCCGGGTGACAATAATCTTGCATAATTTAGAGTATCTGCCACCCACCCTGATAGTGGGACATTTGGTGGGAATGTGGGGTTTCAACTGGTAGGTGTGATCCAGCAGTGATTGGCTCACTGCAAACTAATGCTTAGACATGATTGGCATGGTGGGGCTTAGACATGATTGGCCATAACTCCCACGCCCTTTGCCCTATCATCACAAAACTTGGTGGGTAGGTTCACAACTGTACTGGGAATCTGCCTGCCAAAGCATGTTGAGCGCAACCTATAGGGGGCGCTATAAATGCAACATATGCGTATCTCAAAGACCATTGGACGGAATTTCACCCAATTTGGCATGCATACTCTAGGGGCGAGTATTAACAAATATCCTGAGTACCATGTTGATTGGTGAAAGTGGGCGTGGCCTATTCGTCATTAACCATCATTGTTTGCGTTTTATTCATTTATGGCGAGCTGGAAGGACCCAGAGACACGAAACTTGGTACGTTGCATATAAATGATGTCCAAATGCTGCTCCAAAAATTTCATCCCGATCCGTCAGATGGGGGCGCTACAACATAGGGTGTGAACTTCGAAAGGCTCTCCCTGCCAAGCCATAAGTGCTATTGACTTGAAATTTTTCAAACATGTCCTCCTGATAGTCCTCTACAAAAAAGCCTATTGCACCAAGAAAGCCGCTATTACAGATTTTTTGCTAATTTGCATGATGTTAAAAACAGCAAAATGAATAGAACTTTTGAAAGATTGACTCTATCAACACCGAATTTGGTATATGGCTTTGGGGAATGAAAAGACATGTTTCTACTATAAATGAGCCGGATTGGTCAAAAAACATGGCCGCCACGGACCAATGTATTGTCACAATGGGCGGGGCTTAGACATGATTGGCCATAATTCCCACACCCTTTGTCCTATCATCACAAAACTTGGTGCGTAGGTTCGAAACAGGACTGGGAATCTGCCTAACAGAGCATGTTGAGCTCAGCCTATAGGGGGCGCTATAAATGCCATTAGCATGTAGCCGAAAAGCCAATTTGAAGAAATCTGGGGCTTATCATGCCTATGTGTTGCACAGATCTTTGAGGGACACGGCGGCGGATGTCATCAACCGTGGGGGATGAGGGTCAGGGTGGCCGGTTTGGGGCAAAAGAGGTTAGAACCCGCGGATTGCCGCTTGCGGCTATATTTATTATTTTTTGTTGTCTGCCGCTTGAGCTCAAATTCCCGTGAGCTGGAATGGGCCAGAAACTTGAAACTTGGCCCAATGATTGGAAATGATGTGCATCAACTTTTATTAAAATGTGAGCCCCGTCAGCCAGATGGTGGCGCTATAATTAAGGATTTAAAATGCGTTTTTGGGAAGGCCACGCCCCTCACACAGTAAGTCGTATTGACTTGAAATTTGACACACAAGTCCAGCTCCATGTGCTCTACAAAAAAGCCAATCAGACCATGAAGCTCCGCCCACTTAGATTTTTTGCTAATTAGCATAATGTGAAAAACAGTTAAATGAATAGAACTTTTGAAAGATTGACTCTATCAACACCAAATTTGGTATATGGCTTTGAGGGAAGACCAGACACATTTCTACTATAAATGAGCCAGATTTATCAAAAAACATGGCCGCCACGGACCAATGTATTGTCGCAATGGGCGGGGCTTAGACATGATTGGCCATAACTCCCGCGCCCTTTGCCCTATCATCACAAAACTTGGTGGGTAGGTTCACAACTGTACTGGGAATCTGCCTGCCAAAGCATGTTGAGCGCAACCTATAGGGGGCGCTATAAATGCAACATATGCGTATCTCAAAGACCATTGGACGGAATTTCACCCAATTTGGCATGCATACTCTAGGGGCGAGTATTAACAAATATCCTGAGTACCATGTTGATTGGTGAAAGTGGGCGTGGCCTATTCGTCATTAACCATCATTGTTTGCGTTTTATTCATTTATGGCGAGCTGGAAGGACCCAGAGACACGAAACTTGGTACGTTGCATATAAATGATGTCCAAATGCTGCTCCAAAAATTTCATCCCGATCCGTCAGATGGGGGCGCTATAACATAGGGTGTGAACTTCGAAAGGCTCTCCCTGCCAAGCCATAAGTGCTATTGACTTGAAATTTTTCAAACATGTCCTCCTGATCGTCCTCTACAAAAAAGCCTGTTGCACCAAAAAAGCCGCTATTACAGATTTTTTGCTAATTTGCATGATGTTAAATGAGCCAGATTGGTCAAAAAACATGGCCAACACGGACCAATGTATTGTCACAATGGGCGGGGCTTAAACATGATTGGCCATAACTCCCACACCCTTTGTCCTATCATCACAAAACTTGGTGGGTAGGTTCACAACAGGACTAATCTGGAGTAGGAGTAATCTGTCTACCAAAGCATGTTGAGTTCAGCCTATAGGGGGCGCTATAAATGCCATTAGCATGTAGCTGAAAACCAAATTTGAAGAAATCTGGGGCTTATCATGCCTGTGTGTTGCACAGATCTTTGAGGGACACGGCGGCCGATGTCATCGACTGCGGGGGATGAGGGTCAGGGTGGCCGGTTTGGGGCAAAAGAGGTTAGAACCCGCGGATTGCCGCTTGCGGCTATATTTATTATTTTTTGTTGTCTGCCGCTTGAGCTCAAATTCCCGTGAGCTGGAATGGGCCAGAAACTTGAAACTTGGCCCAATGATTGGAAATGATGTGCATCAACTTTTATTAAAATGTGAGCCCCGTCAGCCAGATGGTGGCGCTATAATTAAGGATTTAAAATGCGTTTTTGGGAAGGCCACGCCCCTCACATAATAAGTCGTATTGACTTGAAATTTGACACACAAGTCCAGCTCCATGTGCTCTACAAAAAAGCCAATCAGACCATGAAGCTCCGCCCACTTAGATTTTTTGCTAATTAGCATAATGTGAAAAACAGTTAAATGAATAGAACTTTTGAAAGATTGACTCTATCAACACCAAATTTGGTATATGGCTTTGAGGGAAGACCAGACACATTTCTACTATAAATGAGCCAGATTTATCAAAAAACATGGCCGCCACGGACCAATGTATTGTCGCAATGGGCGGGGCTTAGACATGATTGGCCATAACTCCCACGCCCTTTGCCCTATCATCACAAAACTTGGTGGGTAGGTTCACAACTGTACTGGGAATCTGCCTGCCAAAGCATGTTGAGCGCAACCTATAGGGGGTGCTATAAATGCAACATATGCGTATCTCAAAGACCATTGGACGGAATTTCACCCAATTTGGTATGCATACTCTAGGGGCGAGTATTAACAAATATCCTGAGTACCATGTTGATTGGTGAAAGTGGGCGTGGCCTATTCGTCATTAACCATCATTGTTTGCGTTTTATTCATTTATGGCAAGCTGGAAGGACCCAGAGACACGAAACTTGGTACACTGCATATAAATGATGTCCAAATGCTGCTCCAAAAATTTCATCCCGATCCGTCAGATGGGGGCGCTATAACATAGGGTGTGAACTTCGAAAGGCTCTCCCTGCCAAGCCATAAGTGCTATTGACTTGAAATTTTTCAAACATGTCCTCCTGATCGTCCTCTACAAAAAAGCCTGTTGCACCAAAAAAGCCGCTATTACAGATTTTTTGCTAATTTGCATGATGTTAAATGAGCCAGATTGGTCAAAAAACATGGCCAACACGGACCAATGTATTGTCACAATGGGCGGGGCTTAAACATGATTGGCCATAACTCCCACACCCTTTGTCCTATCATCACAAAACTTGGTGGGTAGGTTCACAACAGGACTAATCTGGAGTAGGAGTAATCTGTCTACCAAAGCATGTTGAGTTCAGCCTATAGGGGGCACTATAAATGCCATTAGCATGTAGCTGAAAACCAAATTTGAAGAAATCTGGGGCTTGTCATGCCTGTGTGTTGCACAGATCTTTGAGGGAGACGGCGGCCGATGTCATCGACTGCGGGGGATGAGGGTCAGGGTGGCCGGTTTGGGGCAAAAGAGGTTAGAACCCGCGGATTGCCGCTTGCGGCAATATTTTTTAATTATATTTCCTATAGATGTCATGATCTTTACTCTATTTTATTCTTGTGTATTCTGTGAAGTATTTTAAATTAGCCAAGTTTTCTAAATCTTGTGCTTCCATCCTGTGAAGCATTTTTTACTAGCCAAGGTCTTAGTTTTGAACCACATTGGAGAGTTTGCTGTGTGTAATCCTCTTAGACACATTAAAAAATTCATATCAAGTGTTGAGCGGTGTATCCTCTTGGTCCACCCACCCTCCCACACAGTCTTAGAGAGACTGAGGCAACCGGCGAGGTTGTGAAGCCAGGCTGCAAAGAGGATACCCCAACTCAACTGTTAGATTTTACCATTGTCAGTTTAAGTTTTGTGCGTGTTTTTAATCAAAATGTGTCTGCTGAAAACATATTATACTTTTTCACTCCAAATGGTGTTTAACAATTTCTTAATCCCTGCAATTAATAAGTATTAGTTAAGTCACAAATTCCTACTATTTTTCAATGTGGTTAAGACTCACCAGATTTTTTCATGAACTGCTGCAGGAGATTACACAGTACACAGGATTGTGATAGCTGTAGGAGGTTTTCATGACACCTGAAGTGAGACAGTGTTGTGGTTGAGAGATGAAAATGAGGTCCAGCAGTGTGTTCTTCTCTGTGGTTGCAGCAGTGATCAGTTGAGCATATCCCCTCGACCGAAACAGCTCCAGTATTGGCATAATTCCGTTGGATAAGAGATTCTCATTGAAATCACCACAGACAATGATGGGGTGGCAATCCATTATCTCCAGTGAATCCAAAAGGCTTATCAGGTTTGACAGGAATGATGCAATGCTGTAGTCTGGAGGTCTGTACACAGCTGCAATCAGTGCACTCACAGGGGCTTCAACCTTCAGAGCCACAAACTCAAGATCAGTCACATTATGTAGATACTGTTTTTCACGTACCTGAAAGTGGTTTTTCACATAAACAGCGACTCCGCCACCACCTCTGTTTGCTATTTGTGGGAGATTTGTGTACGACATGTGTCTGTTGCGCTTGAACATATTGTAGCCCTCTAAATGGAGGCTGTCTGCAACAAAGGAGCCTTGTAGGCGAGTTTCTGTGAGACACAGAACATCTGCAAGACACAGTTCATGATGGCTCTTGATGTCATTCACATGTGATGGCAGTCCTTCTGTGTTGTGGTGAACAATGGTCAGAGTGTCATGTCTGCTCAGTGTTTGTCTGAAATGGAGAAGAGGCATCATGCTGTCCAAGTTGACATGTGTCATGGTCTCTAAGGCTGCAGTGACGTCTTGATTTGCATAGATTTTGCTCTCGTCTATATCCAGCATGTGCAGTCCACTGAGAGAGGTCACTCTACTGATAGCTACATAAGCCATGCCAGGTTCAAATATGTGTTTCAGTGAGATAACAGCTGATGTCTTTGTCATACCTTGAACCTTATGTATCGTGCAAGCAAAGGCAAGTTTGATGGGAAACTGTCTGCGTACCACTCCTTTCTGTTTCATATCCTCCTCTGCTCTGTCAATGTACACAAGATGATCAGGTCCTCCAGGTGCTCTATTGCGGTAACTCCTTCCAGCTGTTTCATCATCCATCTTGAGCCCAAGCATAGACGTGTGTAAAACCACTTTGCTCAGAGGTAATTATCCTTTCCAGCGTGCAAGAGGATCCATTCACTAATCCCTGAGAGACATCGATGTTTCTGGTGAGCATGGCACGTGCACCTTCAGCAACATCAAGTGAATCTGGTAAATCGTTTTTGCCTCCTTTTAATGGTTCAACTTGTCGTGCCATTGTGCCACTCTGTGGGTCCTTTTTATAGTCATCTGCATCAATGGCAGTGATATGAGAATGGAGCAGAGCTAATGTCGCAGAGTTGTGTGAATTTACTTGTTTATTTGTTGCAAAAATGTGCAGGACATCATTCGGACAAAGTGCTGGTTCAGTGACGGTCTGTGACAGCATAGCTCTGGCTGCTTCTGACAACTCATCTGACTTGTCTTTCACACGGATCCTGTTCAGCATCTCTGCAAAGACCACATCATCTTTCTGCCGCATGATCTCAGTCAGTGTCACCATCTTAAAATGACTCCACAGGTCTATTTGTAAAGGCTCTTGGACGCAGAGAGGTTTACTGTGTCTCACTGGTGGTAGCTGATAGAAGTCTCCAACAGCGATTACTGACATCCCTCCAAATGGTTTTTGACTGCCTTTAATCTGTTTCAGTCTGGCATCCACATATGCAAAAAGTGGCTTTGACACCATGGACACTTCATCAATGACGATGATTTCAGCATTTAACAGATCTGATCTGACCTCATCCAGTTTATTACCAAGTCCTTGAAATGGAGGTTTTAGGATTCTGGGCAGCTTGAGCAGAGAGTGCAGTGTTGAACCTGATATATTAAAGGCTGCGGTTCCAGTGAAAGCAGTCAACAGGACAGTGGGGTTTGATATGTCAGCCTCCTCAGCACGTCTCGGCAGTTTGCACAGTATCTTAGATGCTTCTGAGTAGATGCATTTTATGAGATGTGACTTTCCTGTTCCAGCACCACCGTTTATGTAAAAGAAGAATTGCTCAGGATCAGGGCCACAAACACGCTTTATGCACCAGTCTCTGACTGCATGGAACACACATGTCTGTTTATGGTTCAGACTCTGATACATTTGACGTAAGAGTGTGGGGTCAACTGCAGTGGGTTCTCTGATGGCTCTGGCTTCTGTTACAGCATTAGCCTGCTTTGCATATTCTGGGACATCCTCCTGCACATTTTCATGATCTGGTGCTCTTGCTTGCAGTTCTTCAATACACTCCAACCTCACTACTTCAGATTCAGGAGCTAGATTACACCATTCATCAATCACACCTCTGTTCTGTTCAAACTCCTCTATTGCACTCTCGATTTCTTCACTGTTTTTTTCATATTTTTCTCTGTTTCGCTTCACAATGCGTTTGGCGGACTCTGGACGGTTAGCACATGGTAGTTGAACACAGCCTCTTTCATAAAATGACTCATACGTGGATAAATAACAAGGTTTCAGCTCATCGTCTGATCGATAAGGAACGTACAGTTTCAGTAGTGTGCCATAAAACTTCTCGGGATATTTTTCCTGCGATGTGCGGTGAAATCTGATGATAGCTGGCTTATCAGTTTCTCTCCTTTGAACATATCCCATGTCATTCAGCAGAGGAAAAACCTTTTTACCTTTGGTCTGTTGGCCATACACAAGTCTGCAAGTTGAGGCAAAGTCTGCCATACACAACTCCTCAAACTCAGGTGTTTCAGGCCTGGCTTTGTACTTGTCTGTCAAAGATGTCATCCACACATGTACAGATTCTGATGTTGTGTTTTGCAGGTCTGACATGGGACTGGGTTGTCATCTGTCGGTATGAATACGACACCGCGTGAACACTTTTTCATTTTGATACCACATGCACAGGTGACAGCCTCCTGGGCACTGACCTCTCTCTTTTTGGAATAGGCCTGCATGATTTCCCTCATTTCATCACACTCATTGACATTTTCTCGGTTGGAGTTTTCAGTAAGTGTTTTGAGATACTCACTGACAGAGTTTTCACTTTTGCAAATATATGTGCAGATGTAGTTTCTCAAACTGTAGTAATTCAGTATGAACTGAACATCAATATTTGCATCCCAGGCAGAGAGTAGAGCTGCGTTATATCGATTTACCCAGCAGTCTTTTGGGTCACGCCTCAGTAACACTACATTTGATTGTGTCATAATGTGCAGACATTTCTCATACTCACTGATTGTTAAATCATATCGAGCCAGGAGCTGGTCTAAACTCAGAGAGGCAGTTTCAGGTTCATTCAGCAGCAAATTCAGTGGTCTGAGCTTTTGTTTTGCTTCTGCCAGTTTTTCTGGATCATCTTTATCTCCTGGTCTTGTTATCATTGTCCTTCTGGAAGGTGGTTGGGGAAAACCAAAACGACATCCAGAGCTAGCACTTCTGAAACATGTCCGTGTGTGGTTTTTGCTGTGCATCTGCACTTCTGTGACTTTCCGGTACAGTTCAGGTTGTGTAACTGGGTCCGGTAGCTGTGCACTGATATATTTGTTCACAAAGTCACAGATAGTTCGATCATCGTCTTCCTCAGAAATAGGAGCTCCTTCTACCCATAGCAGGCAATGTATGTGTGGACTTCCTCTGTGCTGAAACTCAACACGGTAAAAGTAATCGACAACTTTACCAAGAGGTTGTGCAGGCGACAAGATCAAATCTCTGTATAAGGCCTCATCACGCTTATCAAACATGCGCATTGTAGTCACAGGATTGCTTCTCAATATGTCACACTTTGTGGACCAGTCGAGTTCATCAAAGTCAACTTCCTCACCCTGCTGACATTTTATTGCTTCAATCACTTCAGGCCAACGCATTTCTGCTGCAGAAAACGTACAAAAGAGCTGTCGTATCATGGCAAACAGATCTCTCGTTGTTTTCTCCCAATAGGCTGGTGTCCCTCTGAGCGGCTGCATGAATCTAAATCAAATCAAATCAATTTTATTTATATAGCCCAAAATCACAATCACATTGCCTCAGTGGGCTTTACAATCTGTACAGTGAACAACATCCTCTGTCCTTAGACCCGCGATTCAAGTGAGGAAAAACTTCACATGTTGATGGAAAAAAAACTTTTTAACAGGGTAAAAAAAAAACAATGGAAGAAACCTCAGGAAGAGCCACAGAGGAGGGATCCCTCTTCCAGGACGGACAGACATGCAATAGATGTTGCGTGTACAGAAAAGAGCAACAAATCACAGTTTACAAGTTACATCAATAGAAAGTCTAATACAAGTTATATGTAAATTGAGTGGATCCAGGAGACGACCGAGCAGGACGAGGCATCACCAAGTGGTGCCCAAACCAGACGACCTCCTGTCCACCATGGTGACCTGGAAGAGGGCAGGCCACACAAGAAAATTAGTAATAGTGAGAGAGAGGCATCAAGATTTACAGAAATATAGATATGAGGAGGTGTTGGAGCAGAGGAGAGCAGGGATCCAGCAGAGCCCGGGGTGTGACGATCCAGATCAGTCAGTATTTCAAGGCAGCAGGAGCCCGGAAAAAGTAGATGGTCCCAGGAGGCCGTGGTCCATCAGAAGGGAGCCTGAAAGAAAGAGGGGAGGAAGAGAAAGGAGAATGAGGAGAGAGAAAAGGAAGAGGAGGAGGAGGAGGAAGCTATAGAGAGTGTAGAGAGTGACACAGCTTGTGGGAACAGAAAACAAAAACGAAGGTTAGAGAAATGCAATATTGATCAGAAAAGACAGATTGTTTCTCGTCGGCAGCACAATGTAATCTAATACTATAGGAACTCATTGAGACTGACACCGACCCACTGAAGAAGCTTACTTTTGGTATCAAGGGCTAATTAAAGGCTACGTCAAAGAAGTGAGTTTTGAGTTTAGATTTAAAGGCGTCAACAGAGCCAATCTGACAGCATCTTTATTTCTCACCAGTCGTTCAACCTCTCGTTTGTCTTGCAACATTCCTGATGTTATTTTGCGTCCATCTCTGGTGAAAGGTTTTCCCTTACGTAGTTGAATTGTCATGCTGGACGTGGCCAAGTGTATTTCAGTCACAAACTGTGCAAAGAACAAATAGTTTGTGTCTTTGGCAAAGGGATCATCAACACCTAGAAGCCTAGTTTTGAAATAACCACTAGGTGTTAATTTGATGAGTCTCTGTTCATCCAGTGTATTTTGACCAGTGGGGAACTGAACAGGGAAAGCCATGGCCTCAAGTTTAGGTGTTTTGAAAAAGCTGACTGGACTATTTCCTTCTGCAGGAGCAACAGAGTAGATTCCTTCACTGAAACACAATATGTCCTCTGAAACATCGCGTGGCTGAAGGCATGACTCTAGAGCAAGACCACCATTTGGCATGTCACCTTCTTGTTCAGGATCATCATTCTGCTCCTCTGGTTGGCTGTCATCACAAATGACCTTTTCATTGTTGTTCAATTCATGTTCTGCCTCACACAGTGCATTTCTCTCACACATGTCAATTTCCATTAAATCATCTTCATCATAATCAACATCCTCCACGGCCACATTAGCATCATCACAATCATCATCATCTTCCTCATCAGGAAGTGTTGGGTCGCACAGCTCAGCCTCATCTCTGATAGTAATGTCCTTATACTGTGGGTGAATCTGTTTGAGTTCATTCAGTGCTCGCACCAGTTTAGACCAGGTAACAGTCTGGAACAGCTGATGACCTCTGTAACACAAACGCCTCTTCAGTTTAACTCTCAGGACCTGAGACTCACTTCTTAGTCTTGGCAGAGCATTAACAGTTTCCTCAATCTGAGATGGAACACAGACAACATTCCCTCGAATACACTGCTGTCGTCCTTTAAGAAGAGAAATAATTTTTGCAAATGTTATGCACTTGGAGATTAGATGTCTTTCCAATATGTTTAGATCACACAGTGAAGGTGGAATGTCAGTAAGCTCCAAGTTGTTAGCTACAGCGAGGCTATGCATGACTCCATTTTTAAGATGACCATGGCAGGTGTGACAAATCCACTCTGTCTTTCTCTCATCAGGCACTTTGCATTGTTCATTTCTGCAGTTATCGTCACAAATATGAACATACTTTCCAGTCAAGCATGCTTCAACCACATCTGGATTTTTCACATAATTTGACCTTGTGCAGCGTTTAACTTGGTTTGGAAATGAAGCCTTATGACACACTGTGCAACAAAAAGTGGGACCAGCCTTTATTTGTGATCTGAAAACAGATATGGCCTCATTGATCAAAGGGTTTAGGGTTCTCGTGTGCTTTATGTATTTGTCTGTATTTCCTTATTATTTTCATTGCACATCTTATCTTATTCATACTCCTAAATACAAGATTCGTGTTACGCCTCTCACGCATTCGTTGTCTCATAAGTTGTTTTTGTTTTTCTTTGAATTGACTATCATTTCTGTACTTTATCGTTATGTATCCTCTCTGTTTTTCTTTGAATTGACTATCATTTCTGTACTTGCTCGTTATGTATCCTCTCTGTTTTTCTTTGAATTGACTATCATTACTGTACTTGCTCGTTATGTATCCTCTCTGTTTTTCTTTGAATTGACTATCATTACTGTACTTGCTCGTTATGTATCCTCTCTGTTTTTCTCTGAATTTAGAATTTTCCGTGTACTTCCCTGTAATGTAGTTTTTTTGCTTCTGTTTGAATGTAGGATTATCTCTATATCTCGTTGTTATATTATTTCTCTTTTTTTGGCGTAATTCAGGTTTTTTTCTGTAACAGTTTCTGAAATGTTGTAGTTTTCTTTGCCTGAGTTCTTCATTAGAATATTGCCTCTTTGCAGAAGATTTTTTCTTTGCTCTGAAAGTTTTGTCAGAAGCATACTTCTCCTTTTCTTTCCTCTTTTGATTCTCCTTTATTTGAGACATCTTTCCAGAGCACAAAAGTCTCCTCTTATGGTTTTTTCTTGCCTTGTTACTAATTTTCACCGTGTCATGTAAGTCACTATCACTCACCATTGTATCAATTGTTGGAGCAGAAGAGTTTGATTCATTTTGAGGAACGTCATGTGATGTGTCAGAATTCAAAGTGAATTGGCTCAATGGCTCTGGTTCAGTCTCCATGTCAGTGCATGCTTCATGCACAGTGTTATTGCAGACATCAGTAACAACAGTGGTAAACCTGGGAGCACTCAGGCTTGACTCCTTCTGAAGAGCATCTTCCAGCACAGCAGTTGATGGAGCAGCAGTCTGAGTTGTAGGTGGACTGTGTGTGTCTGGTATGGCATTACTCAGGTGTGGTGTGTTCACACTGTAAAACTCCACAGGCTTCAACTCATATGTAGAGGAGGAATGTGTGTCCATCATCTTGTGTTGCTTCATCAGCCTGTCAATCATGTCACTGAGACGTGGGAATGTCAGCATGACAGCTGTACCAGCCATGATCGAACTCAGAGATACAGACAAACCTTTGGCTGTTCTGGAGTGTGGATCAAAGAAACCGTATCTGCCTGAGTTGGTTCTGAATACTGCAATACACAACGATATCATCAGCAGCAGTGCATATTGGACCTCTGTTAACAAACAGCTCAGTCGTGCTTCTAGGTCCAGAAAGTCATCTACAGCTCCGGGTAAAGGTTCGCCAAACGTCCCATACTTTGAAAGTATTCTCATGTCTACATGAAGTCTGTGTCTGCGTGTACGAACTTTATCAGGTAGCTCATCAGTAGTCAAATGGCTGTGATAAGGGAACCTTTTCCTGGCTTCTTTATATAACACATTACCTTCATCCAAAACAAGGTCAAGGTCTGCTCTGTTGATGTTTTCATTCTCATAGAGAAATGCAAGAAAGGTTAATGAGTTACAGGTACACTGTTGGTTCCTAAATTTGCCGTACTTGAGAAAGGCCTGGCTGCGTCATGCACAGACACGTTGTTCAGAAGGCTGTTCTGTGAAGTCCACATAGTCTGTATTGGATAGACCTGCTACACTGAGATCTGCCTCTACAATGTCACAATCTGAGATCTGGTGCACATCTCCTGAATAGTTTACAGTATAGGAGGAAACTTTTTCACTACGATTATTACTGTGACGTCCCCTCTTTACCATGTCAGCATAAGAGACTTTTGCATTAGCTGCTACACCTGGGTCATTTCCTTGCAGTGTTGTTCTTAGCATGTCATCATAAAAGACCTGTGGTGAAGGCACATCACCTGAATGGTTTACCTGGTTAGCATTTGAAGTAACTGTTACACCTGGGTCATTACTGTGAAGTGTCATCTTTACAATGTCAGCATAAGAAATGTGTGGTGATCTCAGTGCATCATGTTGATCTCCCTGGCTGGCACTTGGAACATGGGATGCTGCAGATGTCATGACCTCTCCACTGCTCTGGGGACCAACACCTTCTTCCTGTTCAGTCGCTGTAGCACAGTGCATCTCTCCTGATCTCTGCCAGCGTGTGCGTGCTGCTTGGGACCTCTTACTTTTCTTCGGCATTGTTGTAGATTCAAACTTTATATAAGAGCTTTAGATTTAAATATCAGAATCAATCTTCAAACAACTAATGGCTTTTTTATTCAAAAATCATTAAAAAAAATCATAAAAATGCTTTTCAAAATCTGATATCTGATGTAGTTTCTGATATGATTTTCGATGTGATTTCTGATGTGATTTTCGATTTACAACAATCGGGACAGTTCCCAATTGGTCAGAAAGGGAGAGAGAACGTGAGTGGAGAACAGATAGAAAATCTCAAATCGATGTCATGCTTAATTCGAGGTCAAGTTCATTCGATGTCATAAATAACATTGAGGTGATATGGTTCGATTTGTACAGAAAGGGAGAGAGAATGAGGGGAGAGACAACAGATAGAAAATCGGCACCTGTAAGACAAAATGGGAAGAACAATTAGACTGATGGAACATAGAAGAAAAAAAAACTCAAGTAGCTTCTACCCTGAGCTAAACATGAACATGTGTTTATATGCATCCCTAATATGTGTTTACATCTAATTAACCATGCTGATAAATTAACGGCCAGCAGGGATTCCCATGTATTCATATATATATATTCATGTGTGAAAACCACTAGTCATGAAATGCATCAATTCAGTAGGGCTTGTCTTGAGGTCTCATTTTTTCCCACTACAATTTCACCTCTGTTCTGTTGTGTTGAAGCAGCTGCTGTAGCCAATAGCTTTAGAAAGTGTGTGCTTACAATCAAATCCAACCCTGTAAAGTGTATTTCAAAATCTGTGCCATGAATGACATTACAGCAGTAAAAGCCCAGCCATACATTGCTGAGCTGTGTGTGCGTGAGAGAGACACACAAAACTGTTTGTCTGAGTCAGGTGAGTGTCTGTGTGCTTGTTTGTGAGTGAGTGTGACAGAGAGACAGTACCTGGATGCAAGCTACACATGTTCATAAAAATGCAGTGCAGACACGATACAAGCATTTCATAGAACACTGATCAAGTCTTTCCCTTTCTATCCATGCTATGTCCAAAAATAATAATTTTTTAACTAAATACTAGGGCTGTCAAACGATCAATTTTTTTAATCGCGATTAATCGCATTTTGTCCATAGTTAACTCGCGATTAATCGCAAATTAATCGCAATTTTTTTGGCACATTTTTTTCTGTTCTAAATGTACCTTAATGTATTTTTTTCATGTTCTTAATACTTTAAACAACATAAGAAAGGTCAAATATGCTTGCATTATGAAAATGTTTATTCAACACTTCAAATCATGCAGGAAAATAAATCCAGGGTTGTCTCCTTTTGGCGAGGGGGGTCGACGGGCTCTCTGCATCTGCTGTCTGGCTTGCAAGTGGTGACCACTGACACTGCACATTTTTCTTCTTCGCCTTTTTCATGCAGTGTGCTGCTTTCTGTCAGTCAGTATCACACTGATGATTGCCATGGCTCCGGTGCAGCAAAACAATGAAAAGTACGACTTGAAATTCACACTTTCTGTCGTGATATATTCAGAGGAAAACTCGGGAGAAGCAGCTGCTACACGTTTCTCTGTTAAGCCCGAGAGAGTGAGAGAAACGGAGCTTCAGCATCTGTCCGAGGAGGACAGCAACAGGGCCAGGCTGCCTGCTGGAGGGAGGAAGAAGGCTAGCGAGGAGCCTGAGATAAACATGCGGGGATGAGTTATCAGCAAACGGGCACACCATGAGAGAGTGTCCCGCAAAATGATCAGGGCGATGGAGAAACGAATGTGCGCCAGCGTGAGTGACAGCAGAGATGAGGAGTTTGCAGCGAGTGCTGCTTTTCAGTCTGCCGTGTTTTTAACGAACCGCCAACCCTGCTTCTTCTTCTGATTCGCTTTCTTATTCTTCTGCCACCCTCTGTATCAAGACTACGGGTGCCGCCGACGGCCGTAAATCATACAATGCGCGTTTTTTTTTTATTTTTTTTTTTTATACTGAGCGTTAATCGCGCGTTAAAAAAATTAACGGCGTTAAGAGGACGTTGAGTTAACGCGTTATTAACACAACTGTAGCTACTAATTTGAAGTAAGTTGCCCAATTTTTTATTTTGAAACGTAAATTACTACAATAAAGAAATCACAAAATATATAAATCATATGTTAATCTAAACAAGATTAAGAAGTTTCATATCCTAAAATCTAGGGGTGTAGCGATTCATCCACTACATCGATAAATTGATTTATATTCCTACGATCCAACAACATCGATCTGTGCTTGGCAAGTTGGCCTTCAGGGCAACATGAATCGATTAAATCGATTAAACATTGTTTGAAATGGTAAAAAATTGTATCGAAATTGCACATTGGATTTAAGCACAGCAAACTTTATGGATGTGTGTGGTTTTTTTTAGCACTTTTAACGATAAAGACATATTAAGCGTTACTCAATTCAGTCTGCCTGTCTGTGACGTCATCTGCATTTTGACCTGAAGAAATGTCTGTTGAACTCTGTTTTTGGTATTACTATTATACTCTTTTTATGTTGTAAACAGCAGCAGAAGTAGCAGGTAAACCTACTGTTAATTCAACTTGAAGAAGTGTTGGTTGCACTTACTGTATTCTTTTTATATTGAAAATGAGAGCAGAAAAGGTTAACCTACTGGTTGCACTTCATTCAAATAAAAGGTTAATACGTTTGCCATTAATTGTTGTTAACTTGTTTATATCCATAATCCATTTAAACATGATTCCCTTACAAGAAACAACAGGTATCTAGGAAACTTCATCTGCACTGTCCAGTATCCAGGTATTTGTTTCACAGTCACTGGTTGATTTTTTGGGCTAAAAACTTACTGAATCGATTTCAAGTCACTGAATGGTATCGAGCATATCATTCCAAATGAACCAAGATCGTCCTTGAATCATATCGGCTACCACAAATCATGATAGAAATCAAATTTTTGTTAAAATGAATTGTTACACCCCTAGTAAACTGTTTTAATGGCAATTTCTGTAGGCTGTTGCAGCTCCCATACTTACCAGGCAAAAATGCAGCAGTCGGGCAATGTCCTCTTTATCTAAGAAAGGAAATATATATTAGTTTAACTACAAATCATGACTAAATACTTCTCCATCTCAGCTCTATGTATATCCATCCATCCATCCATCCATTTTCGTCTGCTTATCCGGGGCCGGGTCGCGGGGGTAGCTGCCTGAGCAGGGACACCCAGACTTCCCTCTCCCCGGACACTGCCTCCAGCTCTTCCGGGAGGATCCCAAGGCGTTCCCAGGCCAGCTGGGTGACATAGTCACACCAGCGTTTCCTGGGTCTTCCTCGGGGTCTCCTCCCAGCAGGACATGTCAGGAACACCTCCCGAGGGAGGCGTCCCGGGGGCATCCGAAACAGATGCCCAAGCCACCTCAGCTGACTCCTCTCGATGTGGAGGAGCAGCGGCTCTACTCTGAGCTCCTCCCGGGTGACAGAGCTCCTCACCCTATCTCTAAGGGAGCGCCCTGCCACCCTACGGAGGAAACTCATTTCGGCCGCTTGTATCCGGGATCTTATTCTTTCGGTCATGACCCAAAGTTCATGGCCATAGCAGCGTTTCCCCCAGTATTTTCTGAGACTGTGGCGGGGGGGGGGGGGGGGGGGGGGGTCAGTTTGGGTCATCATACTGTAATATGATGATAATATTTACATTACTTATGTCATAGGCTACTTAGGGAAAAAAAATGTCTCTGGTTATAATGCTCTCACACAGCCATCATGAACTCTAATATTGTAAAGAAATGCTATTTTTATTATTTGTTTCAAGAGAGGAGTTATCTAAGTCCTGCACGGATGAAAAATAATGTACTGTGTCCGACACAGATGCGGGTCGGGTCGGACGCCTGGATAGACGGGTCGGGTTTTACGATTGCCATTTTCAAGGCGTCACTTATCATCAGTCATTATTAGCGACACAAATGATAAGCATTTATATCTCATATGAGCTCATTCATGCGTGCTTGCGCCCTCCCAGAACTCATTCCTTCTACGCTGTCTTACTTTCAATTTTAAAAATTGCGTCCGTCCAATTTTACTTCGGGCGTCGGTATCAATTTATAGCGGGTCGGCTCGGGTGCGGAATGTAAGTTGTGTCGGAAAACTGGGCGGATGCGGTGACCCGTGCAGGACTCTGCTCTAAGTGACCATTTTAATCCTCTAGCTAATTATCAAGCTAAATATCCAACATGCTGTAAACGTCAAAGACTGCAGTGGAAGACGACGGTAAAATACTTCCTTTCTCTAACACTGGATTTAATTATGCCAGAATTTTGAAGGTATGGCGGCTTTTATTTTGCCGTGGCGGTGCGCCACAGTCAATTACATCTAGGGGAAACCCTGCATAGGATCTCTATGTATAACTAGAAAAATTGCATTTCCTGCCAAAATACAGTGTGAATGCTGAAGGATGAAGCGAAATCTGCTGAATGTACTGCCGAAAAGCTGAAAAAGTTGAAAAGTTCAAGGCCGAACGAGTTCAAAAAGTTGAACATGTTGATAGCTGAACAGTTTCTGTAGCTGAACATGAAGCTGAATGTATAAAGAAGCTCAAAAGGCAGAAAGATGAGTATTTTTAAAAGATGAAACGACAGAAAAGCTGAAGCGGGCTGAAAGACTTGAAAAAGTTGAACATTTTAATTGCTGCACATCAAGTTGAATGTTTGAAGGAGTTGAAAAGGCAGAAATATGAATAGGCTAAAAAGCTGTAGATTAAGAGGGCTGAAAGAGGTTAAAAAGGTGAAAAAAGACTGAAAAGGCCCAACAGTTGTGGAATAACAGGGTTGAAAGAGCTTAAAAAGGTGAAAAAAGATTGAAAAGGCAGCAAAGTTAGAGAGTAAGAGGCCAGAAAGAGCATAAAAATGTGAAAAAAAGACTGAAGAGGTGGAAAGTTAAAGACAGAAAGAGTTGAAAAAGGTGAAAAAAGACTGAAAAGGCAGAAAAGTTGGAGATTAAGAGGACAGAGAGAGCATAAAAATATGAAAAAAGACTGAAGAGGTGGAAAGTTAAAGGCAGAAAGAGCTTAAAAAGGCGAGAAAAGACTGAAAAGGTGGAAAGTTAAAGGCAGACAGAGCTTAAAAAGGTGAAAAAAGACTGAAAAGATGGAAAGTTAAAGGCAGAAAGAGCTTAAAAAGGTGAACAAAGACTGAAAAGGCAGAAAAGTTGTAGAGTAAGAAGACAGAAAGAGCTTAAAAATGTGAAAAAAAGACTGAAGAGGTGGAAAGTTAAAGGCAGAAAGAGCTTAAAAAGGTGAAAAAAGACTGAAGAGGTGGAAAGTTAAAGGCAGAAAGAGCTTAAAAAGGTGAAAAAAAAATGACAAGGCCCAAAAGTTGTGGAGTAACAGAGCTGAAAGAGCTTAAAAAGGTGAAAAAAGACTGAAAATGTGGAAAGTTAAAGGCAGAAAGAGCTTAAAAAGGTGAAAAAAGACTGAAAAGGCAGAAAAGTTGGAGAGTAAGGGGACTGAAAGAGCATAAAAATGCTGAAAGCCGACAAGATTTCCTACATTTCTATGCATTTTTTGTCTATGTCAAGTAAAAGATGTGGATTCAGTATCAAGCTGAAGACAATTTTCATTCCTATCTCCGAAAGCCGCTCCCCACTCTGGCGATGATGTCACCCACTCTAGCCGACGCAATACACATCCATTATAAAATCAGAAGAGGAGCTAAAAGTTCCTAAAACTAAAACTGCGATATTTTCAGAACCGTAGTAAATTTTTAAAAACTGAATACAGTGTCAATAGTTCAACTTTCGCTGACTCGTTTAAAGTTGGAATGGCGTCTCTCGCTCAACGTATGAGGTACAAGATGAGGTTGAAAGGCGATGAGTTTTCAAGAGGATTTGAAGATTTTCCCACTTGAATCAATGTTAAATTTTTTTTGGAAAAAGCTGAATTATTGAAAAAGTTGAAAAGTTGAAAAGTTGGAAAGCTGAAGGTTGAAAGAGCTGAACGAGCTGAACATTTGAATGTTTGAATGGTTTGAATAGCTGAACGTATGCTGAAGTTATAGCAGAATGAAATTTGAAAAAATCCCCATAAGGATGAATGGGGAAAATTTGGCAGAAAAAGCTGAATATTTCCAAAAGTATGAAAGATTGAAATGAGAAAAATACAAGCAGTAATGTCCTTAAAAAGCCGAACATTTTGATGTTTGAATGGTTTGAATCGGTCAAGATTTGTAGGAGAAGATAGCGGACAAAAAACGTACGGAATAATAATAATAATAATAATAATAATAATAATAATAATGATAATAAACTCCAGAAGAACAATAGTGTGAATGCTTGCAGCATTCACACTAATAATAATAACTAGAAAAATTGCATTTCCTGCGAAAATACAGTGTGAATGCTGAAGGATGAAGCGAAATCTGCTGAATGTACTGCCAAAAAGCTGAAAAAGTTGAAAAGTTCAAGGCCGAAAGTGTTTAAAAAGTTGAACATGTTGATAGCTAAACAGTTTCTGTAGCTGAACATGAAGCTGAATGTATAAAGAAGCTCAAAAGGCAGAAAGATGAATATTTTTAAAAGATGAAACGACAGAAAAGCTGAAGCGGGCTGAAAGACTTGAAAAAGTTGAACATTTTAATTGCTGAACATCAAGTTGAATGTTTGAAGGAGTTGGAAAGGTAGAAATATGAATAGGCTAAAAAGCTGTAGACTAAGAGGGCTGAAAGAGGTTAAAAAGGTGAAAAAAATGGAAAAGACAGAAAAGTTGGAGAGTAAGAGGACAGAAAGAGCATAAAAATGTGAAAAAAGACTGAAGAGGTGGAAAGTTAAAGGCAGAAAGAGCTTAAAAAGGTGAAAAAAGACTGAAAAGGTGGAAAGTGAAAGGCAGAAAGAGCTTAAAAAAGCGAAAAAAAGACTGAAAAGGTGGAAAGTGAAAGGCAGAAAGAGCTTAAAAAGGCGAAAAAAGGCTGAAAAGGCCGAAAAGTTGTGGAGTAATAGAGTTGAAAGAGCTTAAAAAGATGAAAAAGACTGAAAAGGTGGAAAGTTAAAGGCAGAAAGAGCTTAAAATGGCTGCATCGTCTATGTAAAGTAAAAGATGTGGGATCCAAATCCAGCTGAAGAAAAGTCTTTCTCCAGATTTTCCAGCTGCTCCCCACTCGAAAGATGATGTCATCCACTCGAGCTCAGGCACTACACACGCACTCTTGAGATACACACGCGGGGAGAAGTAGGAGAGCCAGAGATGAAGAGATCCCTATTAGATTGAATGGGAAAACACCTCCCAAACCCCTGCGATTTTTGAAAAAACTGTAATGGTTATGGCAAAAATATTTACATGATGAGTGAGAGGAGACATGGCTGAACTCGCTCATGTCGTTTTTCTGTCTGTCGAGTGAGAAATGAGGGCACAGGAGCGAGAGACAAATCAGGTCCCGTCTGCGATCCTCCAGAAATTTAGCCTCAAAATTAACATTGCGGCTTATGGGGCTTTATTTCAACTTCTTGTCGCTCTCGGGCTTCTAAATCCAAAACCGTAAATCCTACATCTGAAATAAGACCACCAGCTGACACTCAACAAGATTTCCTACATTTCTATGCATTTTTTGTCTATGTCAAGTAAAAGATGTGGATTCAGTATCAAGCTGAAGACAATTTTCATTCCTATCTCCGAAAGCCGCTCCCCACTCTGGCGATGATGTCACGCACTCTAGCTGACGCAATACACACCCATTATAAAATCAGAAGAGGAGCTAAAAGTTCTTAAAACTAAAACTGCGACCATTTCAAAACCGTACAAGATTTTTAAAAACTGAATACATTGGCACTAGTTCAAGGTCTTGACACTGATAACACTAATAACACACTAATAACCCTCTCCATGGATAACACCGGAGCACACTACAAGGATGCGCTCCGACTGGACTGCCCCTCTCCTTCCACCTGGACGCGGTACATCTCGATTACCCTACCCTCAGTTAGCTGCTATTGACAACAGCTAAATGACGTTGGCTCTCCTTTCATCCTTCACGCGCTAGTCAAATAGCTGCTATAAACTGCAGCTAACAGACGTTGCCGGCAGTTTATAGCAGAGGCTCCATGTTTTTAATTAAGACAACCAACAGCCAAGGCACTAACAGCAATTTTCAGTCCCAGGCAACAGTTAGAAAATCAGCAAAGTCTATCTGAACTGAAAACTGCTATTAACTGCAGCTAACGGACGTTGGCTGTCTTTTCATAACTCCTTCACGCGCTAGTCAGTTTTCAGTTAGCGTTAGCGGTTAAGCTAGCAACGTTACCATCGTGTAGCCAACAATAAAGGCTTTGCCTAACAAGAAAAACTCTGCACCCATTGATTCATGTTTACTCTCGTATGAATTAACACAACTTTGAATGTACTGCTAAAACAATAAACCTGTATTTCGACCGTTCATACTTGCTGGCCATGACGGCCGTGCTTACCTGACAGACAGCATACAGCGACTGAAGTAACGTCCGGTCCGCCCGGCTGCTCCAACAAAGTTTGAGTGTGGCGTTCAGGGGCCACTCGGAAATTCTGCTGTTGAACCTCTGAAAGCGATCCCCAAACCCTGCAATATCTCATAGAGCACGTGGTAAAACGTTTGCCGAATGAACAACCGTATCCAAATAATAAAAGATGTGCTGTACACTGCATTTCACAACGTTTATACAGTTTCTACTAAAGAAACAAATTTCAAAATTGAGTGTTTTGTAGGGAAGTCCGGCGAAGAAGTAGCAGGGTTTTACAGCCTTGTTGCAAACTAACTGACACATTCACAATGAAACAAAAATCGTAATGCATGCTACTTAATGCCGAATTCCAAAGAAAAGCACAAATGAGATCAAATGTGTCGTTTCAACATTTTTATTAAGTTTCTCCTCGTGATGCAACAAACCTTGAAATTACTCGATTTATAAGGTGGTCTGAGCTTTGCCGTAGTGACAGTCATCACACACACACACACACACACACACACACACACACACACACACACACACACACACCAGAGATGGAAATTAGCACCCGCAACCCACAGGTGAATTTGTGCGCTGGCGGGTGAATTTAATCAGTTTACCAGCCACTATGGCGGCCTTATTCCAGTCAGATCTGATCCAATTAATCTTAATGATGGATATCTTGGTTAAGGCATAACAGTGCGCTTTCCACAACGCAAAACTCGGATCTGGTCAAGTGCGGTTACTAGCCGGTTCACTAATAATGCGGCCCTGATACTACATCCAAAGGCGGATCAGCGAAATGCCCCCCCTCTCCACATCTGAAAAACTGTAAGGGTTATCACCAACATATTTAGATATTATAAAGTTGAAATGGTGTCTGTAGCTCAAAAGAAAGATGAATATTTTAAAAAGCTGAAAAGTCAGAAAAGCGCAAGGCGCTGAAACAGCTTTTCAGGCAAGTTTCAACACCAATATGCATGATTTAACGAGAGAAATTGCGATTTCCGGATGATGAGGAAAGTTAAAGGCAGAAAGAGCTTAAAAAGGTGAAAAACGACTGAAAAAGGCCGAAAAGTTGCAGAGTATGGCGGCAGAAAGAGATTAAAGAGGTGAAAAAAGGCTTAAAGGTGAAAAGTTAAAGGCAGGAACAGCTTGAAATGGCTGCAGACATGCTGTATCAGGACCAGGGACAGAGACGAAAATGTCCCCGATAAGAAATGAATGGGAGAACGCCTCCCAAACTCCTGCGATTTCTGAAAAAACTGTGAGGGTTATCGTCAAAATAATTGTATGGTGAGTGACAGGAGGAGTTGCTGAACGCGGTCATGTCGTTTTTATTTCTGAAGAGTGTAAAATGAGGGCGGGAGAGCGATAGACAAATCAGGTACCATCTGCTATTTTCCGGAAAATTCGGCTCAAAATTAACATTGCGGCTTATGGGACAGCAGCGAGAGTTGCTGTCGCTCTCGGGCTTCTAGATCCAAAACCGTTAGTCCCACATCTGAAATGAGACCATCAGCTGAAAGCCCACAAGATTCCTACATTTCTATGTACATATTGTCTATGTCAAGTAAAAGGTGAGGGATCAAACTCAAGCTGAAAACAAGTTTGAACATTTTTTTCGACACAGCTCTACACTCTGGCGTGCGGCAGTTGGTGATGTCACTCACTCTAGCCGACGCAATACACACCCATTGTAAACACAGAAGACGGGCTAAAAGTCGCTCAAACTAAAACTGCGATTATTTCAAGACCGTACAAGATTTTTAAAAACTGAATACAGGTCCAATAGTTCAAGATCTGCTGAGTGCTTTAAAGTTTGAATGGTGTCCCTCGCTCACTGTATGAGGAGCAAAAAGAGGTTGAAAGGCGATGAGTTTTGAAGAGGATTTGAAGCTTTTCCCATCTGCGGCAATGTTAAATGTTTTTCGGAAAAAGCTGGATTGCTGAAAAAGTTGAAAAGCAGAGGGTTGAAAGAGCTGAAAAAGCTGAACATTTTAATATTTGAATGGTTTGAATAGCTGAAGGTATGCTGAAGTTATAGCAGAATGAAATTTGAAAAAATCCCCATAAGGATGAATGGGAAAAATTTTGCATAAAAAGCTTAATATTTCCAAAAGTATAATAGTTAGAAATGAGAAAAATACAAGCAGTAATTTCCTTAAAAAGCTGCACATTTTGATATTTGAATGGTTTCAATAGCTCAAGATTTGAAGGAGAAGAAGCGTGCCGAAAAACGTACGGAAGCAGGAATAATAAAAAGAAAGAAAAAGAAATTCCAGAAGAACAATAGCGTGAATGCTTGCAGCATTCACACTAACTAGACAATTCCCCGCCGGGGAATCGCGAGAGTGGGCTGTGCGCTTTGCCCCGTGACAGACAAAAACTACGAAAGCTAAAGCAAAAGTTGAATCCCACGTTAATAATTTGGACTTTTATCTACATTTTAAAGTTTGAATGGTGTGTCTCGGTCAAAGTAGATAGATGCCAGAGATGTCGATGTTTGACATCTTCCTTTCGATCCTTTAACCTGGTCTCATTCACTTTGTGTGTGTGTGTTTGTGTGCATGTGAATGTGTGTGTGTGTGTGTGTGTATGTGTCTCTCTGTCTCTCTGTGTCTATGTGTCTGCGATTTTTTGACCTCGTCCCATTCATTCCTTATGGGAAAGTTTACGCAGGTTTTCGTGACTTACGTCGTGAAAACATGAACTTTCTAGAAAACTGATTAATAATCTGTGTGTGTCCGTCTGTGTGTGTGTGTGTGTGTGTGTGTGTGTGTGTGTGTATTTGTGTGTCTGCGACTTTTTTGACCTCGTCCCATTCATTACTCATGGAAAAGTTTATGAGGATTTTCGCGACTTACATCGCGAAAACATGAATATTCTCTGTCTGTCTGTCTGCGTGTGTGCATGTGTGTGTGTGTATGTGTGTGTGTGTGTGCATGTGTGTCTGTCTGTCTGTCACTCTCTCTGTTGGCCCAGCTGATCTCGGTTGCTAGGTGACGGTTGGTGAGGGCCCGTAGCAACGGCCGCCCCAGGCTGATTTGAGACTGATTTCTGCCTCAAATCTAGGACGTCAAACTAGTGCTATTAAGTCAAAATCAAACATGAAATCGGCAATTTTTTTTCATGATCGAGCCAGAAAGGCCTTAAGGAAGACACTCATGAAGTTTCGTGTTCCTAGCTTCAGGAATGTGGAAATACGAGCGAGTTTAAAAAAGGTGCAGTTTGGAAAATCCTCGCCCCAATTTACATTGGAGTGAATGGGACTGTTGAGAGCTACTCTTGTCGGTTAGAGACAGTTAATTCAAAAACCGTAAATCCTACCGATAAAGTAGACACATTGAGAGAAAGAAGACACGTGTGACTACAATTCTGGAAAATATCACTGTTTTTGAGTGACATTTGTGGCCGGGATCATGATGTAAACAGAAAATAGCAGAGGTAAATTTTGAGTTTCTGCCACTGTGTCAGTTGGCTCTCTCACTCTGCTGCAGGAACATTCCGCCATACACACTCATTGAAAACCCTGAATTCTTCCAAAATCACTCACCGTCATTAAGGGGTCAGAGTTTAAAAACTACACATCGTAGGAAAAAAGTTCAAATACAACTCAAATAGACAAGACCTGTGTCTACATTTTAAAGTTTGAATGGTGTTTCTAGGTGAACGTATGCCAGAGCAGGAGATGTTTGAAAAACATCGCAGATTTCCGACTTTTTTGACCTCGTCCCATTCATTCCTTATGGGAAATTTTGCGCAGTTTACGTCTTACGACGCGAAAAATGTATATTCTGGTGATAAAAATAATAGCATACCGAGTCAGATCGAGCCGCACGTTTTGATATATAATTTGTTTGTGTGCGACCAACGGTGTGGGAAAAGTTAGCGACAGAAAAAAGGAAGGAGGATAAAAAATAAGAAGAAGACGCGCGGTGAATATCAATAGTGGGCTATGGACACCTATAGCTTTGCTATAGAGGTGTCCATAGTGGGCTGGCGAGCACAGCCCACTAATAAACTCCAGAAGAACAATAGTGTGAATGCTGAGTCAGCATTCACACTAATAAACCCCAGAAGGACAACAGTGTGAATGCTTGCAGCATTCACACTAATAATAATAATAAACCCCAGAAGAACAATAGTGTGAATGCTTGCAGCAGGTTTTCAATGAGTGTGTATGGCGAAATGTTGCAGAGTGGCAGGGGCCAACTGACACAGTGGCAGAAACTAAAAATTTATCTCAGAAATTTTCTCTTTCCGTGATGATCCCGGCCACAAATGTCACTCAAAAACAGTGATATTTTCCAAAGTTGTAGCCACACCTGTTTTCTTTCTCCCAATGGGTCTACTTTATCGGTAGGATTTACGTTTTTTGAAATATTGGCCTCCAACCGACAAGAGTAGCTCTAAACAGTCCCATTCACTCCAATGTAAATCGGGAGGAGGATTTTCAAAACTGCACCTTTTTTAAACTCGCTCTTATTTCCACATTTCTGAAACTAGGACCACGAAACTTCATGAGTGTCTTCTTTAAGGCCTTTTTGGCGCGATCGTGAAAAAAAATTGCCGACATCATGCATGATTTTGACTAAATAACACTAGTTTGACGTCCTAGATTTGAGGCAGAAATCGCTCTCAAATCAGCCTGGGAAGGCCGTTGCTACGGGCCCTCACCAACCGTCACCTAGCAACTGAGATCAGCTGGGCCAACAGAGAGAGTGACACACAGACAGACACACAGACAGACACACATGCAGACAGACAGACAGACAGACAGACAGACAGACAGACAGAGAATATTCATGTTTTCGCAACGTAAGTCGCGAAAACCTTCATAAACTTTCCCATGAGGAATGAGTGGGACGAGGTCAAAAAAGTCGCAGACACATAAATACACATACACACACACACACACACACACACAGACGGACACACACAGATTATTAATCAGTTTTCCAGAATGTTCATGTTTTCGCGACGCAAGTCGCGAAAACCTGCGTAAACTTTCCCATAAGGAATGAATGGGACGAGGTCAAAAAATCGCAGACACATAGACACAGAGAGACAGAGAGACACATACACACACACACACACACACACACACACACACACACAAACATTCACATGCACACAAACACACACACACAAAGTGAATGAGACCAGGTTAAAGGATCGAAAGGAAGAGTTCAAACATTGACATCTCTGGCATACTTTGACCGAGACACACCATTCAAACTTTAAAATGTAGATAAAAGTCCAAATTATTAATGTGGGATTCAACTTTTGCTTTAGCTTTTGTAGTTTTTGTCTGTCATGGGGCAAAGTGCACAGCCCACTCTCGCGATTCCCCGGCGGGGAATTGTCTAGTTAGTGTGAATGCTGCAAGCATTCTCACTATTGTTCTTCTGGAATTTATTTTTCTTTCTTTTCTTTTTTTTTTATTATTATTCCTGCTTCCGTACGTTTTTTGTCCACTTTCTTCTCCTTCAAATCTTGAGCTATTGAAACCATTCAAATATCAAAATGTGCAGCTTTTTAAGGACATTACTGCTAGTATTTTTCTCTTTTCTACCTTTTATACTTTTGAAAATATTAAGCTTTTTATGCAAAATTCTTCCCATTCATCCTTATGGGGATTTTTTCAAATTTCATTCTGCTATAACTTCAGCATACGTTCAGCTATTCAAACCATTCAAATATTAAAATGTTGAGCTTTTCAGCTTTTCAACTTTTCAACTTTTCCAGAAATTCAGCTTTTTCCCAAAAAAATTTAACATTGCCGCAAATGGGAAAAGCTTCAAATCGTCTTCAAAACTCATCGCCTTTCAACCTCTTTTTGCTCCTCATACATTGAGCGAGAGACACCATTCAAACTTTAAAGCACTCAGCAGATCTTGAACTATTGGACCTGTATTCAGTTTTTCAAAAATCTTGTACGGTCTTGAAATAATCGCAATTTTAGTTTGAGCGACTTTTAGCCCGTCTTCTGCGTTTATAATGGGTGTGTATTGCGTCGGCTAGAGTGAGTGACATCACCAACTGCCGCACGCCAGAATGTAGAGCTGCATCGAAAAAAATGTTCAAACTTGTTTTCAGCTTAAGTTTGATCCCTCACCTTTTACTTGACATAGAAATGTAGGAAATCTTGTGGGCTTTCAGCTGATGGTCTCATTTCAGATGTGGGACTTACGGTTTTGGATCTAGAAGCCCGAGAGCGACAGCAACTCTTGCTGCTGTCCCATAAGCTGCAATGTTAATTTTGAGCCGAATTTTCCGGAAAATAGCAGACGGTACCTGATTTGTCTATCGCTTTCCCGCCCTCATTTTACACTCTTCAGAAATAAAAACGACATGACCACGTTCAGCAACTCCTCCTGTCACTCACCATACAATTATTTTGACGATAACCCTCACAGTTTTTTCAGAAATCGCAGGAGTTTGGGAGGCGTTCTCCCATTCATTTCTTATGGGGGACATTTTCGTCTCTGTCCCTAGTCCTGATACAGCATGTCTGCAGCCATTTCAAGCTGTTCCTGCCTTTAACTTTTCACCTTTCAGCCTTTTTTCACCTTTTTAATCTCTTTCTGCCCCCATACTCTGCAACTTTTCGGCCTTTTTCAGTCGTTTTTCACCTTTTTAAGCTCTTTCTGCCTTTAACTTTCCTCATCACCCGGAAATCGCAATTTCTCTCTCTCTCAATTTTCTCTCGTTAAATCATGTATATTGGTGTTGAAAGTGGCTTATTTTTTTCGCTTTGGCTCTTTTTCCGAACAGGAATAGCGCACAATAGTGCGCGTTCCTAAAGCACGAGATTTTGACTGTGCTCCTGTGATGACGTTACCACAGGAGGCTACTTTCATAAGCATCGGCTCACAGCCGTCCTCAGCCAGACTTTCTGAGTGAGCACGCCGAATCTGCTTATTTCTCTGTCATTTTCACTATAGGCTTACAGAGAAAAACAGCTGCATACTCAACATGCAGCGAGACATTACCAAATGAACATAGATCAATTTGTCCTGAACGGACAAAATAACAGCCAGTCTCGTGCCAGAACTGCCTGCAAAACATGAAAACGGGGAATGACGGAGCGGAGTGCATAGAAAAACAAAGCGCACACAGTATTCCACCCTCCCACACACCGCGCTGATTGGCTAGCACACCGCCAATCAGAACGGCCATTCAGCTGGCACACAACCAATCAGAGAATCCAAACACTTCAGATGTCCATCGGTTGGGCTGGTATGTTCCTGCCTTTAAGCTCTTTCTGCCTTTAACTTTTCACCTTTCAACCTTTTTCCACCTCTTCAAGCTCTTTCATCCCTCTTTCTCGACAACCTTTTGGCCTTTTCAGTCTTTTTTCACCTTTTAAAGCTCTTTCTGCCCTCTTACTCGAGAGACTTTTCGGTCTTTTCAGTCTTTTTTCACCTTTTTGTGATCTATCAGACATCTTACTCTACAGCTTTTTAGCCTTTTCAGATATTCATCTTTCTGCCTTTTCAACTCCTTCAAACAATCATCTTCATGTTCAGCTATGAAAATCTTCATCTTTTTCAAGTCTTTCAGCCCTTTTCAACTTTTCAGCTTTTGAACTTTTTCAGCTTTTGAACTTTTTCAGCTTTTCGGAAGTACATTCAGCAGATTTCGCTTCAGACTTCAGCATTCACACTGTATTTTCGTAGGAAATGCAAATTTTTCTAGTTATTATTCTTCTTCCGTACGTTTTTTGTCTGCTATCTTCTCCTACCAATCTTGACCGATTCAAACCATTCGAATATCAAAATGTTCAGCTTTTTAAGGACATTACTGCTTGTATTTTTCTCGTTTCTAACCATTATGCTTTTGGAAATATTCAGCTTTTTCTGCAAAATTTTCCCCATTCATCCTTATGGGGATTTTTTCAAATTTCATTCTGCTATAACTTCAGCATACGTTCAGCTATTCAAATCATTCAAATATTAAAATGTTCAGCTCGTTCAGCTCTTTCAACCTTTAGCTTTCCAACTTTTCAACTTTTCAACTTTTTCAATAATTCAGCTTTTTCCACAAAAATTTAACATTGATTCAAATGGGAAAATCTTCAAATCCTCTTCAAAACTCATCGCCTTTCAACCTCATCTTGTACCTCATACGTTGAGCGAGAGACGCCATTCCAACTTTAAACGAGTCAGCGAAACTTGAACTATTGACACTGTATTCAGTTTTTAAAAATTTAGTACGGTTTTGAAAATATCGCAGTTTTAGTTTTAGGAACTTTTAGCTCCTCTTCTGATTTTATAATCGGTGTGTATTGCGTCAGCTAGAGTGTGTGACATCATTGCCACAGTGGAGAGCGGCTTTCGAAGATAGGAGCAAAAAGTCTCTTCAGCTTGATTTTGGTCCCAAATCTTTTACTTGACATAGACAATATATGCATAGAAATGTAGGAAATCTTGTCGGCTTTCAGCTGATGGTCTCGTTTCAGATGTACGACTTACGGTTTTGGATTTAGAAGTCCAAGAGCGACATGAAGTTCAAGTATCGTCCCATAAGCCGCAATGTTAATTTTGAGCCTAAATTTCTGTCCGAGAGCAGACGGTACCTGATTTGTCTCTCGCTCCTGTGCATTCATTTCTCACTCGACAGAAATAAAAACGACATGAGCGCATTCAGCCATGTCTCCTCTCACTCAGCATATAAATATTTTGGCCATAACCATTACAGTTTTTTTTAAAAATCGCAAGAGTTTGGGAGGTGTTTTCCCATTCATTCTAATAGGGATCTCTGAATTTCTGGCTGTCCTACTTCTCCCCGCGTGTGTATCTCAAGAGTGCGTGTGTAATGCCTGAGCTCAAGTGGATGACATCTTTCGAGTGGGAAGCAGCTGGAAAATCTGGAGAAAGACTTTTCTTCAGCTGGATTTGGATCCCACATCTTTTACTTTACATAGACGATGCAGCCATTTTAAGCTCTTTCTGCCTTTAACTTTCCACCTCTTCAGTCTTTTTTCACATTTTTATGCTCTTTCTGTCCCCTTACTCTCCAACTTTTCTGCCTTTTCAGTCTTTTTTCACCCTTTTAAGCTCTTTCTGCCTTTAACTTTCCACCTCTCCAGTCTTTTTTCACATTTTTATGCTCTTTCTGTCCCCTTACTCTACAACTTTTGGGCCTTGTCTTTTTACACCTTTTTAAGCTCTTTCTGCCTTTAACTTTCCACCTCTTCAGTCTTTTTTCACATTTTTATGCTCTTTCTGTCCTCTTATTCTCCAACTTTTCTGCCTTTTCCATCTTTTTTCACCTTCTTAAGCTCTTTCAACCCTGTTATTCCACAACTGTTGGGCCTTTTCAGTCTTTTTTCACCTTTTTAACCTCTTTCAGCCCTCTTAGTCTACAGCTTTTTAGCCTTTTCAGATATTCATATTTCTGCCTTTTCAACTCCTTCAAACATTCAACTTGATGTTCAGCAATTAAAATGTTCAACTTTTTCAAGTCTTTCAGCCCGCTTCAGCTTTTCTGTCGTTTCATCTTTTAAAAATACTCATCTTTCTGCCTTTTGAGCTTCTTTATACATTCAGCTTCATGTTCAGCTACAGAAACTGTTTAGCTATCAACATGTTCAACTTTTTGAACTCTTTCGGCCTTGAACTTTTCAACTTTTTCAGCTTTTCGGCAGTACATTCAGCAGATTTCGCTTCATCCTTCAGCATTCACACTGTATTTTCGCAGGAAATACAATTTTTCTAGTTATTTTTCATCCTCCCGTGATATTTTGGCATTTAACTTGCCCCGCACCGTTGAGCGAACACAAACAAATTATATATCAAAACGTGCGGCTCGTTCTGACTCGGTATGATATTATTCAGTTTTCCCGAATATTAATTTTTCGCGGCGTAAGTCGCGAAAAACTGCGATAAATTTCCCATAAGGAATGAATGGGACGAGGTCAAAAAAGTCGCAAATCTGCGACGTTTTTCAAGCATCTCCTGCTCTGGCATACGTTCACCTAGAAACACCATTCAAACTTTAAAATGTAGGCACAAGTCTTCTCTATTTGAGTTGTATTTGAACTTTTTTCCTACGATGTATAGATTTTGAACTCTGACCCCTTAATGATGGTGAGTGATTTTGGAAAAATTCAGGGTTTTCAATGAGTGTGTATGGCGGAATGTTCGTGCAGCAGAGTGGCAGGGGCCAACTGACACAGTGGCAGAAACTAAAAAATTATCTCAGAAATTTTCTCTTTCCGTGATGATCCCGGCCACAAATGTCACTCAAAAACAGTGATATTTTTCAAAGTTGTAGCCACACCTGTCTTCTTTCGCCCAATGTGTCTACTTTATCGGTAGGATTTACGGTTTTTGAAATTTTGGCCTCCAACCGACAAGAGTAGCTCTCAACAGTCCCATTCACTCCGATGTAAATCGGGAGGAGGATTTTCAAAACTGCACCTTTTTTAAACCCGCTCTTATTTCCACATTTCTGAAACTAGGACCACGAAACTTCATGAGTGTCTTCTTTAAGGCCTTTTTGGCGCGATCGTGAAAAAAAATTGCCGACATCATGTGTGATTTTGACTAAATAGCACTAGTTTGACGTCCTAGATTTGAGGCAGAAATCGCTCTCAAATCAGCCTGGGACGGTCGTTGCTACGGGCCCTCACCAACCGTCACCTAGCAACCGAGATCAGCTGAGCCAACAGAGAGAGTGACAGACAGACACACACACACACACACACACACACAGACCACAGAGAACACTCATGTTTTCGCGACGTAAGCCGCGAAAACCTCCATTAACTTTCCCATGAGGAATGAATGGGACGAGGTCAAAAAAGTCGCAGACACACAAATACACACACATACGCACACACACACACACACAGACGGACACACAGATTATTAATCAGTTTTCTAGAACGTTCATGTTTTCGCGACGCAAGTTTTCATTCTGGAGAGCTCGATCAGACTCTGTATGCTATCATTCAGTTACTCAGAATAGTTGTTCGCGACGTAAGTCGCGAAACATTAACATACTGGAGAACTCCATCAGACTCTGTATGCTATCATTCAACCACTCAGAATAGTTGTTCGCGACGTAAGTCGCAAAACATTAACATTCTGGAGAGCTCAATCAGACTCTGTATGCTATCATTCAGTTACTCAAAATAGTTGTTCGCGATGTAAGTCGCGAAACATTAACATTCTGGAGAACTCCATCAGACTCTGTATGCTATCATTCAGTTACTCAGAATAGTTGTTCGCGACGTAAGTCAGGGTATTAATATTATTAATAATATCAATTAATTCATAATAACATTTTCATTCATGTATTTATATCATAATACATTAATTGAATAAATAAATGATTAAATATATAAAATATAAATAATATATTAATGTAAGAAAACATAAATAAAATATAGATTGTTTTATGTTATTTATTTAACAAAATATAAAATAATTCAATATTAATCAATTATCATTATTATTATTAACAAAGACTTCGAATAAACATTGATGTTTTTTAATGTATTATATTTATACAGCAATGTGTGATTGTCCGGAGTCTGCGTGAACTGCACAGATATCAGCCATCTCATTTGACAAATCACCTCGGATACAGATGACAGACAAGACAGGAGGACTCTGATTGGACAGTTGTGTGTGTATCTGTGTCAAGTGCATAGATATCAGCCGTCTTATTTGACAAATCTCCTCGGATGCAGATGACAGACAAGACAGGAGGACTCTGATTGGACAGTTGTGTGTGTATCTGTGTCAAGTGCATAGATATCAGCCGTCTTATTTGACAAATCTCCTCGGATGCAGATGACAGACAACACAGGAGGAATCTGATTGGACAGTTGGGTGTGTATTTTTTTGGCCTCGATATAAACCACTGGTCTGGCTCTGCTCGATACCCTTTGACCTCATCGTAGGTGAGTACCAGTCATGTCTGACATTGGCATACTGAAATCGTTGAGATCGTTAATACAAGTGGATTTTATTGAAGCTAGACACTGAGCTCCGTGAGCTGTTAGCGGCAGCCCACAATCATCCGCTATAAAGCAGCTAACATTGAAAATGAGTATAGTGGCGCTGAGCTAGCAGTATAGCGACGCAGCGCCGCTGTTCCTACATCAGGGGAGAACCCTGGTCGGTTTCAATACAACAATATTAAGACGAGCTAACGGCGCCACTCGGCTCTTGTGTACATAAATCATTAGGCCGCGCTCTAAGCTTACAAGCAGTGACTTTGCTTTTTCTATACAGACACATTAAGCGGAGCGAAAAGCTAACTGTGCTAACATCCCTACATCTTTAATAAAGTGAGATTATTGAAGCTAGGCATTACGGTCTCGTGATTTGGGGAAGATTGATTGTTTATGGTCGTTCTGTTTCTATATTAGAACATTGAGCTAAAAGCTAAAACAGTAGCTAGATGCTAACTGCACGAACCTTGGCCTTTGTTATCTGGCAGCGCGAACGGAGGCCATTTTCCTCTTGAGTGAACTGTACTGTCATGCATAGATTCATAACACATGTCAGATTTTTAATAGGAGATATCTCTCTCATGATTTTGGGAAGATTGATTGTTTATGGTCGATCTGTTTTTATATTAGAACATTGAGGTAAAAGCTAAAACAGTAGCCAGATGCTAACTGTACGAACCTTGGCCTTTGTTCTGTCATGGCGCGAATGGTGGCCATTTTTCTCTCGCGCAAACTGTACTGTCATGCATAGATCCATAACACCGGTCAGATTTTTAGTAGGAGGTATTACACTCATGATTTTGGGATTAAAAAAAAGTTGTTGTTTTTTTTTTTTCTGCTTTTATACAAGAACATTAACACAAGCTGAAAGCTGTATTTCTTATCTACTTGTTTAGTTCGCAAATAGTATTTAATACTCCCTTCTGTCCACCAAAAAATTGACTATGTTTTTTATGTCGTGAGAGAACTATCATACTTAAATGTATTATACACTTTTACAGCCTGCCTTGATTAAATAGAAAAGGAAGCATTTTCATACATGACTATTTTTGCTTTTGGTGCATTCAGATGTTTAAAATCCCATACATTTGATGAAATGTTATTTTTACTTGTGTGGTATATTGCGTCATGGTTATTCTTTTGTTTGAGGAATAAACTATTATAATACAGTGTAGTATAAAATTAATATAGTATTATGATTATCATTTACAGTAATTATAATATGATATGGAATTACTCAAATGTGACCAAAAACACACACATTATGACAAGTACCGATGTTTAACATGTGTTTGTTATGTTGTTAGCATGTTGCTAATACTGACTCGTGACATTTATCTTTTTATTGCATATTATCTTTGATAAGATTAAAGGGTTCCTGTGCTTGGACAGCTGAGAGTGACCGTCATCTTGAATTCATTGCCCTCAACCTTCAGAGCAGTATCACTCACACACACAATCGCCACATATTAATCTATTTTTGATAATAATAATTTCATTTTATATATAAGATCACATTAGGTTGTCTTAGATTAGTTTACTTTATATTAGGTAGTTTAGGTCAGTTTAACAAGCATTTCTCGTGTTTCTCTTGTCTTTTACGTCTATCAGCAGGATGCCGAGGAAGTCGAGGCGGTCTGTGGTGGCGAAGCTGCGCTGGAAGAAGCTCGACCTGGAGGAGCCGAGGTCTTCCCCCGCCCCCCTGGAGGTACTTGCACAGTAGATAAGCTTGTGTCGCAGTGACAACTGTCTGCATGAAAATTGCTGTAGAAATGTTTCATCTATTGCTTTCTCCTTAACTGTTGAGTTCTGTATGTCTGCCATGTCTTTGATGTTACTGTTTCATCAGACGGTGTCCCCCCCGGCCGGAGAGGAGCCTTCCAGAGGGTCAAGGACCAAGAGGACCAGGGAGACCCACCCCCCCTGCTCCCGAGCTCCAGTCGGCAACGTATGTTCCTACCTCTCACACACACAGACACAATGAGACATTGTCTGAGGTTTAATGTGTTTGTCATGTTTGTTACTTTTTTAAACATTTATTATATTTTGTTTGAACTTGTCTGCCATTATTATTTTTTAATCTGTCATCAGGTGGTTGGATCTTCACCCCCAGCCAAGCCTTTCTGGAGCCCGGATGCTGTGCGTGCCGAAGTTCGTGCACGTAAGTATCCACCTGCTTTATCCCTAAATGATCAATAAATTAATTAATCATCAATATTGAACTTTTTAAACTGGGTTTCCTGTACTTTTTTATTGGTATAAACAAGTGATTGTTGATACTTCGTGGTAGGCTTTCCTTCATCAGTTTTACCTTTTATCTGTTTTGTACTGTACTTTACTTAACAGGCGGCGGTACCGGTGACCGCCATCAGGCGCTGAGGTGGCCAACTTCGAAGCTCACTGGACGGAGCCACAAGCTGGTCATCCCACCGGAGTCTCCTGACAAGAGGGTGCTATTATTGTCCAGTTTATGAGGGAAGTAATTGATCTTAGAGGGATTAATGATTTTCATGCTAAAGAAATTTTCTTTGTAGTTGCAGTTTGTTCTGATTGTCGGGGACTCTCATCTCCGGGCCATCGTGGACGGTTTCGCCATGATGCCAGAAGGGAAGTTTTCTTTTGGTATCATGTCGACCCCTGGGGCCGATGCCGCTCAGCTGCGAACTGAGGTCCTACATGCTGAAGTTCCTCGCTCCCCTGATGCTGTTTGTGTTCTTGCCCCTAGCAACAACCTGACCGCAAGCAGGACCGTCGACGAGGCAGCCGTTGACTCCGCCCGATTCCTCACTACTGTGAGGAGCCGCTGGCCAAAGGTAAGCTTTTATTTCATGTCTCGCTTGTCCTGTATTCTTAGTAGTTTAACAACACTAGAAGTACATTGACTACTCTAATAAGATTAATTGTAAGTGTTTTTAAAAAATGTGTACTTTATGTGATGTGTGAATTTGAATGAAACTGTCAATTGGTGTTCTCTAAAATTTTGACTACGCCCGATTCCTCACTGCTGTGAGGAGCCGCTGGCTGGAGGTAAGCTTTTATTTCATGTCTCGCTTGTCCTGTATTCTGAGTAGTTTAACAACACTAGAAGTACATTGACTACTCTAATAAGATTAACTGTATGAGCTTTTAAAAAATAATGTGTGTGTGTGTGTGTTTGAATGAAACTGTCAGTTGGTGTGTTCTAAAATTTTGTTTTCTACAGGTCTTTGTGCTGGACTTCCCCCCCCCCCCGCCTGAACGAGGATGAGGAGCACCAGAGGGCCCTTCGCCATGAGTACCACCACGTGACGGCTCGTATGGGTATGTAAAAAAAATAAATGTGTGTGTGTGTGTGTGTGTGTGTGTGTGTGTGTGTGTGTGTGTGTGTCAATAAAAACAAGAAAAAGAAATGTACTTAAAAGGGTCTGATGAACATAAAGTCATACTACATGTGTGGATGTTGTAATTATTTTTTTGTCATTTTTATTATTTTAGGTGTGAGGTACTTCTCTGCGGAGGAGTACTTCCCCCGTACGCGCTTGGATCTGTGGAGCAGAGACGGCGTAAGTAGAATATTTATGTGTGATAGAAAAATTCTAATCTGCTATAATTTCTTGTGTGTTGATATGAAACAGTTGACACGAGATTCTTTTGGAGTTGAACTTTGTCTGTGAATGGATTTATAATTTCATGTCTGCAGGTTCACCTAAGCGACTGTGAGGGGATGGGGATCCTCACCGAGCTGCTGTGGACCTCCACGGAGCAGTTCCTTGAGACACCACCTCCCCCTCTCCCGGTGTCTCCTACTCCTTCATAGCCGCTTAGGAAGTTTTCTCCTAAGCTGGTTGTGAAGGGAGAGGTACGTGCTCCTCTGTCTCCTGACCCCTTCCAGTGGAAGGTCGTTGGTCAGAGCAGCAAGGTTAGTACATATTTTTTATTTTTATTATATTACTGTGTGTGTTTATGTAGATTTTGGTGAACGGGTTCACAGTCGTAACTAAAAAGCACCTATTGATTCAAATGTGTGATGTGCTTTTCCAGTCGCAGGTTACCAGTCCGGCCAGCGTGGCTCAACGGCAGGTGAGAGATTTTTCTCTTTTTTTCACAACAAGTTGACAGGTTAGTATTTAAACTTTGTATTTGACCAGACAAATATTCATTTGTCTTTGTGTTTATTTTGTTTTTTTTTGTCTTTCACAGGAGAAGGAGTCCTTCCTTCCACTGAACCCAATGTGGTTCAGTACCAAGGCCCTTTGTGCTATGGAGGAAGTGTCTCCTTCTCAGCTGTCTGACGTCCCGTCTCCTCCAGCACGCAAGGTAAATTGTCTGACATCTCTTCTCAGCTATATTATAAAGTTTCTCCTTGTTCCCTACCGTTACTGGTGCTATGTTTTATTTGACGGTGTAGGTGGCCTCCCCAGCAGCAGCCAGGCGTCATGGGACCAATTTAGAGACGCCCCCCTCGCCACCAGTCTCCTGTGAACAACGTATGTTACACAACTGACACACACAGTCAATGTTTACAGTTGAAACGGTGTCTTCATGGAGACATGACTACATTTTCCACTCTGTCTGAATTTTAATATATTTGTTCTCATCTGTCAACAGCTGGTTGGATCCCCTCCAGCCAGGCTGTCACGGAGACTGGAGGACGACGCCCCCTCCAGCCCGGTTCCTCGGACTAGGACCACGGATGGACCAACCCCCTGCACCCAAACTTCAGTGACCAACGTATGTTACTCTCTGACACAACAGACTCAATCTCACACAGAACATACAGTGTGTTCACTGAGAAATGTGAAGTTTAACATGTATGTTCTCATGTGTCAACAGTTGGTTGGATCCCCTCCAGTCAGGTTGTCCTGTAGTTTGGATGATCCGGCGACCCCCTGCTGTTCACCGGTTGCGAAGGTTAATATTATTCCTATTGAATTAAGTTTATAATGTCATTAAAGTCTTCATTTAACTGAATTATTATTTGTTCTCAGGTGGCTAGGATGAAGACCCCTTCACCAGCTGGACCGTCCCAGACCATTAATGCTGCGGCCCGTCACTGTCCTCGCCCAGCTAAGGTATTTATGCCACAACTGACGCACACAGAATGTTTATTATAAAATCAGCTGTATATTAATCTGGTTCATTTAACATCTCTGATACCATTATCTTTCTCTGCAGTTCACAAATGTCAGTGAGTAATTGAAATAAATTTGGAAAACTTGTATCAACTTGCTGCGTTGTGTTGCCTTGTCTAAATATTAACTGGTGTCATGACTTCTCACAGACTGTCCGGACACCGGATCCCTCATCGACCTGCTGGCCCTGGATCATCAATGACGGACTGTCCGGCTCTCATTCCCCTTCTAAAGAGGTAAGGACATTTACATTCAGGTTTATCGTGGGCTTAATAAAGTGTTTGTTCGAGGGAAAGTGTGGTTTACTTTCAACTAAAATGCAAAAAGAACTATTCAGGAAATGAATGAGAGAACTAATTAATATATTAATACAAAGTAAAAATGGTAATAATCAATAAAATTATGAACAAAATAACTCAACAACTAGTTTGACACGATTTTGTCAATTGTTTTAAAGATAAACAAAAGTAACGGAACAGGTTTTCTGAAAATTATTATCTTGGTCAGTTAACATCTTGAAGTGTCAATCTGGTGAAGGTAGTAGTCTCCTTTTAATCGTCCTGCAGTCCTTGGTATATAATATATTTTAGATCATTTTGGCTGTGTTGATGCAAATGTGGTCAAGTCATGTATGATTAGCATAATAATCATGTGTGTATGTGCAAGGTTGTCAGCTTTTTTATATATGTTCAATTGATCAGGAACATTTGTTGGAAATGATATTGTATAATTGGATAGCTGATAGTAGTTTAATTAAAGCTGCAGTAGGTAAAAGGGTTTTTAGTCACAAGTGCTTAAACTGTCATTATGCTATGGCTGTAGTATATGAAACAGTTAATTACTACAACTAATAATAATAATGTTAACTAGGCTTATGATTATGCTAATAAGTAATACTTTATGATAATGATTTATAATTTATGTTATATTTCAGGTGCCGGTTAGTGCTAGTATTAGGGCCAGTCATAGTCAGAGTGACAAGAGGTACAGGAAGTTCTCCAGGAACCACCAGTGTACCTGCATGTCCCTGACTTTTCTGGCTTATCAGAACGAGGGCTGTAAGTTGAACACTGCTGCCCTTGATAGAGTGCTGGCAAAGGGAGATTTACTTTATATAGGGGTAAAACGACAGCTGATCCGGGAAAAAAAATTCTGCAGTGACCATCTCACTGTGGAGGAACTGCCCAAACAAGTCCTGACTGACACAGATATGTGTAACGTCCACATGCCTGAAATCAGGTGTGGACTTGTGAAAGCTAGTGGAAGCCAGGCTTGGTATCTGCCCCTTGCCACACAGTTAGAGTGTCTGTCAGCTGACGTTAATCTGGCTTTAATCATAGTAAGTCCAGAGTGTATTGCAGTTTTCCGTGACCAATCAGGCAGGTATGGTGTGTTTGATTCACACTCAAGAAACGCGGTGGGCTTACCTCACCCCCACGGAACTGCAATTATGAAGACTTTCTCGAAAATCAGTGACTTGGCTGACCACCTGCACAAACTCTTTGTAAATCGCGGACCTACTGCCAGTTATGAGTTTGTGCCAGTGTCATTCGAAGCCATTGGTTCCAGAGAACGCCCTCAGACATTTCTGGCACACAGTGTATCCAGGACAGCTCTCCCACCAGCAGCAGAGCGTGTCCTCAAGATGGCTCCTGCACCACCAATGGCAGAGCATGTCCATAAGACAGCTCTCAAACCAGCAGCAGAGCGTGTCCTCAAGACGGCTCCTGCACCACCAATGGCAGAGCGTGTCCTCAAGACGGCTCCTGCACCACCAATGGTAGAGCGTGTCCTTAAGACGGCTCCTGCACCACCAGTAGCAGAGCATGTCCATAAGACAGCTCTCAAACCAGCAGCAGAGCGTGTCCTCAAGACGGCTCCTGCACCACCAAAACAACATTTCGCAAAGTTGTCAAAGCAACAGCGACGAAGAGCCATGCGGAAAGCCAGCAAAAGCAAACACGCATTACGGTCTGGTGAAGTAAAAAAAAAAAAAACAATATGCAAGGAAAAAGTACAGCAGCTGTCTGGAATTTAGGAGAAAAAGACTCCAAGCACAAAGGACAAGATATGCCGAAGACAGTCTCCACCAGAAACAGTGATTATTGTCCTTCAAATGTTATTACGAAAATGCAGAAGTTAAAGATAAGAAGAAGGAAGAGGTCATCAGAAGATACAGGGAAGATCCTACTTTCAGGAGACGACAGAAAACTTACATCACAAAGAAATACAAGGAAGATCCCACATTCCGCACGAGACAAAAGCAACACATTAGCGATAGATACGAGTCAGATACATTGTTTCGGAGCAGACACAAATTTGGCATGTCTCAGAGGTACAACACAGATCAAAGCTATAGCCAAAAGCAAAAGCAAAATTTCAATCTTAGATATCACAATGATCCGGAATTTAGAAGTCGTTTTAGTCAACGTTGTAACCAGCAGAGAGGAACCAAATTGACCACAAATGCTGCCTTTAGCATATTTTACAAGATGCGGAGAGCGCTTAGAATCCGGAGAAAATACAGACAAATTGTCCCCCACCGCCCTCAGCCCCTGATTAATCCAGTGATGGAAGCAGCCATAGCTGCCTTTCGTGAGTCCATTAGACATGGACCCGAATACATTTGTACTGTTTGTAACAGAACCCAGTTTCCTAAACAGGTCAACGAATGCAAAAGACAAAAATATAGTAAACATGCAAAAGTGGCAGCAGCATGCTTGAAAGGAAATTATGTTCACTTTTGTGACAGTGACTGCTCTACCCCTTGCTCTGTGCCACAAGAGAGACTGCATGAGTGGATATGCTACACCTGTGACAACTACCTTAGCAGAGGATGCATACCACCCATGGCAGTAGTAAACAATTTGGAGTTGGCGCCCATCCCCCCAAAATTGGCTGCACTTAATTTGCTTGAGAGGCAGCTGATTGCAAAAATCCTGCCATTTGCAAAAATTGTTGCTCTGCCAAAAGGCCAACAGAGAGCAGTCCACGGAGCTGTTGTGTGCGTTCCATCAGAGGTGGAAGCGACCGTCAACAGCCTCCCAAGGCCCAGAGCAGAAGCGCAGCTGCTTCAAGTGAAATTGAAAAGGCATATCAAATACAAAGGTTACCAGCACTTTTACAGCGTTAATATGAAGAATGTGCTAGCTGGCCTTGCGACATTGAAACAAACGCATTCAGACTATAAAGACGTGTTTATCGATGAGACTGCCACTTTTGACTGTCTGCTCGAAGAAGAGGAGCCCATCGAAGAAGAGGAGCCCAGAATCCCAGAGGAAGATAGGGATGTAGATTTGGAAGAATTTTTTAAAAGCCAAAATGACCCGGGACAGTTAGAGGAAGCTGAGGAAGAACAGGAGGAGCTGAGACCAGGACTCTCCCTGGACACTTGCATGCAGCCCCCCGACATTGCACAGGAAATCCTTTCGTACGGCGACGGAATATTTAGTGTTGCACCCGCGCAAGGCAACAAACCGGTTGGTTTTTTCACCATACCCAAGTTAGAGGCCATGGCTTTTCCTGTGCAATTTCCGACAGGAGAGAACACATTAGATGAAGCTAGAACCGTCTCCCTGTCCCCGAGCCTCTACTTTAATTCCAGGCTCTTTGCTGCAGATACGCGTTTTGCAAGTGACCAGAGCTATCTTTTCTTTGCGCAGTTTGTTATAGAGACTCACCTCGCCTCGAGTAGTATGTCTATACAAATGCGCAAAGGAAAGTCGAAAACCAAAGACGGCCGTAGGATTAACAATGTCATGCTCCAGGACAAGGATGAGGAACGGCTCATTATGAGCCAAGATGCGACTAGGTTCATGCAGCCTCTTAAAGGCACTCCAGCCTCTTGGAATAAAACACTGAAAGATGTGCACGCCATGGTTCGTCAAATTGGAAAACCAACGTTTTTTGCCACGTTCTCCGCTGCTGAGATGAGATGGCCTGAGTTCATAGAGGTCATCAAAGCTCAGCAGGGTGAACAAGGGCTGTTTTCAGATTTAGATTGGAAAACAAAATGTGACATTCTGAGAAGTAACCCCGTCACAGTAATGCGCATGTTCGAAAAGAGAGTCGAGGCTCTCATGACAAACCTCATCCTCTCTCCTTCACGACCGATTGGTGAAGTAGAAGATTATTTTTATCGCGTTGAGTTCCAAGCCAGGGGAAGCCCGCACATCCACATGCTAATTTGGATAAAAGATTCACCTAAATTTGAAGAGGACTCTGATTTACACGTCATGGAATTTATAGATAGATACATTAGTTGCAAAATGCCCGACCCTGACACAGATCCGGAACTCCACAAAATAGTGTCAGAGGTTCAGGTGCACAGCAGGAAACATTCAAAGTCCTGTAAGAAGGGAAATGTAGCCTGCAGGTTTGGCTTTCCAAAACTACCGATGGATAAAACATTCATCACCAGGCCCCCCACTATTAATTACCACCAAAAAGAGGATCAAGATGATGCAGACTTCGAAGCACAACTAGCGGAGCAGAAAAGGGCCCTCGCAGAAATGCAAAAATTGGCTAAACGAACTCTCCAACCAATTAGAGATCTGCTTATGGATCCAGGCACTTCGTTCAGCAGTTTGACAGATTTGCTTTGCCAGTGCAACTTAACTTATGAGCAATACTTTTCCGCTGCGCAGCGCCTGGCAAACACCCATGTCGTGATGCTGAGGCGCCATCCAAATGATTGTTGGGTTAATGCCTACAATCCTGATTTGCTTAGAGCATGGAACGCAAACATGGACATCCAGTACGTCATAGACGACTACAGCTGCATCATGTACATGATGTCATATGTAGTGAAACCGGAGCACGAGATGACGGAATTCCTTAAGAACGTCATCAAAGATGTTAAGACATCTGATGTTAACAAGCGCGACGAAATGAAACAAATTATGCAGGCCTACTCTAAACACAGAGAGGTCAGCGCTCAAGAGGCCGTAGCCCGTACCTGCAGCTTACGCCTCAAGAAGTGCTCTCGATCCGTGGTGTTTATTCAGACCGACGAGGATGGGCTGAAAATGAGTCACCCTATGAGTAGACTGGAAAGAATGGAACCCGGATCAGTTGATGTATGGATGTCGGGGTTGCCTGAAAAATACGTCAACAGACCTCTCACTCGAGAGTTTGAACGTATGTGTCTGGCCGAGTTGGCGTCGGACTACAGGGTAGTCTACGGCCGGCAAACGGAAAGCCCGAATGCCATTTCGTTATTGAACGATCAGGGATTTATTCAAAAGAGAACCGTAGGAAAACCAGCAATCATTAGATTTACTCGCTTCTCTGAGGAAAGAACTCCAGAGAAGTTTTATAGAAGATTGCTGAAACTTTATCTCCCACATCGATCCGACGCCAATCTGAAAGATAAAGCGTACCCCACTTATGAAGAGTTTTATAAGTGTAGCGAAAAGTGGGGTATGAGAGTAGAGGAAATAGTGGGGCACAGCAAAAAACGTTATGAGGGCCAAGGAAAAAATATGGAAGCTGCGTTTCAACAGCTTCAGGTGTGCGGTCCTCTCGTGAACGCTTGGAACTCTTTTGCACCCGAAATTGAAGTTGACCGGCTGGAGTGCCTGGCTGAATGTGAACCTCGCGATCAGGAGCAAAACGGTGAAGATGTCCCAGAATTCGGCACTAAGAAGGATAAGGGGAGCTCTATGCCTAGAATAGATGCTCCAGAGTTGAGTCCAGACTTTGTTAGGAAAATGTACCAAAGTCTGAACGAAACTCAGGCTTCCGTTTTCTACAGTGTTCGACAGTGGTGCTTTGAACTAGTCTGGGGCCACAATCCAGAACCATTTTATTACTTTCTGTCGGGAGGGGCTGGATGTGGCAAATCGCATGTGATTAAGTACATTCACCATGAGGCAACGAGAATTCTGCGTGAGCTCCCGAGATTTCGGGATCACGCGGACATGTCCCAACCCGCAGTACTGCTGACCGCGTTCACAGGTACAGCAGCATTTAACATATCGGGCAACACGTTGCACTCCATTCTCAAATTACCAAGGTCCTTGAAGCCACCTTATCAAGGTCTTGGGAATGCACTTGACGAAGTCAGAGCAACACTGGCGAACGCTGAGATTCTCATCATCGATGAGATATCCATGGTCTCTAAAGAGCTGTTTGCCTACGTGCATTGGCGATTTCAGCAGATCCGGGGTAATCGGAAGCCGTTTGGAGGCATGTCTGTCCTTGCTGTAGGTGACTTTTATCAACTGCCGCCCCTTGGTAAAGCCAAGCCACTGTGCGTGTACGAGGAGACAGAGTTTGATCTCTGGAAGGATAACTTCAAAATGGTCACCCTGACAGAGATCATGCGACAGAAAGACGATCGAGCTTTTGCTGAACTCTTGAACCGTCTCAGGGTGAAGCAAAAGGAAGATCCTTTGTTAGATGAAGACAGGCTCTTGCTTACACAGGCAGTGGCTGATGGTCAGCATTGTCCAGCACTGACTCTATACATCTACGCCACAAACAAAGAAAAGACCGTCACAATGCCGACATCGTAACTGCTTCCTACGATGATGCGATTGGCATTGCAGCTCGTGATTTTCGAAAAGACCCCAGAACTGGCTGCATGACGTTTGTGTTTGGGGAAATTAAAGGACACAAGCGAGATTTGCCCGACAACATAATGGCTGCTCAAGGAATACGCATTATGTTGATCCGAAATTTAGATGTGGAAGATGGCCTTGTGAACGGTACATTTGGAACCATTTCTAACATTGTAATTAAAGAACCAGAAGGCGTGAAGATGATTGGACTCCTGCTGGATAATCCTACAGCAGGACAGAGATTCCGCAAAAAAATCTTCGGTCCCTCAGATAACTCGGTGTACATTGAAAGATCTGAGGAGAACCTAAGTAACAAGAAAGGGGTTGTTCGCCGGCAGTTCCCCATTAAATTAGCTTTTGCTTGTACGGCTGGACTCATTGGACATGTTAAATCACCAGCCCATCATTGTTTGTGGCGATTTTAATGAAGACCTCCTTTCAAAAGGAAAAAAAAGTATCAAAGATTTGTTTCAGTCCAGAGGTTACACTCAATTAGTAGCAAATTCGACAACCAAAAAGAACACACTGATTGACCACATTTATATTTCACATCCTGATAAATGTCTTCAATCAGGTGTTCTCCAAACGTATTACAGTTACCACAGTCCAGTTTATTGTATTTTGACTGAGTAATGACTAATCTCCAGCTGTTATGTCCAAGACCTGTTGTGCCATGTTTTACAGTGTACCTGGAGTCTCTACTCTCCTCCTCCTGCACTTGCAGCTGTGGTCTTCTCCTGGTGAGTATCGCATCCGAGTGTTTCTGATTTTAGGTTGTGATTGATCTCCCTGGTTAATTAGGGAGTGTGCCAGCTGGGCAGAGCAATCTGTCCTTCCATCGGTGTACTATTTGTTATTTTGCCTTTTTTATTTTCGAGGCAATCCTGGGTGGAGACATGTTTCTCTGGTGGGGTGAGCATTTCAGGGCCTTGGTCATATGGCTGAGGTTTACTGAAGTTTTGCTTTAAAGAAGCCTCGAGCCCAGCACGTCTCAGAAGGTAGTTAGGTTTAGTTTGAAGTTAGGCAGGGTACCAGGGGGCTTTGCACCCGGAGATTTGCTCACTGTGCTCACTAGTGATTGATGTCATTTATTTCAGGATTTAGTCTTTTAGTGTGTTTAGTCTTATGTAATTGTTTTTCATATGTATGTTGTTGCAGTGACATGTCTTGGCTGGAAATAGTTTAATCATATTGTGTAAATGTAAATGTCTATATATCTGTGTATTTATTTGTTTTAGAATGGGGTCAGCAACTTTTCTCATGTCCTTCTTATCATCTCTTGAGATGATGGGAATGACTGGGCCAGTGTGTTAAATGTATTGTAATGAATAATTTTGTAAATACCTTTCAACATTTTTTAAATATTTATCATGTATTGACATTGTAATATCTTAACTCATGTTCTTCTCATCTATTTAGATGAGAATGGCATGTGTAAGATAATGTAAGCTGCAATGTAATAGCTAAGCTAATGTAAGTAATTACATTAGCTAAGCTAAGTTTACATAAATTATGTGTGTGTTTGTTTGTATGTTCTTTTTTTTGTTTGTTTTCTGCTGGGTTGTTGTCACTACATTAGCTAGGCTAAGCCTAGCTAATGTAGTGTAGGGTTGTCAGGGAGGAAGCTGAACGTCCAGCTGAGATGTAGACCAAGCTGCATGTCAAACCAGGTGCATCACAAAGTAATGTCTCTCTTTTATTTTTTTTTAAAGTGATTCACTTGCATTGAGTGATTTAACTCAATGATGATGTCGTTGTCTTTCTAGGATGATCCAGTGAGGACCCCCAGAGGACTGCAGCAGATCTCTCTCCAACAATGACAACAACCCAGAAGAAAATAAGGGAAGTAATATTTCATTCAATTCTCAACTTTCACTTCAGATGCTTACATCAGTCTTTGAAATCTGTAACTAATTGATGTCTTTTTTTAAATCTGCCAAACATTTATACAGACTACAGGAAGAAGACCTCTAGAGGACTGCATCAACAATAAGGGAAGTAATATTTCATTAAATTCTCAACTTTCACTTTAAATGTTTACATCAGTCTTTGAAATCTGTAAATAATTTGTCTTAAATCTGGCAACATTTATACAGATTACAGGAAGAAGACCTCTAGAGGACTGCAGCAACAATAAGGGAAGTAATGTTTTTTTATTATGTATAAAGTTTCTTATCAAATGTTTACATCGGTCTTTGGAACCTGTAACTAATTAATGTCCTTTAAATCTAGCAACAGTGATCCAGGAAGAATACCTCCAGAGGACTGCAGCAACAATAAGGGAAGTAATATTGTTTTCTCTTCAAATGTTAACACGATGATTTTAAACTAATTCATGTCTTTTAAATCTAGCAACAGTGATCGAGGAAGAATACCTCCAGAGGACTGCAGCAGCTCACTCTCCACTGAAGATGTCAACCCAGCAGCAGAGAAGTAAGGGACATTTAACATTTTATCTTCATTAATTAAGTGTTAGACTTCCAACCCACCTGACTAAATGAATGTTTTTAATATTTTAGGAAGAACAGCAACTCTCAGACTCGGGATGAAGCCCTCCAGGAGGAAGGCCTCCTCTGCTTGTTATTCACTGCGCCTCTTCTTATTCCCCCTCCTCGGTTTTTCTGTCGCTAACTTGTCCCGCACCGTTGAGCGCACACAAACAAAAAATATATCAAAACGTGCGGCTCGATCTGACAGGGTGTGCTATTATTCAGCTTTCCATAATATTAATTTTTCGCGACGTAAGTCGCGAAAAACTGCGATAAATTTCCCATAAGGAATGAATGGGACAAGGTCAAAAAAGTCGCATATCTGCGATGTTTTTCAAACATCTCCTGCTCTGGCATACGTTCACCTAGAAACACCATTCAAACTTTAAAATGTAGGCACAAGTCTTGTCTATTTGAGTTGTATTTGAACTTTTTTCCTACGATGTATAGATTTTGAACTCTGACCCCTTAATGACGGTGAGTGATTTTGGAAAAATTCAGGGTTTTCAATGGGTGTGTATGGCGGAATGTTCGTGAAGCAGAGTGAGAGAGCCAACTGACAGAGGGGCAGAAACTCACAAATTTGCTCTGCTATTTTCTGTTTACATCATGCTCCCGGCCACAAATGTCACTCAAAAACAGTGATATTTTCCAGAGTTGTAGCCACACTTGTCTTCTTTCTCTCAATGTGTCTACTTTATCGGTAGGATTTACGCTTTTTGAATTAACTGTCCCTAACCAACAAGAGTAGCTCTCAAGAGTCGTATCTACTCCAATGTAAATCGGGGCGAGGATTTTCCAAACTGCACCTTTTTTAAACTCGCTCTTATTTCCACATTTCTGAAACTAGGACCACGAAACTTCATGAGTGTCTTCTTTAAGGCCTTTTTGGTGCGATCGTGGAAAAATATTGCCGCCATCATGTATGATTTTGACTAAATAGCACTAGTTTGACGTCCTAGATTTGAGGCAGAAATCAGTCTCAAATCAGCCTGGGACGGCCGTTGCTACGGGCCCTCACCAACCGTCACCTAGCAACCGAGATCAGCTGGGCCAACAGAGAGAGTGACACACAGACAGACACATATGCACACACACACACACTCACATGCAGACACACACACAGACAGAGACAGAGAATATTCATGTTTTCGCAACGCAAGTAGCGAAAACCTTCATAAACTTTCCCATGAGGAATGAATGGTACGAGGTCAAAAAAGTCGCAGACACACAAATACACACACACACACACAGAGAGAGAGAGAGAGAGACGGACACAGACAGATTATTAATCAGTTTTCCAGAACGTTCATGTTTTCGCGAAAACCTGCATGAGCTTTCCCATAAGGAATGAATGGGACGAGGTCAAAAAAGTCGCAGACACACAAATACACACACACACACACGGACACACACAGATTATTAATCAGTTTTCTAGAACGTTCATGTTTTCGTGAAGTAAGTCGCGAAAACCTGCATAAACTTTCCCCTAAGGAATGAATGGGACGAGATCAAAAAGTTGCAGACACACAGACACAGAGAGACACACACACACACACACACACACTCACATGCACACAAACACACACACACAAAGTGAATGAGACCAGGTGAAAAGATCGAAAGGAAGAGTTCAAACATTGACAGCTCTGGCATACTTTGACCGAGACGCACCATTCAAACTTTAAAATGTAGATAAAAGTCCAATTTATCAATGTGGGATTCAACTTTTGCTTTAGCTTTTGTAGTTTTTGTTCGTCACGGGGCAAAGCACACAGCCCGCTCTCGCGATTCCCCGGCGGGGAATTGTCTAGTTAGTGGGCTGTGCTCGCCAGCCCACTATGGACACCTCTATAGCAAAGCTATAGGTGTCCACTATTGATATTCACCGCGCGTCTTCTTATTAGTGGGCTGTGCTCGCCAGCCCACTATGGACACCTCTATAGCAGAGCAATAAGGGAAGTAATATTGTTTTCTCTTCAAATGTTAACACGATGATTTTAAACTAATTCATGTCTTTTAAATCTAGCAACAGTGATCGAGGAAGAATACCTCCAGAGGACTGCAGCAGCTCACTCTCCACTGAAGATGTCAACCCAGCAGCAGAGAAGTAAGGGACATTTAACATTTTATCTTCATTAATTAAGTGTTAGACTTCCAACCCACCTGACTAAATGAATGTTTTTAATATTTTAGGAAGAACAGCAACTCTCAGACTCTGGATGAAGCCCTCCAGGAGGAAGGCCTCCTCTGCTTGTTATTCACTGCGCCTCTTCTTATTCCCCCTCCTAGGTTTTTCTGTCGCTATCTCCTCCCACACCGTTGAGCGCACACAAACAAAAAATATATCAAAATGTGCGGCTCGATCTGACTCGGTGAGCTATTATTCAGTTTTCCGAAATATTAATTTTTCGCGTCGTAAGACGCGAAAAACTGCGCAAAATTTCCCGTAAGGAATGAATGGGAGGAGGTCAAAAAAGTCGCAAATCTGCGACGTTTTTCAAGCATCTCCTGCTCTGGCATACGTTCACCTAGAAACACCATTCAAACTTTAAAATGTAGGCACAAGTCTTATCTATTTGAGTTGTATTTGAACTTTTTTCCTACGATGTATAGTTTTTGAACTCTGACCCTTTAATGACTCTGAGTGATTTTGGAAAAATTCAGGGTTTTCAATGAGTGTGTATGGCGGAATGTTCGTGCAGCAGAGTGGCGGGAGCCAACTGACACAGTGAGAGATTTGAGGCAGAAATCACTCTCAAATCAGCCTGGGACGGCCGTTGCTACGGGCCCTCACCAACCGTCACTTAGCGACCGAGATCAGCTGGGCCAACAGAGAGAGTGACAGACAGACAGACACACAGACAGACACACATGCACACACACACACACACACTCACATGCACACAATCACACGCAGACACACACAGACAGACAGAGAATATTCATGTTTTTGCGACGTAAGTTCATAAACCTTCCCATAAGGAATGAATGGGACAAGGTCAAAAAAGTCGCAGACACACAAATACAAACAAACACACACACACACACACTCACACACACACACACTCACACACAGACAGATTATTAATCAGTTTTCTGAAACGTTCATGTTTTCGCGACGTGAGTCGTAAACTTTCCCATAAGGAATGAATGGGACAAGGTCAAAAAAGTCGCAGACACACAAATACACACACAAAGACAGACACACACAGATTATTAATCAGTTTTCTAGAATGTTCATGTTTTCGCGACGTAAGTCGTAAACTTTCCCATAAGTAATGAATGGGACAAGGTCAAAAAAGTCGCAGACACACAAATACAAACAAACAAACACACACACACACACACACACACACACACAGATTATTAATCAGTTTTCTAGAATGTTCATGTTTTCGCGACATAAGTCGCGATAACCTGCGTAAACTTTCCCATAAGGAATGAATGGGACTAGGTCAAAAAATCGCAGACACACATACACAGAGAGACAGAGAGAAACACACACACACACACACTCACATGCACACAAACACACACACACAAAGTGAATGAGACCAGGTGAAAAGATCGAAAGAAAGATTACAAACATCGACATCTCTGGCATAATTTTATCAACATTTTACAGTTTGAATGGTGTGTCTAGGTCAAAGTCCAAATTATCAATGTGGGATTCAACTTTTGCTTTAGCTTTTGCTTTCCCCTTGTTTTCTCTGCCTATTGCATAAAATGTATTTGTGTTAACAACCAAGGCTGACTGTGTGGGTAGTGACAACAGGTTTGTTGGGTTAGGGGAGGGGGGGTTAAGTAATGTGATGTTAAGTATATTGCAATCAATAAAAACTGTTAATCACAAAAAAAAGAAGGGAGAGATCCAGAGGAATCCTGGCCACATGCACCAGCTAAAGGTGACTGTTCATTTTCCAGGATTGCCCTTGTCACAGCCAAAAGGAGACAGCAGAGGTCAGAGGTCTGAGCATTGAGCGTCAAATAGACACACACGCACACACACACACGCACACACACAGAAACACAGTAACACACACACGCACACACACAAAGAGGGAAACACTGATTGACTGTTAAAGACTAAGCTTTGCTTTCGGGCAGTATTTGATAGCTTTAGGGCTCTAAGCAAGTTTGATTTTTTAGAAATATAAAAGATGCACATTCTGTTGTTATCCAGTCAAGGTCAACTGTTAGACTAGGTAAGAGAAAATATCCACTCAGCCTCAGGGCTGTCAAGGTCATTGCTCATTTATCAGGGTGCCATTGTTGACTCCCTCATTTCACCATGTACCCCCCATCTTGCCTGAAAATAAACCAAAAAGGGGGGTGGAGATTTTTAAAAATACTTTAGGGTCATAAAGTAAGGTGTTGTAACACTAATGACTGTGGGTTTTCAGTTATTGATTTAACAGATGCATATTCTAGCATTCCTGTTTATCCTTACTCACGGTTCAAGGTTGCTTTCACTATCAATGGTAAACTTTGTTCATGGATTTGGATGCCATAGAGTTTTCTTCTCCAATCCAACTTTGTTCCAAAACTGCGAATGAAAACAAACGATTGCTTTATTGAATTTAGCAGGCTATTGTTTTCCATAAAATAAGCTTTTTTTTATTCCTTTTTTAAAATTATTATTCTTTTAGGCCTCCCAGACCATAGACGTCCCTTAAAGAAAAAATAAATCATGAAAATAAGATACATATCTGAAATGAGGTGGTTTATTTAAAAAAAAATGTAGCCCCATGGTGATGAATACTAATTAATAAATAATTATTTAAAACAACTTTCCACCACAGAAAGCGCTATAGTGAAATTATCAAAGGGCTGTAGCAGCTGCCAGAAAGTTGTGACCACAGCTGATATAATTATGTGTCCTCTAACTGTTGATGTTCTGCATGCTGTTTCGTTTAACCTCAGAAAACCAAAAAGAACAAATAATTAAATATGTTGCAGATAATGCGCAGTTTGCCTGTGGAGTTTTAATGCAAGACACTCTAACTAGTAAGCAACCTTTAGCATACTACAGCACCAAGTTAGATAATATTGAGGCTGGTCTGCCTCCCTGTTGCCAGGGACCTGCGGCAGCAGCTTTTGCTTTAAGAAAGCCTCAACAGGAACCGTAGCACACCAAACCATCCTGTTTACATCTCACCAGATACTTGCCCGCCTCACCAGTCCAAGGTTTGTGCTTACACAAGCTAGGTTATGAAGTTGTGCTCTCAGCATCAACTGAACATCCAATGTTGCAATACAGTTAATCCTGCAACATATATGATGATACCGATAGATGGAACGCCACATGACTGCCTTCAAGCCACAAATGTGTTTCTGAAACCACGTGAAGATATGCATAATCAACCAATAACAACATATCTCTCTCTCTTTGTAGATGGGTCTTGCTTCAGAGACGTGACAAGCACCAACACAGGTTACGCAATTGCACAGTTGCTGCCAGACGATACATTTACCACAGTCCAAACAATCTATCATGCCCAACCATGCTCAGCACAGCTTGCAGAAATCAAAGCTTTTTAACTGTAGCAAAGCAAATTGGCAGAAGGCAAACGGTTAAATGTATACTCACAGTATGCATTCGCAGTGTGTCATATACATGAAAATATCTGGAAACAGAGAGGTTTTCTCAGAGCGGAATGGCACAACAATAACGCATGGAGCAGCCATCTTAACACTATTTGAAGCATTCATCTATCAAGTGCATCAGCTATTATTAAATGTGCTGCACACCAAAACAGCAGTTCCCTAATAGCCAAAAGCAATAGCCTGGCTGATGAGGCCGCTAAACAAGCTGAAACCGGTACATGTGTCGGACCGTTGATGGTAGCCAAAAGCTGTGAACCACTCACCACTTAACCATCCTTAATAGCAGCCCAGAACAAGGCTGGCATATACAAACAGTTAGTGTGGTTGAAACGTGGTGCTATTAAAACCACTCAAGAAGACCACCAGAAAGGTTTATGGCGTAAATGCCATTCGTGATGCGCAAGTACAGCAGATAAAACTTTAGCAGAATGTTTATGCAAACCATAATGTGAGGAAAGCATTTTCTGCGGCAAAATTCTTATGCAAAGAAGTGTTCCCACGGTTTGGTTCGCCAGAGTGCATAAATTCGGATAAAGAGTCATCTTTTGATAGAGATTAAAGTAGGAGTTTAAGACCATGGACTTACAAAAATAAAGACAATTCAGGCTAAAAAGGGGGAATTTTACAAAGGTAGAATCCCCCCAGTCAGTAAAGGCTAGTCAGGTTGAAAAAAAAAGAGCATTCTTCAATTCGGGCTAAGAGAAAAGAAAAGGGTATTTGTAAGACAGGGAGATGCAGATTAAAATACAGCCTTAAGTCCATAGACGGCAAACATTGGATAAATAATCTAAAATAAAAGTAAATTAAGTCTAAATTAAAGGAAATGTAAGAATAACGCATGCAAGGACCAAAACTGAAAAAGGAACAATCTGAACTGAAAATAAACAACAATAATAGTTAGTTGTTAACAAAAATCGAAGATCAACAAAAAAGTTTCAGTAAAACCAATAATAAATGTTCAAACATTCTTATGGGGGTTTAATAAAGTTAAAAAGTAGTGTATGAGTTTATTGACTATGTGTTGTCAACTACCTGTGACTCGACTGTGTGTTGAAAAATCTGCTGGAAAGATTTGTGTTTCCTAAAATAAATTGTGCCATTTCGCAATGTTGTGTGATTTTGTGCTAATATAACTGTCAGATGTTGGAGAGATTTTTGCTGTTCTTTGTGTTACTGTTAATAAGTGGTTAAGCATGTTGCAGTAGACAAACGGTGTGAAGGTTATTAGACAAACTTAATAGTTCTGGTCTAAAATGTGTGTGCTAATAGACATATTAGTATTGGATGTGATTTATGAGATGGTTGTTTGTGTGTGTTGTTTTTGGCTTATGAATACTATTTGCGCAGGCTAAGAGTTTCTAAATGCATGTGTAAAGACTTGTTGAGATAAGGAATCCAAGTGATGGTCAGTTGAGGTTACAGCTGAAGAGACACATCCCCAGGCAGGACTTGTATTACTTTAAGAGCGGGTTCCTATCTTGCTGGTGGCTGAGAGAGTTGTGTGCTGAAAAGTTGTGTTTCAAACTGCAGCTCCATTGCTCCTCCCCTGGTGTGTGTGAGAGGGGGGTGCCAGCGCCCCCCCCCCCCCCCCCCCCCGCTCTACTGCACGTCCGGTGTGACGTAATCGCCCTCCCTTTCTCTCCCCACTGTCGGCCGTGTCCGCGCTCAGTGAACTTTTCCTTTTTTTAGTACATCAAGGTTTTGTTGTGGTTTTTCAAGCTCCTTTCAGCATGCTGTCTCATTAACGGTTGATTAATAAAATTATTTGATGATTACATAAGCTGCTATTTCAAATATTACAACCAATTGTGTTGCAAATGTAGTTTAAGCCAGTTTATATTCAAGTAAACGCTATGATCTGTTTTTTTTTCTTTTTTTTCTTTTTTGTCTTTTCTAAGTACAGGGTGTGAGCTGAAGAAGGCTGTTGTGAATTGTCAAGTATTTGACCAACCTACTCTGTTGCCCAAATGGTGTGTTCATAAATAAGAAATTCAAAGCTGATATTAGAAGTGAAATAGGTAAAGTACTAATTGAAAATACTGAGATCTTTTCAAAAAGTATATATATAAAGTGTCTGTGTTGATTGCATCATGATTTTCACATCAAGGTTCAAATACCTGTTACAGAAAAAGTACAATCATCATTTGAACTACAGAAGCATCAAGCGTCTAATAAAAACATACATATAAAGTGTCCACAGTCACAAGGTTCAGTAGAACATTCCAATGGTGTATTAAAAACTAAAATAGCCAAAATCATGGCTGATGGTAATGGTAAACTCACTTGGGAAGATGCTTTGCTATTAGCACTAATGTCTATGCGCTCGCAAACTAACAGACTAACCCATCTAACCCTGCATGAAATGCTCAGTGCAGGGGCCCTATAGAGGGACCATTGCTTTAGAAGCTGGAGCGAAATTTGGGGGACTATTTACAGGGTTTAACTCAAATCCACAGACTTGTCTTCCAACAGGTGAAAGACTGATAGTAGTGTCGTAGAGGCTGCAGAGGATGATGCCGTCAGCACAACCACGGGCAGTGACACCCCGGAAAGTGCACGTGCAGGACCGTCCGGCTTGCAAGACATACACCACCCGCCCACGCCTGAATTCAGGCCAGAGTCGGAGCGTTCTCTGCCTCAAATTAATTTGTTTATTTTCTTTCTCTTTGTGCTAACCCTTTCAGGTTTCGCAAGGGGGGAGGTAGAAGGAGAAGTCCTACTGACATGCGCCACTATTAACACACTACATGTTAATTGTGCACTTGTCATAGTCACCTTAGCCACAATTATACAAGGAAATTGTGAAAATAGGAGAACTACTACATCTTCTGTATGTAAAAGCTGACACATATGATTATTCACTAACCACCCACGGCACAATAGCTAACGTTCCAGGTAAACATTGGGTGGGACTACCCCGCACCACTGACTGCCAAGAGAAAGGATGGTGACGTGACAGGTAATATGCACAAACACGTCATATCAGGACATAGAAACAATCAGGAAATGACAACAATAGAAGACAGTAGATGGATTCAGCTAATGAGTAACCGAGAAAAAAGAGATTTGGCCAAACTAAGAACTGCACAGTGGAAACATGTTTCATCAGTGGATAACCTACTCAGCCGAAGCAGTGCACAAAGCACAGAAAAAGACAGACAAGAGTGTATTGCACATTACAATGCCAAAAGAATACCACAGCTCATGCCACTGCCAGGAAGTCACAGAGGTGACTGTCCAGATATGTCAACATGTTTTGCTCTTTGTGCAATGCACATGGCAGGGAAATTGGATGGATGGAGTTCCAACTCTCAAATATGCCCATAAAGAACTAAAAAGAATGACAGCTATGTAAACTTGATAAACTAATCTTGCTTTTCTGTGTAGCACGATGAGGAGTTGGAGTATGTAACCTAAAGAAATACAACCAACATGACAGATGTGGTGTGGCTGGTGAAGTGCAGCAACGAGACCTGGTATCCAGCCACCAATGGAGGCAATGCTATCACCATCAAAATGTGTGAATCCAGCCCAGCAAGCCCGGACGCTGAGCCAGGAAGTCATCGACATCATGGATGGAGGACAAAATGTAATTTGGTCAAATGTGCCAGCAAGGCTGCGAGCCTGGCTGATATTGCTGTCCACTCCTGGAGTGGAACAATACAAATGGATACAACAGAACAGAGGTATCCGTCAGTACCTGCACCCTCCAGGAAGAAGGGTGAGGTATCAACGCAGAGACTACCGTACAACGAGAGAGACAGGTTGACAGGTTTATAAATGATGTTCCGACAATTGTACGACGATCCTTTGTATTCAACATAGTTATGTGGGGTCAAATGTTGTAAATGTGTTGTGATCATGAAATGAGTGTTACGTCAGAAAGCTGAGTGCCCTAACAAGCACGAGAAAGGTATTAAACCAGTGTGGTTTAAGATTGGATAGAGCTCTTACCTGTCTTGACGTGGTTTAAGTGTTTCATGTCAATGATCTGATAATTACTGATCTAGTGTTCGCTGAACTGATCAAAGAAGGATTATCTTTACAAGGTGTGTCTAGATAATAGTCTATTCCAGAGGTCTTCAACAGGGGGTCCGCGGAGGTACTGCAGGGGGGTCGTGAATTTTTCAGTTGATTAAACATTTTTTAAATATTTTTTACCCCACAAATTTAAATGTCTTTAAATACACATAAACATGAACAAGTGCAAATATCGAAGCTGCACCTGCAGCTGATGTAGCAGCTGATAAGGGTAGGATCTGATACAGATAATTATCAGAAGGACGACTACTTGGTCTTCAAAATAAGAGCTTTACATTGCACCCCATTTGAGTTTAAAACTGGTTTCTTAGCGGGGGGCTTTTAATTTGAAAGTAGCGAGCGTTCTTAGCTTGTTTGACACAATCAAACCGCTACAGAGACCGAGCAGACACTGCATCTCCTGGATCTCAGCGGCTGTCCAGTTGCTCATCTTGATGTCCGCAGATGAAGTGATGCACTGACTGCTGTGATCAGCTGTTTCCTGGTTTTAAAACTCTCTGGCTGTGGGTCGCACAACAGTGCACGTAATCGACACCTCCGCCCATCTCACTCAATAGCCGTCACATCCACGTCCCGGATTTAGATAGCCTCCGAGGTGTACCCTCCGAGGCGGCAAATTGGCGGACCAGAACAGACCTCCAATTTACCACCTTCTGTCTAAATCCGCGGACCGAGCCGCAAAAAGGACGGTCAAATTGGCGGCTTGCTGTCCAGTATAAAAACGGCTATTAACTATGCAAACAAGGGCAGCCATGCACTGCAGGCACACTGTCAAACAGAAGTGCACAAAAAGAAGGTGCAGGTCATAACATCCACACACAGTGTAGCCAGCACCTTCCTTCCAAGCAGAGAGACAGCAACTTTTTCAAAATCCATATTCATCTTGTCAAAACACACTCTTTAAGGGCTTGCTTTTTTCATTCTGCGCATGTCATGAGAGAAGTTGCCAGTCTCATTTCTTATATAGCATAATGTGACCATGTATAGATAGATACTATTATACATTCATACTGTCTTGTAATTCTGCTTGATGTTTCTCTCAAAATGCATCAGATTGATGCTTTTTAATAATATTCAAAAATTTCTTCCGGGGGCGCTGGCCCCGGGACCCCCAGAGAGGGGTCATATCCTTCACACCTTTTTCGCCCCTGACCCATTTTCATGCCCGATTAATAAATATAAAACATGAATCCATTATTTTGACAGTTCAGTACTGTCTGTAAAATAACAGGTATGTTTATGTTTGGCAGTGGCTCAATTTCATTTCCACATTTATGTTTAAAATAGTGATGTCAATATTAGTGGCATGCTTATCATGCAAATGACAGACAATGCTGATACTGGCATTGGTTATGTTATGGATGGCGGCGGCTTGCAATCATGAATATATGAACCTGTGTATTATTTGAACAGCTTAGTACTGAATGCACAATAACAAGTTACATGCAGTTTAATATAAAACATAATTTTATACTGTATATATAGTAGGGGGTCCCGGCTCCATCTCGCCATCAGTTTGGGGGTCCTTGGCCTGAAAAATGTTGAAGACCCCTGGTCTATTCCATAGAGGTTTAATAATTTGTTTATGTAATCCTATGTTTTTCTTTAAGTTGAAAAAAAAATCTATGCTATATTCACATGAGCACAAGTTACCTAATTATGCATGCTTAAAAAACAAATCTAGAGGTGTTGAGTGGTGTCATTTACCAAGAGTTTGATTCACGTGTGTTACAGTCACAAAAGTGCCTTCAAAAAGTTAATTACAATGTGTGATTTATTGCTGTATGTACTCATAATCTGTTTGCACCCACAGAACAGGTCAGATGGTGGGCCACATAACGGTGAAGTTACCTCTCCGGAACAGTTAAGGAGAGGAAGTTCCCCCCGTCATGTTGCCAGGATAGAGAATCAGAATAGAGATCTGTCAATGAATATCACCGGGTCATCTGTTTGAGGGCTGGTCCAGAAGATGGCTCAGGGAGAGCTCTCAACTATCCTCTTGATAGTTGAAGCAATTCCCTATGGGTTGATACTCATTATCAGTCTTGTAGGATGGGGTTGCATTTATATGGTTTGAAACCATATAAATTGTGTTTTATTTACAATGTACTCTTATTGTTGTTTGTGTTGCGATGATAAGATGATTGTACTCCCTGATGTTAAAATTTGAAGTGTTGGTCCTTTTTGAAGGACCAAAGGGGGGACTGTAGTGGCAAATATAAACTGGGTCATGATCATGCATATAAATTGATTTGAGAAATACACCTTGCAGTTGTGTGCTAACAGTGAATATGTGAGCCTGGTGTAAGACCAAGGTCAGATGCTCCCTTTATAATAACAAGGCTGGAGTGAGGGAGCGCTCAAAGCCACAGATAGAGGCCTGGGTGACACCACTTGTAGGCATTAAGTAACACATTAAAAAAATGAAAATGAAGATGATAGTCTCGCGTGATCATGGCGAAGGGGGGTGGTCCAAGTGGGCGGTGGTAACCTTGACCCCAGGTATAAAAAAGGGTGATCGGGGGAGATTTCTCAGTTGCCCCGGGGTACCTCATGGATTTATAACCTATCTTGGAATAAACACCCTTTTGAACTTAAGACCTGCTGCCTTGTCTTTGATTTGGACTTAGGCTCTAGAGCAAATTTGGGACTTAGGCTCTGGAGCGGTTTTGGGACTTAGTCCCTGGAGCGATTTTGGGACTTAGGTTCTGAGCGGATTTCTCCTCTGATTGGGACTTAGACTCAGAGCTGTTTCTCCTTTAATTTGGATTTAACCTTTGAGTGGATTTACAGGGTCTGATAGTGGAATAATTTGACGGATAAGGATGGTACTCCCCCACTACAGTCGCTGTGCTTGTCTGTTTTTCAACAAAGGGCTCCTCATCCAATCCTATTACTAAGTTCTGAAATTTAGGGGAAGCTAATTAATTAATTTCTTATTAGGCCCTATAGCACCTTATTTTAAGTTACTTTATGACTGGATAAGCTCATTATATATCCTAATTAGGTCGAATTCGGCTACTCTTAGCCTCACCTGCAGGACTCCTCTCAGATACACACCTCTACAGCAAACTCTGAAAGGTACTTCTTACTATCGAAATCTTTTGCTTATGGCCTCTCAGATGTAACTGTAAGGGAAATCCACAAATCAGCTGTTGCATCCTTTTCCAAAAATCTACCCCTCCTAAGGAGTATCAAAAAGAAATAGGAAATCCACGCCTTCAAGCCAACCCAGGCGGGGAAACTCCTTTTTAATTTACAAGTACCAATTACCATTAATCCATCATTTATAAATGGTAAATAGACCATTTATAAATATTAAACAGACAGCTTATTAACGTTTAACCCTAATTTATAAATGATCTATTTACCATTTAAAAATGGTATATAGATCATTTATTAATGTTTAACTTTAATTTATAAATGGTAAATAGATAGTTTATTAATTTAAGTTAATAGTTACTTTACCATTAACAAACAATGAAATTATAACGAATAATGTTTATTAATTATCAATGGACTATTTATTAACGGTTTATAGTTGCACTCATTATAACATTATAACAATATTTTAAGCATTTGTAAATGATTTACAAATGATGTATATACCTTTAAGAAATTGGTTGTAAAACATCTATAAAGATTAAATATGTATAAGACCTCTTATTTGTAGCAATTTGTAAATGGTTAGTAATGGTTTATAAACCATCTATAAACATTACTTGGATGGTTATTGTAAAGTTGCGACGGATGTTTATAATAATTACTTAATGATTAATAAGCTGGTTCCAAACCATCAAGTAACATTTATTTAAGTTTTATTGGTGATCTATAACAGAGTGATTATTTTGCATTGAAAAAAGAATCGGGTCTGATTATCGTATTGAACACATTTATAAACAGAGTAAATAAAGTATACCACAGATACAGATGGTGGTAGACAAGAATAGTGGGATTACGACACAACAATGACAACTTAATTTTAAAATGAATTGATGATACAATATTGTATTGAAAAAGTATTTCATTGTCTACTCACCCCATATTTCCATGAATTAACAAGAAACAGCAAAGCAATGAACAACATCACAAACTCTGGAATGTCAATGTGTTGCCTTCTTGGATACATTCATTTGTCTATTTGTATTGCTTTGCAATATCATGGAGCAGGCGTCCCAATGGACCATTACAGTCTTTTTTACCCAGCCATTCATTCCACTCAATCATAATCAGGTGATCTCTTAGTAGATCCTCGGTGTGATTCCCCCGGAGTCTCCCGATGGTCTCCTTGTAGCTCCTCCAGGCCCTCTCAATGTGTTGAGTGTGGCAGCCTGTATCAGCATTGACATACTCCACACTGTGGTTGACTGTATAATGCTTGTATCCAAATTCAGGCAGAGCCTGACGGTAGGCCCGCCACTCATCAGTCAGTATTGTGGATCCTGTCCGAACATGGTGCAGAACCAGTGGGATCAGCTCTCGTTTGGTCCGTCTTTCCACCAAGCGGAGAACAGGCATTGTCTTCTGTCCTCTGTGCTTCACACCCAGCATTCCAAACACCCACTTTTTGCGTGTCCACCCACCAACCATTCTTCCACATCCATACTGTCAAAATATTCAAATAGAACACATATAATAAATGGTAGTTATTCACATGATGACGTGTGACTAATAGATGGTAATCATTTGACCATTAAAACATCAAATTACACTAATTTAATTGACTTAAATGAGTTCTAAAAATTATTATATCCCTGTAAGTATGGATTCACCCCCACCATTGTATCAGCAAATTTTTCCTCTTAGTGCAAATAGTTTTCTCATGACAATGTTTTCAAATTTGCTGTCAGCATTAGGTGGCAGTCTCCTTACCTGTTATTCATACAGTGTCAAAACCCAAAGATACAGCTCCTTATAGAAAATAATAAAATAATAAAAATAATGTCACAATGACCTATTGAGTCCACCATTTTGGATTTTCCGTCATTTCAAATGTAAAACATAAATGTAATAGCACATCTTCCCCTACTCATACTACTGTTGACTGTACATCTGTCTTGTCCAAAATTAAAGCAAAATGTATTGTTCCTCTTGCACAGAGTGCTATCTGTCCACCAAGATAGTTTTGGTGTGATTTGCAGTTTTTTGGAGACATCTGCCATGTAGATGTCTGCCTTCACTCCATTACAATTGAGCTGAAAAGTGCTGGGTTTGTGGCAGGAATTCCCACAGAAGTTTTAGGCATATGGCTGTTTGCACTGACCTTCCTTTTGTGTCTGAAATGGCTTTCATCGATAACCACAAACTCTTTCCGCCCTCCCAGTCTCTGTCCTTTTTTTCTCTTCCTTCTCTCCATTGCCTCAACACAGACATTTCATAGATTTTGGCCATCTTTGACAGTGTTCTTGAACTCCCAGCAATGTCATCTATCATCATGTCGATTTGTCTCAATCGTAGACCTTGTGCAAACCTTAAAGATACATAAAATGAAAATGTTGTTGCCTTATGCACACAATACTTCAGTAATTACACTTGGGGCATTCTTTACTATGACAGTGGGCATGACAGTGATTCAAGGTACAGCCCAGCAATGTCAGCATTACAGATGTGCCTGTCCACACGTAGACAAATTTTGATGCTGATGGAACGAACGGTCAACGAGTTATGATCAATATTGCCTCCCTCAGTAAAATAAATGAAATAGAAAATAATTGGAATAGAATTAATCTGGAGTTCACAAATGGTTAGTAGAATGGATTATCGACTTGTCAGTAATCTGTGAAGCACTTTGAACTGCAGTAACCCGTATGAAAGGTGCCATACAAATACTAGAAGTTTTTTCAGGCCTGGTGATACCCACCCATGTTGGTGCGGTCAGATTCAGTTAGATGGTGCAGCTGGCAGTCTGTAGTTTATATTTGCATTCAGATTTTTGTTCACTCTGTATATTCAAGACTTAGAACACTGTGTGCATGAAGTGCTGTTGTAGTACAAAAGATCATTAAAGCTTCTCTTTGTGATCACTTTGTTGCATGGGCCTGAAAGGCTGCAGTGTGGTGGTCTGACCTCATATGAGTGTCAAGCACATCTTACCTAAATTACATCTGTCTCAGTCACATTTTTTCCGTTACCTCCAAATGAGGCACTTCATACGTGATTACATGTCAGACTTCACAACTAAACCTAAGAAGTATATGTTTCAAGATATGTAAGTCACACCCAAATTCTAAACACTTGTTTCTCGTTTCGTCTCTGCCTTCGGGGCGTCAGTGGACGCTGGCCAGTTTAGAGATAATTGGACTAAAGAGTTGGGCAATCCAAAAATCAGATGAGTGAGGAGGATCAATCTAGTATTCAAAGTTGTTATATTTATTCTAGATACAGACTGATACAATTTAAAGTACTGCATAGGTTGCACTACTCAAAAATCAAATTAAATAAGATTGATAATTCAATCTCTCCCATGTGTAACAGATGTGTTACTGCCGAGGTATCTTTATCACATATTGGCAATGCCCAGTTATAACTAACTTTTGGGAGGGCATATTTAAATGGTTCTCGGGGCAACTGGGAAGCAGCATTCAGCCTGATTGTAGCCTTGCGATATCTGGCTGCTCTGATGAGACAAGGGCCCTTCCCTCTCACCAAAAACAGGTGTTAAAGGTGGGCATGGTTGTAGCTAAAAAGCTTGTTAAATTGGAAATCCCCATCAGCTCCCTGTTTCAAAAGATGGCTGAACAAGATGCTCTCCATTGCTAAGATGGATCTAATTTGTTGTAATGGACAAAGGTTACACACCAATTTCTAAATAATGTGGAGGCCATTCCTAGCACTTCTTGATCACTGAGCATATGACCTAAGTACCCTGCTGCTATTTTGCATTCTTAGACTTATGGATGCTCTTTCTCCCTGCCTTACGATGACTACTGATACGACCTATGTGTCTTTTTTTGCATGTTTTTGTTTTATTTTGTTTTGTCATTTCCTACTTTCATGGCGTACGTTATGTCCTGATTGTCTTTGTTCTTCGTGATCAAAATAAAATACTTAAAAAAAAAGAAGCACATCTTTCCTGGACATCTCAGATGGGACTTCTACAAAAACCTCTGGGATGGTTCTCCTTTAACAGACTGCTTATGCTGATAGCATATGCGACTATATACTGTAACCCACCTCTGACTTTGGTGTAATAGGACATAGGAAATCTAAGTCACAGGTAATGTGATTCTTTCTATTAATGTAGATTATTTCTATGTCATTTTTAAAACATCCAGTAGATATTTTAGTATTATTTCCATACCTGTATAAGAATTGCATCCAGTTGAAAAGGCTCATCTTGGATTTGCTGAAGATAGACTTGTGCCGGACTGATTTTGTGACAATGCCTTTGTGGTTGGTCCTCTGTTGACAAACCCTATGGACAACACAACTGCTTGTGAGAGATCCTTTGAAATTCAAAGATAAACCATAATTTCTGTGATCTGTTTAAGACCTTTCCAAAAATGTGTTTCAGTGTGATACCAATCTAAAAATGAACATTTTTGAAAGATTAACAAAACATGTAGATAGAAAGGGAGAACAACAAATAGTAATATAACAGATAAGGCAGTAAATACATAAAGAATAAATACATTAAATAATTAATTAATTAATTAATTAATATTGTGATGTAATCTGGTGCAGATTAAGTAAATTCAAGAGAGATTGGGTAATTTTACTTACCATTTATGGAAATCTCCACGACTGCTGTCTTTCATCTTCATTTTGTGTTGGCAAATGTTGCATTTCATTTTATTTTTTAGAAGCTTTCATTGTTGTAGCCATTTTATAAGTTTCAAATGGTGCTTTCTTTTAGATCTAGAACCTTCAATTAACTCCCTCAGTTCAGTGGCTAAACCTGGCATTTTTCCATCAAATGAGCTTGAGCTATTTAGACTTCCACTTCCTGTTTGCGCCAAAAGTATGCCATGAGGTCACAGGTCATGCTGCGTTCGTTTACGGTCGGAGTTGGGAAAAAAGTCATCTCAGACCTCGGTGCGTTCGAGTAACAAAGTCGGAGGTTGAGGTCATTAAAATAAATAAAAACTAATAAAATGTGATTTTTTTCTCATGGCTTATGATGTCTGCGGCCATGGTGAAATTATTTCATACGACCAACTGAGGGTTGAGAAAACATACCAACTGTTATATTTTTTCTACTCGGAAGTTGGAATTTACGACCTCCGAATAATACTTGAACGCAGCATCACTCTGCAGGTTCAGGCCGATTCAGACCTATCTCTTGCCTACGACAGCCTCCTGACATGTGCAATGCAACTTGACCGTTTTTTTATGTGACATATTGTTTCACGATGCCCAAAAGACCTTTCACCAGATCTGGAAAAGCCTTGAAAGAAGACACGTTGGCGACACCGACGTCGTGGAAAGAAAAAATGCAGCCAACAGCACCTGACGTTAGCATCATGGCAGACGACAGTAGCGATGGCGGTGAACACAAGAATTTGACGGAAACTAACGCTATCCAAGATGACGAAGATGACTTTTATATTTCCAGCGACACCCTTGATGCTCAGACTGTCGGTAGGTTAGCTAATATTGACCTGTTACCACTTGTTTTAGCTTAACTGGCTTAACTTTAGCTGCTAACGTTTATTTCTTAAGGGTGTTCTCACATAAAAGTCCGGGGTAAAACAGGAGAAAAAAATATACTTTGTTTCAAATTAGTTTTCATCCGGTTCGAACTGTTCCTTGTTAAGCGAATGTAATTGTGTAAACAAATGACATGCGGTCCAAAATTCGCCAGCTTTCAAACAACAATGGATCAGCAGCATCATATTGCCATTTCTGTGGCACCTACTATTACTGTGATCAGGGTTCGTACGACTGCTTGAAATCCTTAGAAGTGCTTGAATTTCAATGTCGTGTTTTCAAGGTCTGAAAAGTGCTTGGATTTTAGTTTAAGTTCTTGAAATTGCTTGACATTATAACTCTGTGTCTTGGCAAAATTGGGATCAGACTGGATAGTTTGCTTATTACAAGGAGAAATCAAATCAGTGTGTGTGTGTAGAAGGATGGCTGAGGAGAAGGTGAATTTGATGCAATTTGGACTGATGACACGTTCAATATTAATAAACTTAGATGAATAAGTGAGTTCATAAAAGTTTACGTCAAAAAAGAAAATGACAGGGTGCTCTCAGGTCTCTCTTTGTCTTGGTGCAAGTGTGCCTGAAGAACGCCAAGTGGCTTCCCTTTTCTTGGATAAAACTTTGTATTTTCCTTGAATTTCAAATTTTTTTGCTATTATGAAACATAATAACATACAATATACATAATTGTGATAAAAAGTTGAAAAAATATTCCTGTAGATTTGTATTTACCCCAGTGTTAAGGTGCTGGAAAATGTTGAAAATTACCCTTAAAAGTGCTTGAATTTGACCTTGAAAAATGTGTACGATCCCTGTGTGATACCTTGACCTTGGACCAAGGTCAATAAAGCATTCGTCCATAATATGGTGGAGGCACACATAGAACATTTCAGGGAGTTTTGAGGGTGCATTTCCGTTAAAAATGAAATCACTCCACTGAGTATTCAGAGTCTCAGACGAAGGGAATGAAAATAGACTTCTATGCTGGGTGTTGCAGTCAGCAACACAGCAACAACTCTCACAGAGCTGCATTTGCTGGCAAAACATTTTTATTAGGTAGCTTGTGCACTAAATATTAACCTTCTTACTTTTTTTTTATTACCCATTCCAGGGTTTCCCACAGCAAAGTTGTTCCGCCTGGTGGTATAATTCATAATCTCTAATTAGAGCTCTGTAATATGAATGCAGTTAAACACGACATTTAAGAACTGGAAATTGAATTGTGTCTTCAAAATTCAAATATGTATAGAATCTACATTTATACAGTATCATTAACCCTTAGTTGCAATCATGTTCAGAGTATTTTCCGTTATATTCTAAAATTCTACTTTTATTCCAACTCCCTTAACCAGCATTTCACATAATTATGAGATGTACTTAACATATTTTTACAACATGATTTTAGATGCGCTCAACTTTATTTCTCTAATTTTCAGTCATGAGTCCAACAGCAGCAGTCATGATCAAAAAGGCTAAGAAAAGAGAACATCTGCTGAGACTGAAAATCCGCAAATTGAACAAGGAGATGGCCTCCCTTCGTCAAAAAGTTGCAGGTAAGTGTTTTTCTTTGTCCTCAAAACTACTTTCTCTCCGTACCTAATCCTAATCAGTTTTGTTCTTCCAAACTTATGAACACTGCCTCAATTGCAGTGAAGGACATAGATGAAATAAAGATACTAGATTAGTATCTTTAGCATCGGTCAAAACTACAAGTGTCACTGTATTCCTAAACTTAATACAAACTGTATTTGAGGGTTCATAAATGTAGAAACTGCACAACGCAGAGTATTATACTAACATCTAAGTATTGCTATACACACACACACAAATCTAAACCATACTTTCCATAGAAATAGTAATTATTCATTCAGTATCATACCTTTCAACATGTTGCCTTTTAACCAGGGATGGGCGATACCACACTTTTACAATCTAATATCGTTATGTTTTGTTCCAATTCTCGATACAGATGCCTGAAGTAAACATTTTTTACAAGTACATGACCACTGGCCATTAATAAACAATTTATTTCAAATAAGTACAATATCATCTTTGTGCAAAAAGGTTATAAACAGATCGTCAGTATTTTACTAGAAGTAATATGATACAAAATAAGAATAATAAATATAGTCGCAAGTGGCAATGGCCAGGGTCCAAGCAGAAATGGCATTTAATGACTTCATACGACCTATATATATATGTGTATATTTATATGTGTATATATATATATATATATATATACATACAGGGCTCCAGACTAACTTTTTGCATTGGTTGCACTGGTGCGCCTAACTTTTTTTTTTTAGGTGCACTGGCACAAAATTTAGGTGCACTCGAATTTTAACGCCATAAGGAGACCTTTCTGGCTCCACAACTTTAATATAACGTGAATGATTTCCAAACAAGACTAAGATATTGAGAAATCCTTGTCTTTATTTGAAGGACATTGACATAAGAAAAATAAGGTGTTTCACTATTAGTCAGCTCCTCTTTGGCAATGTTGTATGCAACATTACATTTTATAATAATTTCTGATTCCTCAGAGGACCTGATTGCTGCTGCCTGCCGCTGAAATGCAGCTGGGAGAGGGGCCACTTTCTCCACACACCGGTCCCGGCATGTAGTGTGTTTTTTTGACATGCTGTGGTTTTTTTTTAGTGTCGACACGAAACGTTGTTGACCCGCTTACAAATGCACTATTACCGGCCATACTCTGACCGCACTCATGACAGTATACACAGTGCATTATATTACGTCCTTTATCGTACCGTAACCAGGGAAACTGTTTCAACCAGTCCTGCCTGAAAGAATACGTTTTCAGGTTTTTACTGTGAGTCTCGGGGCCGGGCTCTTTCTCTAGCCGTTTTTAGACAGAGCACCAAGCCGCGGTTTTAGACAGAGGCCGGCAAATTGGGGGTCTGTTGTGGTCGCCGATTTTCCGCCTCGGAGGGTACACTTATTTCCGCCTCGACTGCTATCTAAAACCGAGGCGGAAATGTGCCGGCCCGTGGGTGAGCTGGGCAGAGATGTCAATGACCTGTACTGTTGCGCGACCCACAACCGAGGAGTTTTAAAACCAGGAAACAGCTGGTCACAGCAGTCAGTCCATTACTTCATCCACAGACATTAAGATGAACAACTGAGCAGCCGCTGAGATCCAGGAGCTCGGTCTTTGTTTTGTTGTGTTAGCTTGATGTTATGTCGGAAAGCTAAGGATGGTCGCTACTTTCAAATTAAAAGCCCCCCGCTAAGAACCCAGTTCTAAACTCCAGTGGGGTGCAATGTAAAGCTCTTATTTTGAAGACAAATTCTATGTCACCGTTCACAGTTTGTCAGTTTGTCACCGTTTACGCCTACCTCAGAGGCGGCTTTCGGAAAAGGAGGAATATTACGCCTCGGTTTTAGAAAGACAGGCTGGCAAATTGCCGCCCTTGAGTTGGAGCAAATATGCCGCCTTTTCTATCTAAAAAGGGCTTCTGACTCGGTTGTCTCCTCTGGTTCCGAGTCTGATGCCGCCGAAGGACCGGGGCTTGGCATCTCAGCAGGAACCGAGGGAATGGCAGCAGGGGTGGTTTTTTTTTTAGATTGTTTAGTGAAAAAACTTTAAATACTTCTGCCCCTCTTCATTTTTTCCTCGTTTTGTTTCTTTTCTTTTCCCCTTCCGCTGCTGTGGCGCTCAGGTCGCTCGCGCCGCTCGCATTTTTTTGTTTGTTTGCCGCTCGCAAATTTTAAATACACACAACGGAGAGCAGTGACCACAGCCAATCTGAGGCAAAGTTCCGCCCAAACTCTGTCTCTTATCGGTTTAGACCAAGATAATGCTCTACCATGACTGTCAGTTCAGTCACAGGAGAACACAGAGAGACGATGTGCTTGCAAAGGACATTTATATTTTTTAGATGCACCGGTGCGACCTAGAAAAATCCTTAGGTGCACTCTTAAAATTTTTGGTCGCATATGCGACCAAAATGGTCGCACTCTGGAGCCCTGCCTCTTGTATGTGGTTACTCAAGTGAGACACAAGCCGTTTAACATCTGCATATTCTCTGCTGCAAAAATTGAACAAAAACTTCAACTGCACAGACACACTCCGGTTCCCAGTTTGTCTGATCCCTGTGTCTGGGTGTGTTCGTGACAAGTGAACAGCAAGGCAGTTGAATGAGGAAAACCTTCTTTCACAATCTTTATGGCCACATGATAAAAGCACATTATTAAGATGTCTGTGTGACCTGCAGTGCTTCAGGTAGTCTGTCAACGAGACGCATTCAAATTCACAGACATTACAAGCCAACATGACGGCACTCGTTAACTGGTGTTAGCCGGTTAACTATCTTAATCAGGCCCAACTTTGACAAGCCAAAACAAACGGCTAATGGCTAAGTTTTCATTGTAGCTGCCACCTCTTACGCTTTCGCCGTGTGATGTGTGGCGTAAGTGCGAGCGAAAACAGGCAAAACCGTGTGTCACACAGCGAAAGCGTGAGAGTTGGCAGCTGGATGACTGAGGCTGGGGCTATGATAACTTTAGCCCGTTGTCTGTGGTCAGCTACTGGGGCAGACCCAACTCTTACAGGCTAATGTTAGCATGGTGTGGCAGTAATACGGTAGACAGGTTAACACAGACTGTACAACTTGTTCTAATTAAAAATATACAGAACTATATATATATATATATATATATATATATATATATATATATATATATATATATATATATATATATATATATATATATACTATATTATCTTAGGTAAAGAAAATATAATTTGCACCACAGAGGTGCAATAACGGTTTCCCCACTTCTTAAGATGAAACTTCAGATGTGATGCCCTCCGCTGACCATTTCTTCGTTCAGACGTTAGCGGCTTAACGGCGCTTCATGCTCCCACAATGCAATGCGTCCTTAAAAAATACGGTGAAAACACCTGTAAAAAAATATTAAGGAAAATTCCTTCACATTAAAACGGTAAATTGTGCCGTATATTTACGGACTTTTCTTACAGTGTACACATATATACTCACACACACACAAACATTGTATTTGTGTTTAATTACCGTAATGTTAATATTTACAATCAATATTAATTGTAAATCAATGAAACAGTAACATAAATTAACATTTACCATGTACTAATTTGATAGTAAGTAAGACATTTGTTGTGACCATTTTATCAATTCTCTATTTAATTTGAGAATTCAGTTCACAAAATGCATAGCATTATGTTATGTGTTAACCATACAGTCTATGGTGTAAACGTACGTGTTTTTTAAGCTTTTATTTCGGTGATTAACTAACTTCCGCTTGGGACTTCCGGTATGGATTGGATAAATGGCGGCTTTTATTTTGGTTTTATTTTGGTGATTTACCAACTTCCGGTTGGGACTTCCGGTATAGATCGGTTAAATGGCGGCTTTATTTTGGTTTTATTTTGGTGATTAACCAACTTCCGGTTGGGATTTCCGGTATGGATTGGATATATGGCGGCCATCTTGACTGCAGATGGGTACTCTTGGCAGCTGTACCCTAGGCTGCCGGGCCGTTTCATTTTTTTTTTTTTGTGGGCAGCCTGGGGGCCCCACTGGCTGTCGGGGCCCGTTTCAATTGAAACGGTTGAAACATAGGTAAGGCCGCCTATGGCTGTCCCCTCACTCTGGGGTTAAAATGAATCATGTCATGCAAAAGCCTCTGGGCTCTATCTTGCATTCGGTGCAAGTGACTTTGTACACTGGCGCTTGTGTAATTCCTATTTTGCACTCGGCGCACATTGGAGTTTTCCCTCCACAGACGCGCGTCCTTAAATTAGGGAATGACTTTGCGCTCCGGGGGAGGTTCAGCGAAAAAAGGGGGGGCATGTTCCGGCACAATCGTTCACTGGTGCTATTTTGCCGTTTCAGAAAACACTTGCGCCACAGACCAGGAAAAACCTGGTCTAAAGTCAGTGGCGCTTATTCAGATGCTATTTTAAGGGCGCATGCTTGGCCATAATCTAGCGTGTGCTCAACATGCATACACTTTGCTTCTCTCATCTACAAGGAAGCAGTTCCCGTTTTTGCAAACCATACAAAAAAAGTTGAAAAGATTTAAACATAGGAACTAATTATTTTTCCCTCTGACATGTGACGCGCCCGCCGTAGCTGTGAGGGTCCTGGAGTGGCAATGAGTGGAGCAGGTGAACGGAGATGGAGTTGGGGGAGGAGGAGTAAGGTGCACAACAGGAGCAGGTGGTGCGTTTGGAGACTTGAGGCGATGCGCCTGAGAGGCAGCAGCAACATCGCCACCCGGTCAAGACGGGCATTAATAACTTGCCGCATCCTGGGCAGTGCGTCCGGTCTGACAATGCTGCCACGGCATGTAGTGGGTCTGGATCCTCTGCACCTTGGTGTTTGCGCTGCTCCGTCATCAGCTGGCCATTGCGCACTGCTTGGCCAGTGAGCACTGCTCCCGAGGTGCGATATCATGGGGATGCCAGGCTTAGAAAAAATTATGGAAAATTTCCTCCCACGCCCATTTAACCAAAGCTACTTTGGATGGATTTCTCCAATCCCCATACAAGGCCACTTCTCGGTCTTTTACAGCCCTGACGAGAACGTCGGTCTCCTCGGCTGTGAACTGCTCCTGGCGTGCGCCTGGCAAATGCGCCGTTATAATAGCAATCCGCCATGGAACAAGCGCGCCTGCTCTTAAAGGGAATGTGAGATGACGCTCTGATTGGTTTATTGCACGTTACGCCCAAACCACACCTATGACTAATGTAGCTACTTCACCCATTTTAGATTTGCGCTGGGCGCAAGAGTCATTTATCCCGCCGGCATAATAGCAACAGCGCCTGAGATCTGCCCACAAAGCTACTTGCGCTTTGCGCTTGAGACTTGCGTTTCAGATTGTCAAAATAGGGCCCTGAATGTCTGTATCTCGCATTGGCTCGATTGCACCATCTACTGGATGAAAATGGAACACAGAACAACTATGCGACACGTCCATGTACACGGACTGGTGCGCACGGTGCAGATCAACTTCCGGCTGCGAAGCATCAGAATCGGCGACCGCACGTAAGTGTGAACGCCTAACAACATTTGTTATACAGTGACAGACAGACGTGCACACGCTGCTTCATACGTAAGCAGCTTCTTGTTACGTGTGACAGAGTTTGCGCACGTCATTTCCGCGTACGCGTGTGACAAAAATGTTCAATCATCTTCATGCGAGCGTTAACACGTGCATTCGCAAAAAGACGCATGAATGTTACATGTAGTCATTATTGTCGTGTGATTACTGCCGTGCAGCAGTCATCAGGCGTGAACGTGCGCGTGAACGGGGGGCCATTATAAGTCAATGAGGAAACTACATTACACGTCAGGCGCGGCTTGCTGCACAGGCGTCAAAGCAGGCGCGAGTGACACGTTCAGTTGATATGTGCGCACGCTTTTTGAAACGTTTTTAACGCCATATGCACACACGCACACACACACACACCCCAATTATTTTATTTTATTTTATTTGTTCCTTTCATGAAATTGCACAATACTAGAATATAAAAATTATACATTTCATGATTAGAAAGAAGCAGTAAGAAGAATTATCTGTTTAATGGTAGGATAGTAGGATGGTTCTGTCACTGATTACTTGCTTTTAAGAGTCTCCTGTGGCGGTTTGTAAAGGGAGAGCTCCTGCCAGACGCTACTCCCCTGAAGCTAACTAAAATTGACGTTGCTGATGAGATGAATAGGGTATCCTACAAGAATGTTGACATAGGACTGGGTGCTGAATCTGCCATCAAGGTAATTTTGATATTGTCTATTTTCTTTTAAGGGATGTATGTATGGATTTTTTGTTGTGTACCGAGGTGTGGGTTCCTGATGATGACTCCGAGCCATAGTTGATCTTTAGTTTCTCACTTATTTATTTATATCGCACAGAACATCTCGATTAACATCAGTGACTTCTTTGACAGCCCGACCGTAAACTCAACGGTCACTCCCTTTTCATATTGACCAATCATTGAACAGGACTCTAATATCAACTTTGCAACTCCATACAATTGCAAACTTCAATTTCATGTGAACCACTACATTTATGTAATTCAGTTAATAATAATAATATTTTATTTTCATACACCACACTCCTCCCCGGTAACTTGAAACCCCTTTCATTCACTGTACTATAACACTCTAGGCTAAACATTCTTAGTCCTATATCTCTTAACACAAAAAACAATGAAAAACAACCAAATATGGTTCACTTCAATTCATAACCATTACAAGTTTTAACATTGGTACACGGTTTCATATTTACCAGACAATAAAATCACTTTCAATAAAAACTTTGCAATGAGGAGGCTTTTGTTTCTCAGGCCTCTCTGAGCTGTGTTCCGTCTCAAGACCAAGTTGGTCTATAGCGGTCTGGAGGCTTTCTGTTCCGCCGAGGCCTCCCTGTGACGGCAGAATGAACAGTCTCATCATGCTCCATGTCCATAGTCCACTCATAGATGTTCCAATCTGAGGTATCTGGCTGTGACCTATCCACTGTGTTTGCTCCAATCATCTGGTTCACATGTTTATACACTCATGCATGTCCTTTGTCTCAACAAGGTAAGTTACAGGGCTCAATACCTTCTTTACCTTTCCTGGTACCCATTTATCCCTCTCTCCTCCCCGGTAATCTCTGACTCGGACTGCTTGCCCTACCTGAAAGGAGCGTAAACACTTCCCTGTACCCCTGTTCACCTTACTGTCCTGTCTGTCCTGCATGTCTGCTGAGAAGCTGGGCTTCATTAGTGACCAACGTGTGTGTACTTGTCGTTTCGAAAACAACTCTGCTGTAGTTTTTTCTGTAACTGCATGTGGTGTATTCCTATAAATAAACAAAAAATTGTCTACATCATGTCGTAATGACCTTCCTGACCATTTTGTTTACCCAGAGACTGTTTTAGATTTTGAACCAACCTCTCTGCTGCTCCATTTGATGCTGGGTGGTATGGAGCTGACTTGATATGCTTAACCCCGTTCTTCTGTAAGAACGTCTCGAACTCTCTTGAGACCAGCTGCGGTCCATTGTCTGAAACTAACTCCTCTGCAAGCCCGTAAGCCGCAAACATCTCCCCGACTGCCTCAACAGTAGCTGTAGCTGTAGTGTTTGTCATAACCTTAACCTCTGGCCAGCGTGAGTATGCATCTATGACTACAAGGAAATTGTCCTTTCCTTTCTGAGCAAAGTCTATGTGTATGTGCTGCCATGGTCTCTCTGGCCATTTCCAGTCATGTGTTGGTGCAGTAGGTGGCATAGATTTGTTTGACTGGCACACCTGACAGTCCTTTACCAGGCCCTCTATATCTGTGTTTAACTTAGGCCACCAAAAGTGACTCCTAGCTAGAGCTTTAATTTTTACTATTCCCCAGTGGATTTCATGTAGCTCTCTGAGCAGTGTGTCTCTCAGCGTAGCTGGTATAACAGCTCGCAGACCCCACAATACACAGTCCCCCTCTACTGTGAGCTTATCTCTCCTGGCCCAGTATGGTGTGAGTGCTGTGTCTGTGACATGTTTAGGCCAACCTGTTAGTGTGAAGTGTTTTACTTTGCCTAGGACCTGATCATTAGCTGTCTCTCTTGCTATATCCTTAGCTGTGATGGGCATGACATCTATGAATGACACCCTAAACTCCTGACTGCTTTCTGAACCTCTCTCTGAGAGAGGTAGTCTCGACAATGCGTCTGTGTTACCATGCTGCTGGGCGGACTTGTACTTTATGTCGTACTGGTACGCTGCCAGTATCAACGCCCACCTCTGTAGTCTCGCTGCTGCTAGTGCTGGTACCCCTGTCTTGGGCCCTAAGATTTTCACGAGAGGCTTGTGGTCTGTAACAAGCAAAAACTTGCGACCATAAAGGTAGTCGTGGAACTTCATCACCCCAAAAATGAGTCCCAATGCTTCCTTTTCGATTTGCGCATAGTTTACTTCTGTCTTTGTGAATGTGCGTGATGCATAAGCTATGGGCCTCTCATTTCCATCAGGCATAACATGAGAAATGACTGCTCCCACCCCATAAGGAGACGTGTCACATGCCAGGATTATTGGCAAGTGCGGGTCATAGTGTACTAACACTGAGGAGGAAGACAACTGTGCCTTGGTCCTCTCAAAGGCCTGTTGACACTGTTCTGACCACACCCACTTTTTGTCCTTCTGAAAGAGATCTGTCATAGGCTTGATAAGTGTGGAGAGGTTCTCTACACTGCATGAAAAGTGGGATTTTCGTCCCCGTAAACGCCCGAAAATCTCCCTAATTTTCCGCAGTTAACGGCAATTTACAGCCTGCAAACGCCGCGTTCACTGTGCCACAAATTGTCGGAAACGAACCATGACGTCAGTGGAGCTCCCGGAGGTGCGAACGGCTCTAATTTGCATATGAATCGCAGCGAAACCACGCCTGCTCACAGAATGTGTGGGCTGCCTTGAATATCCTCCCTCAGTATTGGATGAAACCACTACTTTTAAACACGAAAAATCATTCGTGATTGGCTGGCAGATCTGTCAGATCTGTCACTATTGGTCAACCTGAGTCATTATAAACGGAAACCCCACCCCATATATATATATATATATATATATATATATATATATACACATATTATTTTATTTACTTACTTTTTATTCATCAAATATATTCATATAATATATAATATTCATCAAAGACATGAATGAATTTATTGAGGAAAGGAAAATGCCAGGAAGGTGTTGTTTATTCAAAGAAAGAGCTTTATTAACACAAACACATCACAACTATGTACAAAATATAATCTGCCCACACAACAACAGGAAGCTCACTAGAAGCCTAAAATCCTGCAGCACCGTGAAGTGTCTGTCTGCCGCCTCGGAGCTGTCGGTAACTGCCGGCCTTCTGTCTGAATTCGGTCCATTTTGCAGACGTCGGTTCTCGCCTCTATAATCTCGACTGCAGCGCGGCACAGAGCTCAGTGAGCTCCCGGCTCCATCCACACACCCCGCCGTCTTGTGCCGTCTTCCCCCTCAGACATCAGGTCCATGGCGGCGCACTTTCAAAGCTCCACCTCATCCTCAGCTAGCTCTCTGTAAAAACAATCAATAAAGACGATCAGTACTGCGCGATGCACTGCGTATGGACGCAAGACATCTATTAATGCACCCGAATAATAGTCACATTGACCAAAAACGGATTTAATCTAACAACTCTTACCCTCTTTGTTCTCGAACGACTCCGAGCTGAACTCCTCACAGCTTCGGCCTGCGATGGAAGATCTGGTTGTTTGTACCTGAGGCTCCTGCGTAACGTTGCTATCTTACAGGCAGCTGGAAAACAATTAAATGAAAAGTGGTATGAATAATGAAAACGTAAGTCACTGTAAAATTAAACCATGAAGGAAAAAACAGTAAACGTTACTTACACACGATGGCGTCATTATCAGCATCATGTAAATCTGGACTTGCAGACAGAGCTCTGAGCTAATACGCCTCGGTGTGATGCAAGGTTAGTCTGTGAAAACAACATACTCGTAGCGATAAACCTCCGTGTCCCTCTGCAGCAGCGAAACGACATCCGTCGGCTACACTCTCCGCGGCGACCCGGCAAAGCTCCTCCCGTCAACACAGGCCTCCTCTCGACAAGGCCGGGCCGCTAACCGAGCTCTTGCTAGCCTAGCTTAGCTCCTGCTAGCTAGCTTAGCCGAACTTGCTTCGTGTCCAATAAAACACAAACACTTCGACTGCGATGGAGAGTCCAGCTCACACACTCAAGGCACGTCGTCCGAATATAGTTCACAGTCCGTTAGTGATAAAACACGACACTGACGGACACACACAGTCCACTGTTAGCTGCTTACGCCATTAACTCTCTGCTCCTTCTTCCTCGTCACTGACGCTCCGGTCAACCCGGAAGTGTAAAAACTCTTAGAGGTCATGAACTCTCACACGAAATGAGAATTACGTTAACTTCTTTTAAACATTCAGAACCCATGAAATTATATTTTAATGTCACATATTTTAAACAGAAATTATTTATATATTTCAATATCTTATTTATCTCATATGTCATGCATATTTTAACTTAACAACTGGCGCTTTATCTTTAACTTGGTCTCAGGAGAGAGAAAAAAAGGAATAAATAATCTTTTTACATAACATTGGCCATTGCTAATGACATACACAGTAATTAATCTAGCATATTTTAATTAAACAAATCAATTCAAGCTAAAATGTAAGAGTCTATAATTAGGCTATACTGAGCCTCATCTATTTATACCAGAGATTTTCTTAAAATGAAGTTAATACCTTTTAGGAAAATGTCACCTGGGGAAAAACTCCCCCTGCTACCCTGATTTGCATTTGTATAGCTCCCAGCATTTTCATCTACATGTTAAAGCCTCCCCTAGAATCAGGGGGAGGGGGGTCATGGGGGGACAACTGCCAAGCAAGGCCCACGTCAGTTTCCGACAATTTACGTCAGTTTTCAGTGTTGCCTGCAAATTGCCGTGAATTGTCGCAAACCTGAAATTCCACGACAATCTACAGTGCCGCATACTGACGAAAATCCCACTTTTCATGCAGTGCTATGAACTTGCCATAGTACGTCAGTAAAGCTAGGTATGCTCTGAGCTCTGTTAAGTTTTTGGGCACAGGCGGCTTTGCTATGGCGTCTGTCTTCTCCTGTACTGGGTGTATGCCCTGCTCATCTATCCTGTGACCTAGGTACGTGACACTGGTTTGGAGGAATGCACACTTCTCCCTGTTCACCTTGAACCCTCGCCCCTGTAGCCTCTGTAGCACTGCTTCCACAGGTGTTCCTCCCACTGATGAGTATGTCATCTATAAAACAAACTGTGCCTGTTAGACCCTGTAGGACCTGGTCCATAATACGCTGAAAAACAGCTGGTGCACTGGACACTCCATAAGGTAACCTATTTACCTGATAAAGGCCCTTCTGTGTGTTTATGGTGAGATACTTTCTGGACTTTGCCTCTATCTCTACCTGCTGGTAGGCCTGGGTAAGATCTAGTTTTGTAAACTGCTTCCCGCCTGCTAGTGTAGCAAAGAGATCCTGTGTCTTAGGTAATGGATACTGATCCACTTCAGCCCACTCATTGACACCCACCTTGTAATCCCCACATATCCTGACTTTTCCTGTTTTCTTGGGCAGACACACTATAGGACTAGCCCACTCACTGTACTCTATAGGTGTGATGACCCCCTGTTCCTCTAGCTCTACCAGGTGCTTGTCTACTGCATCTCTGAGTGTATACAGTATTGGTCTAGCCTTACAGAACTTTGGTACAGCTTTCTCTGATACATGAACTGTTGCTTGGACCCCCTTTACCAGACCCAACTTGTCACTAAACACTTCAGAGTACTTATCACAAAGCTGCTCTATTGGGCATGCTACATGGTTTACCTTTGACCAATCCAGTGAAAGATATCTGATCCAGTTTCTCGCCATAAGGGTAGGGCCATTCCCTTCTGACACAAGTAACACTGACTTCAGCACTTGATCCCCACATTTCGCTGTTGCATCCATTTCACCTATTACTGATATGACTTTTTCTGAATAGTCTTTTAGCACTACTTCAGATGAACGTAGTTTAAACCTGCTGAACCGTTTTTTGTACATTTTCTGTGACATAATAGACATAGCTGCCCCACTGTCTATTTCTATTTTAACCTTTTCACCGTTTACTCTGACCATGACATTATACGGTTTTACATACTCACTGTCGTCCCAAGGTATAGAAAACAGTCCAAAGTCTTTCTTAGAGCTTCTCTGCTCCCCTGACAGTGATGGTTGCTGGCTGCTCGCAGCTGTCAACTGCAGCAGCTCTGTGTCGTCTATCTCTCTTGTGTTGATGGTCGATGCAATGTAGTGCGTGCCTCTCACTGCTTGGCTACAGCGCGCTGTTTCAAAGCATTGCTTTCCACCGTAGGCTGGTGTCCCCCCCACTGGCAGTGGTCTCTGACAACAATGTCCACCACCTTTGGCCAATCTAGTGCGCTACCATACTCAAAAGTTTTCCTCTCAAGTCCTTGTTGGCAACACCATAAACCAGTTGGTCCGGCAGCTGCTTGTTTAGCGTAGCCCCAATCTCGCACGTCTTGGCCAGTCCTTTGAGAGACGCAATATATTTGGCTAGCGACTCTCCTGCTAACTGTGTTCTGCATCTGAAAACGTACCTTTCGCTAAGTACATTTCGCTTTGGCTGATAAAAGCCCCTGAGAGCTTTCATTAGCTCCTTCAGCGTAGCCTCACCCGGCTTCTGTGGTGCTAGCAAGTCCTTCAGGAGAGCGAACGTCTTTGGACCAACGACTCCTAGAAAAACCGCTCTCTTTCAGTCATCTTCTATCTAGTTGGCCTCCACAAACTGATAAAAACGCTCCTCATACGCCTCGAAGCTCTCGATAGCTTCATCGAAGCATAAGCCTGCCTCTGTGCTCAACATAGCCATGACAGCTTATGTTAGTTGTCGTTAACCGTTTTCTGTCTCGCGCTGCTAGCTGTCACTGTCCGTTGCTAACGTTAACGTTAGTCAACTGCCAACTAGGTTGGTCATCGTCGTATTTTGAGGTAAAAATAATTACCAAAAAAAAATCATCCTCGTCGCCATTGTTGTGTACCGGGATGTGGGTTCCTGATGATGACTCCGAGCCGTAGTTGATCTTTAGTTTCTCACTTATTTATTTATATCGCACAGAACATCTCGATTAACACCATTGACTTCTTTGACAGCCCGACCGTAAACTCAATCGTAACCATGGAGACACACACAAACGGTCACTCTCTTTTCATATTGACCAATCACTGAACAGGACTCTAATATCACCTTAGCAACTCCATACAATTGCAAACTTCAATTTCATGTAACCCACTACATTAATATAATTCAGTTAATAATAATAAGATTCTATGTTCATACACCACATTTTTGCTTTCTGTGCACCAATGCAACTACTAAAATTTTTACATTTTATTCTGCTATTTGTATTATTATTATTATTAATAATAATAATTGCCGACGTGGAGAAATTTTTTTAGACTATTAAGCTTACCTTCTTCATCATTTACATTCTAAGTTTATAGTCTATGTTCCTTATTTGTCAGGCATTTCAGAGCAAGCCAGGAAGCAGGGTAGGTGAGCTTTCAGTTCTCACCTTCAGGAAAGAGCGAATGCAGGGCCTGTTACGATCGTTCAGAAAGTGCAGGAGAAAAGCCCCCTGAAAATTCCAGTGGTCAGGGCCATTAGATGTCTGGACCCCAGAAGCATGCACAGAGATGCAGAGGGGTGCCTCACAATGATGAAGACTGTAGTACGAACAATGCTGCAGGACAAGCAGTTGGCAGGAGGCGTCTCTGCTGGTAGGAAAAACATAGGGAGAGTAAAAGTTGAGACTTTATCCCAAAATTTTAATATCTAAGGGCAGCGCCAGATGCAATGTATGTAAGACCCAACCTCCTGCCTATACAGGGGAGAGATTTCAGGATAATCTAAGCTTTTTTCAAATGGATCCATATGAGGTTGAAACGTGCAACATCCTTGAAACATCGATGGAAGCTTTGAGGTTGATATGTGACAAGATCAGTGTCTGTGGGGGTCTTTTGAAGGTACCTCTCACAAAGGAGCTCATGGCTTCAGTGGCCTCTGCAAGGTCAAGGTACAGGATTTACCTGGAAGATGAATGGAAGAAGAAACAGAGTGCAACACAGGACCTCAAAAGAAAAGCAGTGCAAGAGGAGATAGAAGACCTGAAAAAGAAAAGAATGGTTCTGACAGAGGTGTGCAGCTCCCTCCAAACAGATGCTGATGAGTTAGCAGAGCAGGCAGAGGGGAAATCTGGGACATTAATGGCACAACTGATAACAAAGTCCAACACCCTGAGAAGAAGATGTAAAGAAAAACAGAACGAACTGAGAAGCTGCTGGAAACAGAATCAAATGAGCTGAGACACATGTCATGACTGTCCTGATTGTTGTTTTTTGATAGTGGAGCAATGTTTTTTTTATATAACCTTTTCCCTTGAGTTATTATCCCAGCCTATTTTGAATTCTGTTGTATCACAGTGGTCTTAGTGGTCTGTAGTCTTTATCACAAACTAAAACTGTTAAGTTAAAAGTGTCACTGATTTTATATATATAAATATATATATATATATATAAATATATATATATATATATATATATATATATATATATTAGGGCTGTCAAACGATCAATTTTTTTAATCGCGATTAATCGCATTTTGTCCATATTAACTCGCGATTAATCGCAAATTAATCGCAATTTTTTTGGCACATTTTTTTCTGTTCTAAATGTACCTTAATGTATTTTTTCATGTTCTTAATACTTTAAACAACATAAGAAAGGTCAAATATGCTTGCATTATGAAAATGTTTATTCAACACTTCAAATCATGCAGGAAAATAAATCCAGGGTTGTCTGCTTTTGGCGAGGGGGGGCGACGGGCTCTCTGCATCTGCCGTCTGTTTGGCTTGCAAGTGTTGTCCACTGACACTGCACGTTTTTCTTCTTCGCCTTTTTCACACAGTGTGCTGCTTTCTGTCAGTCAGTATCACACTGATGATCGCCATGGCTCCGGTGCAGCAAAACAATAAAAAGTACGACTTGAAATTCAAACCTTCTGTCGTGATATATTTAGAGGAAAACTCGGGAGAAGCAGCCGCTAGACGTTTCTCTGCCTGCTGGAGGGAGGAAGAAGGCTAGCGAGGAGCCTGAGATAAACATGCGGGGATGAGTTATCAGCAAACGGGCACGCCACGAGAGAGTGTCCCGCAAAATGATCAGGGCGATGGAGAAACAAATGTCCGCCACCGTGAGTGACAGCAGAGATGAGGAGTTTGCAGCGAGTGCTGCTTTTCAGTCCGCCGTGTTTTTAACGAACCGCCAACCCTGCTTCTTCTTCTTCTGCCACCCTCTGTCTCAAGACTACGGGTGCCGCCGACGGCCGTAAATCATACAATGCGCGTTTTTTAAAAAAAAAAAATATACTGAGCCTTAATCGCGCGTTAAAAAAATTAACGGCGTTAAGAGGATGTTGCGTTAACGCGTTATTAACGCGTTAACTTTGACAGCCCTAATATATATATATATATATATATATATATATATATATATATATATATAGATAGATAGATAGATAGATAGATAGATAGATAGATATAGATATATATAGATATGTATGTGTATATATGTATATGTATATGTATATGTATATATATATATATATATTGAAGTGGCGGTGAGGTATTAAAAAATATTGGGATGGTCTTGAAAAAGTCTTAAAAAGGTGTTAAAATTAGCTTCAGGATTCCTGTATATACCCTGTGACTGTTAGAGCTTCACTGTGCAGAAGCAGATGCCATTTTAAGATTTTTAACAAGATACTGGAATTCGTGTGGAAAAAAAAAAAACATCAGACACAAATTAATATTATTTTCTGTTTTTGTTGACGTTACCCAAAAGTGATCATTCTACTTTAAGTTTATTATTGATGTCATAGTGCACACCAGCACCACTCTTTCTTTACAGCCTCAATAATCAACATAAAACAGAATTATCACCTTTCGGATAATGTTTCATTAAATCAGAAATCATTAAAAAAAAATCCTTTTTTGTAAAAATATTTATTTTATACTTTGTCTGATTTGTGTAGGGCATGTATTAATCAGGGTGTGAAAATATATTATTTGTTTTTTAGTATTTTGTTTATTATTTGTTGTTTTATCACACCATGTCTTCTTTTTTTCTCTCTTGCAGTTCTGCTTGCCCAAGACAGTGATCATGTCTGCGCCAACTCAACTATGTGTTGTTATTGAAGAGACAAAAGTTTACAAGTTAACCCTAACAGATGGAATCCCTAGCACTGTAGACAAACTTTTGACAGCTGCGCAGAATCATTTTCAACTTGAAGGGAGTTATACCGTAATGCACATGGACAAAGACTTCGATAATCAATTCTTCACACTAACATCAACCAATGTGGTTAATGACAAGGACACTAGTTCAAACAGAACCATCTGTTACTTTGACATTGACTCCTATCAGTGAGCCTTCAGCTTCCTCCATTCCAGTGCCGCTGGATCAGTCTCCTCAAGATGAGAGTTCCTCAGCTAACTCATCTGACACCATTATTTTACAACCTTCTGCGTATCGATCAGAGCCTTGGCCAACCAATTTTGTGATACCCATCTTTTCATATGGTGTCGAAATGATTCTTGAAGCTGGAAATCAAGCTTATGAACGTGATGGCTCACTCCTTCAGGATCCAAGTATCTACTCTGACATACTAGAATAACTTGTAGAAGCAATCTACCACTAGCAGGCCTATCCCAGTGCTCTTCAACAACTGGACCTTGTAGAAGCTCTACTAAACAAGCACCCATGCTTGAGGGAGCCTGGAACCTCATATTCAGGCACATATGGGTGGCAGAATCGTCTCAAAATGAAGATGGCCAATTACCGAAGTAAACTGAAAAGGCGCAATGTCCTGCGTCCTGAGCTTCACATCAACTCCTTGAAAAGGACGGCCCCTGGCGAGAGACATCCTGCAAAAAAGTGCAAGAAACCGAAGAGAGCAGAGGTGAACTTCCTTCCTCCACATCCAAGTGGAGAAACCAATTACAGTCTGGAGAGGGACAGACAGGAGCTCCTTAACGAGGTTAAGAAGAAGAACAGCGCTAAATTAATTAAAGAAAAAATGGCCAACACATTTTCCTATCGACGACTCGAGGTTGTGAGTGATAGTCCTGCTGCTGCTGACTTTAAAGAGAGATGGCCTGCTTTGTTTTGTGAAGCTGAGGTAGGTGAATCTATAAAGCCTTAAACATTTCACTTGCTTTATTGAGCTGTAAAAATAATTAATGAATTAATTTTTTAATGAACTAATTAATTTTCTTTTCGAACATGTAAATTTATATAAAAATATTGATGTACTTTTGAATCTTTTGTCCATTCAGATTAAGGATGAATTCAGGAGAATAACTACCATTCCCCTGGAGTGAATCTTCATGCACAAACTTGACGAATACACACCAAAACTTATTATGCTGATGAAAGCCAAGGGAGGTGCCGTGGGGATCAAGATGAGGCCGCTCCTGGACAGACTGAGTCAGGTGTGCTTGTTTTGCTTATTCATATGTTTTACAGGGAGATGGACCAACTTTTTTTCTCACTCACACACACATACACATATACAGCACAAGCCTCACACTTGGTAGATTCAATGCCCTTGCACGCTCTGGGTCCATGCACTTAAAACACAAGAGCAAACATATGCACTTGTGTTTTCACTTGACAGTTCATTGTGTACGTATAATGGTTATGTTCATGTTCTTAGTCTGTTCACAGAAACAGAGCATTGAGATGAGGCGTGAAACTGTTATCCGCAGCCTTATACTGTACCTTGGCGAGAAGGAAGAGGAACTTTTTGAAGACTGCTTGGTATAGCATGATTTTAATCATTTAAAAATAATGTTTAATGACACAGGTTAATTTAATGTTAAATTTAAGAGGAAAGCAGACAAAGGAACAGAGATATTCTTGTTTTCATTCTTCCCTGATAATGAAGTCACTTTGAATGATTCATGCAGTTCTATTATTTGTTTCTCAATAAGATTCTTCTTTTTTGTTGTACATTGTATGCAGGAGGACAGCCGGAGTGATGTCAGTAACCACATCCTCAAAATACTCCTCGTCCACAGTGCTGATGAGGATCCAGTCCATGTCTCCATCCTTGTCGAAGGCCATGAGATTTTGCCGGGGTGCAACAGTACTGCGAAAGCTTGCTCACTGCTCATGGGACTGATTTATGCCCTTTAGTGGGGCAGATAACCAGAAGGATTGTGCATTTTATGATAAAAGCTTATGATAAAAGATAAAAGTATGCTTGTAGCCAAAGGCATATAGAAAAAAATTAGATTTGGAGGCACGACAAATTTTCAATATGGCGGCCATTTTTCAAGATGGCCGCCAGTGACGACTGTTTTTAGATTAAATTTCACGTTAACAATGGATAATAGGTGATAGAAACATACATTTTGGTACAGTTATAGCCAAAGACATGGGGAACATGTAGAGAGATCAAGACTTTTCCGACTTTTCCGAAAAATTTTCAATATGGCAGCCATTTTTCAAGATGGCCACCAGTGACAACTGTTTATAGATAGAAAATATATAATAGATTTCACATTAACAATGGATAATATGTAATATAAGCATCAATTTTGGTACCGTTATGGCCAAATACACTAAAAAAATACAGATATGGACCCTCATAAATGATCAATATGGCGGTCATTTTCCAAATTGGCTTTTAGAACAATTTAGATCATTTTAGATCAATTTTCATATTAATGATGGATATAATGTGATGTTGATTATATATCAAGGATATATGTTGGATTTATCTGCATTGCACTTGGGAACTATCATTTGGATTATGCTTTTTTTCAAGATGGTGACCAAGATGTCACGAGCAAAAAATGGTAGTTGCAATAAAGTTGCATAGATTTCTCTGATTTGAATGATCTTTGTGTCATTATATTTTTCTGGATCTGAAGTAAGGTAAATGAACATCAACTTCTGCTTTGACTTCCTGACATATTGCACAGAGATTCCAGTCTGTCTTAGATGTAGACCTTTGATCAACAAGATTCACAACTTTAAAGTTCTTCGCCATTTTCTTAAGTGAAGGCCGAGGGACTATCCTTTTACCACCTTTATTAAAGTGCATTAACATATGGGATACAACTAGGTTCAGATGTGATAACTACCCTACATCTAGTCCGATCGTTCATCCAGTGACATTTAATTCCTGTGTGATCTGTACACCTTCCGGGCAACTTAATGAAAGCCCCGTTATACTTGATTCGGCTCTCCCGCGCTGGCACTTCCTGTCTATTCAGGTGCGGCTATCTAACTACATCATGTCATCAACAACTAGATGTGGGGCTAACATTAGATAGCATTTAGGAAACTAAACTACACTACCACTAAACCATCACTAAACTACCACAAATAAGTGAAGCTTTATAAAGCAGAGTGTATTAGCTGTCACTTAACCCCATGCTGAGTTTCACCGCAGTGGTGTCACCAGTGTGCCCTGGTTGTGCTTTGACATCCACTATATTTAGGACAATTTTATTTTGTTGGAAATGTCAATGTACACAAATCTACACAGACTACCCTAACTCTAAACCTAACTCTAACCCTAACTGATATCCAAATATGATAAATGCAATTGTATTGAAAGCACTGTTAACTGATATCCAAATATGATAAATGCAATTGTATTGAAAGCACTGTTTTCCTAGGCGACCAGGCATGCCCACCATCTTGAACATTTTTGGTAGTTGGCAGCCATCTTTGCCACCATATTAAAAAAGGAGTAATTCAAATGAAGGTTCCCAAGTGCTATGCTTAGTAGATAAATTCAAGATATATCCTCATATCATTTATGTCCATCATTATTATGAAAATTGATCTAAAAAGAGTTGTCACTGGCAGCCATTTTGCAAAATGGTTGCCATATTAAAAACGTATGATGGGTCCATATCAGTATTGCTATTCCTTTGTGTCTTTGAGCATAACTACCAAATTTGATGCTTCAATCTATTATTATCCATTGTTAATATGAAATTGTATCAAAAACAGTTGTCACTGGTGGCCATTTTGAAAAATGGTCACCATATTGAAAAGTCTTGATCCCTCTACATGTTACCCATTTCTCTGGCTATAATTGTACCAAATTTCATGTTTCTATCACCTATTAAATTTAATCTCAAAACAGGCGGTCACTGGCGGCCATCTTGAAAAAGGCCGCCATATTGAAAATTCGTCGTGCCTCCACATCTAATTTTGTTCTATATGTCTTTGGCTACAAGTGTACCAAATTTTATCATAAAATGCACAATCCTTATATAATTTCTAGCTAAGCTGCCCCACTACTTAACTTGGTATACCCTCCCACTTTGCGCTACACTTTTGAAGTTTTCCAAAAACTCTTGCTGGAGCTGGATGGCTTTAAACTGTCCCCAAAAGTAAACACCTTGAAGTTGAAGTTGCTTTCCTAAATGCATGTCATGACTTTGTCATCCTAAAAGGAGAAAAATGTGGCATCATGCATGGACCCTTGTTGAGGACGTAGTATCATGCATGGACCCTTGTGAAGAAATGCCAAGAATTAGCACTGAGTTCCAGTTCATCTTGGTTTACTAGTGGGAAGTTGCCATAAATGTTTTTCATTTTTTGTCAAGTAAGTTATCTGTTAATTACAGTAAAGATTTTATTCTTCATCTAGAATGGTTAGACACCTTAAGCTGTTTATTTTTAATTGATTCTGTTGATTTTATTTCATTAATGTTTAATTGCATTTTTAAAAGTGCACTAGTCTAGAGAGGACCGGTTTAAATGTTGAAATTGCACTGTTTCAGAGTGTAGGTTTGTAAGATTCCAACCATCCATCCATTTTCGTCCGCTTATCCAGGGCCGGGTCGCGGGGGTAGCTGCCTGAGCAGGGACACCCAGACTTCCCTCTCCCCGGACACTGCTTCCAGCTCTTCCGGGAGGATCCCAAGGCGTTCCCAGGCCAGCTGGGCGACATAGTCACACCAGCATGTCCTGGGTCTTCCTCGGGGTCTCCTCCCGGCGGGACATGTCAGGAACACCTCCCGAGGGAGGTGTTCCGGCCGCTGCACCGATCCGCCTGTCAATCTCACGTTCCATCCTTCCCTCACTCGTGAATAAGACCCCAAGATACTTAAACTCCTCCACTTGAGGCAGGAACTCTCCTCCCACCTGGAGGGAGCAAGCCACCTTTTTCCGGTCGAGAACCATGGCCTCTGATTTGGAGGTGCTGATTCTCATCCCAGCCGCTTCACACTCGGCTGCAAACCGCCCCAGGACATGCTGGAGGTCCTGGCTCGAAGGAGCCAACAAGACCACATCATCCACGAAAAGCAGAGATGAGATCCAGTGGCTCCGGAACCAGATCCCCTCCGGCCCGAGGCTGCGCCTAGAAATTCTGTCCACAAAAATAATGAACAGAACCGGTGACAAAGGGCAGCCCTGCTGGAGTCCAACATGCACTGGGAACAGGTCTGACTTACTGCCGGCAATGCGAACCAAGCTCCTGCTCCGGTCATACAGGGACCGTACAGCCCTTAACAGAGGGCCTCCGACCCCGTACTCCCGGAGCACCCCCCACAGAATGCCACGAGGGACACGGTCGAATGCCTTCTCCAAGTCCACAAAACACATGTGGACTGGTTGGGCAAACTCCCATGAACCCTCGAGCACCCTGCGTAGGGTATAAAGCTGGTCCAGTGTTCCACGGCCAGGACGAAAACCGCATTGTTCCTCCTGAATCCGAGGTTCGACTATCGGCCGAATTCTCCTCTCCAGTACCCTGGAGTAGACTTTCCCAGGGAGGCTGAGGAGTGTGATCCCCCGATAGTTGGAACACACCCTCCGGTCCCCCTTTTTAAATAGGGGGACCACCACCCCGGTCTGCCAGTCCAGGGGCACTGTCCCCGACTGCCACGCAATGCTGCAGAGACGTGTCAGCCAAGACAGCCCCACAACATCCAGAGACTTGAGGTACTCAGGGCGAATCTCATCCACCCCCGGTGCTTTGCCACTGAGGAGTTTCCCAACTACCTCAGTGACTTCGGCTTAGGTAATGAATGAATCCACCTCTGAGACCCCAGTCTCTGCTTCCTCTATGGAAGGCGTGTCAGTGGGATTGAGGAGATCCTCGAAGTAGTCCTTCCACCGCCCGACAATATCCCCAGTCGAGGTCAACAGCTCCCCACCTCCACTGTAAACAGTGTTGGTGGAGGACTGCTTCCCCCTCCTGAGGCGCCGGATGGTTTGCCAGAATTTCTTCGAGGCCGACCGGTAGTCCTCCTCCATGGCCTCCCCAAACTCTTCCCAGTCTTGGTTTGTAAGATTTTAATTGCATATTTGAGAAGTGACTATGTTACCAGATCTATGTTAGATGTGGTGTATAATGTGTAATACTGTGTATTTGTTGTTTACCAGTCATACCAACCTTTCAGTAGTATGATACAAATTTGGATATTTTTCTTTAAAAAATATACTTAGTCTTACTTTGAATACCTTTTGCTGGAGATATATCTTTAATTTACTGTTAGTACAAATTCTAATGCAGTACAATATAATGCACTTTTAATATTAATGCAGTACTTCAGGTAATTCAGTAATTCAGGTTTTTTTTCCATTTAAATAGGGGTATACATAATCCTTACACCACTGCTCAAAGCTTAAGAGGCTGTTTCTATCCTGACCCTCTCCCCGAAGTTGTTTTGAGCATGTTTGTGTGTGTTAAACTTTCTTGAATATCTGAGTATTATATTTCTGTAATGAATGTTGAAACTCTGTTTCAGAGGGTTCTAAGTTTTTCACTGCATATTTGAAAAGCACTATTCCAGATCTGTACTGTATGTACAAAAGTATTAGGACACCTTCACAATCTAATGCAATATTTATTTCCAGTATAACAGCTCTGCCAGCTTCTTCTTTTATTAAGCTTCTACATGCGCAGTCTTTATTTACATTGTCAGAAAGGTGATAATTCGACTTTATGTTTATTACTGACGTTGTGGTGGATGTGCTGGTCTACCATTATAGTGCATTATATTGACAGTGTTCCTAATATTTTTCCCCAATAGTGTATATTGGATGCAGTGTATACTGTGTAATACTGTCAGTTTGTTCTTTTTATGTCACTCATGCCAATGTTAAATTTATGGCTTCCCCATAAAAGATTGGGCAATTCAATCCACAATAATAGTGGATTTACTTTGACGGTTCTTCTTTGTTGAGCTGTTTAAAATGAAAAATAAACAGTTTAATTGCATTGTAATTTAGTTGTGTGATATGTGATAAATACATATTAAATGCATAGAGTATTGATTAAATTTATTTGGTAACATTTATCAAAAGAAAACTGGCAATGATAACCTAATTTTAGTGAGTAATGTAACGTAATGCAACCAAGTGAATTAAAATGTCAAGCACAAGAAAATAATTAAAATCTACTAAATTACTTCATAACAGCAAATACTACATATATATAAAATTACTTAAAATTTTGAGGAAAATGATGTTCCTGCCTATGAAAAACAAGTAGACTTTACTTAAATTGTTTAAATAAATATACTTAAAACTTGGATGTAATTAAGTAAATGTTACTTAATATCTTCACAAATGTTATGTTTTATGGTAAGTAAAATTTACTTGATACTGGCAAGTGAGTGTTACATGATATTGCAGCATTAAATTTTACTTAAATCATTTGCGTGCAAATACTTACAATACATTTTTTATGTAAATCTAATGGGTTATTTTTTTCAGTGAATTTTCATATATTAAATATCATAGAATTGTGGGAAATGGACTTAAAAAAAAATAAATTCAGGGAAAGGGCTCTCATTTGGAGACCCCCGATATCTATACCAGCTGTGGAGACGTTTGTGGGCATGGCGAGTGGAAAAGAGTCAGAGGACCACTTTGCATTTAGAGAGACCTACGATGACTGCGGAATGAAAGTTATTGACAAAAGTGCGACAGTGTGCAAGCATTGTGCAACGTGTTGTTTATGCTAACAGTAACACGACTAACATGTCATCTCATCTGCAAAGACATCATCCCAGTGAGACAACTGGCAGCGCAACGAGGAAAGGGAGAGAGTCGATAGAACAACTTCTGCTCCCCGCAGCTTTCAAACAGCCTGACAGTGACGAGTCAGACGGGGCAACATGCATAACGAAAGGAGTGATGTTTCATAGCCTAAGATATGCAGCCTTTTGTCGTGGTGGAGGGTGCAGGATTTTTTTGTATGATTAAAACACTCGAGCCACGATATAAAATAAAATCCTCTCCCGCAAACACTTCAGCAACACGGTAATTCCCATACTTTATGTAGAGACCCAACAAGGAATTGTTAGAGTTGTATGACAGCCATATAGTGCTTAATAGTGATGGATGGACCTCCAGGGCTACTCAAAGTTTCCTGAATGTGACTGCCCATTACATTGCATTAGTGACAGTGAATAACTATTTGTTCTTAGCATCTGTTAAAGATAACTTTCTTTGCCAAATAAATGAAAAGCATGTTGGAACTAGCAATGTCTCCTCTCTTGCAGTGCCAGAATCCTACCTACTTTTAACCTAAGACTGTCACAATGATGTATCAAATGTCAGACTGCCTCACTCTCTCAGTTTTAACCTGACTATACGAGACATCATTGATTTTTTCTAACGATCAGCGTATACCGAACCAAACCGAAAACCGTGACCACAAAACCGTGATATGAACCGAACTGTGGATTTTGTAAACTGTTCCACCCCTACTAAAAAGAGAATTTTATGGATTTTCATCATATCTTCGTTTTTTTAAAATTGAATGAGAGATTCACTGCAATATCACAGCAACAGATTTGACAAATAATCACTCTACTGTTTGTGTATCATGAACATGTTATACAAAATAATGAGAGAAGAAGCATGATAGACCTCACTGCTTTATTTATTTATTTTTTTACTAAACTTTATTTATAATCAAATAGTATGAACAAGTGAAAAAGGAACAAAAACAAAACAAAACAAAGCGACAGACATTCCAAGACATGACAAAGGATACATAGGGCAAGTTAAAATGGCAGACAACTTTACTGAATGTAATTTGAATAAAATTCAATAGCTGAGAAGCATTTTTTGTTGGATTCAACATATGACAGAGACTCAAAATATATTTTTAATTCAGTTAAAAATAATGGGAATGAAGGGATTGCCTTGGACATTTTGACTTTATGTATATGGAATTTACCTAGTAATATGAAGAGATTAATTATGTTAAATGCATTATTGTGAGAGAAGCAGCCAAAAATAATAATTTTCTCATCAAATTGATACCTAGTTTTAGTGAAAAGAAAATTTTCCAAATCTTTCCAAAAGGTGATACAAAATGGACACTTATAAAATAAATGGTTGATACTTTCTCTATCTTTTTTACAAAAGGTACAGCTGTCATCAATGTCGGAAAATTTGGAGATGTATGCATTAGTAGGATAGATGTTATGTAATAGCTTGAGATGTAGTTCTCTACTTTTGTTAGAAATTAAAAATTTAAATGGTACAAGCCAAGCCCTATTCCAGTTTATATCATTGAAGAGGGAGTTCCAATAAGTCTTCCCATGAGGGGTTATTTTCCTTTTGCTATAAAAGCATCTTCTAATATGTTTATTGGTACATTTGTAGCTAATAAATTGGATTCCATCTAAGTAAAGTGTCTGTTGAGGGTTAATAACCTCGTGTAGATTACTACAGCCTTTCATTAGCTCTTTCAAACCATTGGGGATAGAACTAACTATAAATCTATATTCCTTGGGTTTGATGGGAAATCCTTTTTTTTGTTAGAACATCTCATTTGACATCATATGACCTTCGTTGTTAAAAAGATCCTTTAAAAGTATTATGTTTTTTTCAACCCAGTTTTGACAATAGAGGGACTCATTTCCTTTAGTAATATACTCATTAATCCAAATTATTGTTTTATGTGGAGAAAAATTATGTGAGTAACATAATTTCCATGCTAATAAAGCCTGTTGATAGAATTTTGATAGACTGAGGGGAAGTCTGGATAAATTATAATTACATCTTAACAGAAAATGAAGACCTCCTACTTCTTTAAATATGTTGTGAGGAATAAAATACCATATTGAGTCAGGAGCTCGCAAACACTCTTTCACCCATTTCAGTTTAAATGTATAATTTAAGTCCTTAAAGTCCAAAAGTTCGAAGCCACCTTCCTCCCTGGATCCAGACATGATTTCCTTCCTCAGGTAATGGTGTTTGTTCTTCCATACAAAGTTGATGAAGATGTTATTTATGTCTTTGCAGGTTGAGTCCAGGACAGTGAGGGAGAGAGCAGGATAGACAAAACGTGAAACTCCTTCAGCTTTAGTTAACAAAATTCTTCCTATGATGGAAAGGTCTCTTTGTAGCCACATGTTTAAGATGGATTTGGTTTTGTGTAGTTTTGAGGAGAAGTTGAGAAGCTGTCGTTCCATCGGGTCCTTACAAACATGAATTTCAAGGTACTTAACACAGTTTTTAACAGGTATGTTATGCAAGCTTTTGTCCTCAGTTTGAAATAAACACAGAATTTCACACTTGGATTTGCCCGATGCAGCTCAAAACAAGTCTACTAAAGATATAGCATGTTCAATCTGTTGTTTATCCCTTAAAAATAAAGCTCTGTCATCCGCCAATTGAGTTATTCTTATCTCTTTCCAAAAATAGATAAACCTTTAAGAACAGGATCATTGAGAATGTGCAATGACAGTAATTCAACAACAATCAAAAATAAAAAAGGTGAGATGGGACAAGCTTGACCACCAGATCTCATGACAGGAAATCTTTGTGTAGTATATGGGTATAACAAAACACCGCTGTCAATATTCTTATAAAACATTTCAACTGTCGAAACAAAATTTGTGTTCTACAGTATCGAATGCCTTGTAGAAATCGAGAAAAACTACAAGGGCTTCAGATTCAATATAGTTACAGAGTAATCCAAAAGGTCAAGAACAGTCTTATGTTAGAGCTTATGTGACGGTTGGTCATAAACCCAGTTTGAGTTTCACCTATAATCTCATTAAGACCTCTTTTTAAGCGTTTGGCAAAAATTAAAGAGAAAATCTTATAATCACAGTTTAAGAGCGTGATGGGTCTCCAGCTTTCAATTAGTAAGTGGGTGGTTGACGTGAACCCAAATCCAAAGTGGAAAAAAAATATTTCTGAAATGTATGTCAAATTACATATAATTATCTTGCTAAATATGTGAATAACTCAAAACTGGACGTGTCCCTTTCAAATTCCTTATTTATTTTGCATTTTATTAACTGTTTTGTGCGGTAGTCCTAAATCTTGTCCGCTGGTGTGACAACACTTTCAATGTTCATATTTAATTCAGAGATTGTGTGACAGATAAGACAATTATGCACAATCCTTATCAATTTGTCCTAATTATATTCCAACATCAAAAGTAACCAATAAAAATTCACAATCATGTTATTATCCTACTATAAGATGTACACATAGGGACTTTACGCAAACGTCTGGATTATATTCATTATAATTTGTATAAAACCTAATGAAGCTTCATTCCATCCTTATATGTGCATAGTGATGATATCATTATTATACTATTCAACACTTTTTACATGAATTTGTGCATTAATATGCCTTTTTTCACTTATAATTCAGTTTGTCACACCACAGGACATTCCGTCACACCATTGGACAACAAAATGTACCGGTATGCCCCTGTTTTGTACAAAGTCACATTTATTATTTCTTGTTCAAATTCATTTAGAAATTCATTAAAATAAAGTAACAACTTCAAGTTAAAATGTTTTTGTACAATAAAGTCAGAAGAAAGAAGAAGAGAGAGAAAGACTTGCGAGCCATCGTAACATTTAGCAACATAACATGAACATGTAAACAAAATTGACCTGGCTTATTACTTTTCTTGTTCAAATTTATTTTAAAATTCATTAAAATAAAAAGATAAAAGTTTTAAGTTAAAGGTAATACGAGATAAAAAGTTACAACTACTGTTCTCTGTACTTAATTCAGTTACATTTTTCATACAACTCGTAAAATCATTTTTCCATAGCCATAGGGCCTTCTTGGCACATTTCATAACCATAAATGGAAATGACCTAAAAAAACAAACTACTGTTTGGGTAAAATTCATTAAAAAATGTTTTCAGCCTCTCCCTATACTTCCTGGTCCTTTCCTTGCTTGTCATCTCATCCTCTCACAACGTGGATCTCAAACTAGCCTTAAAGTTAAACTCTCGCCAAAATGCAACCGAGGCTTTTTTGTGAATGTACGCGAGTCAAACCTTCGTGTAAATGCATAATTACAAACGAGACACTTTTAAGATTGACCGTATTTTCGTTTATGGCTCAAACTCATTTTCAATGGGAGTGCATGGTGCACTTTTACACTAGAATCAGAATCTCTATTTTTAAAACACTAAGAAGGCTCGACACAACATGAAACTTTGCTCGTAGTATCACCAGGTTCTCTACACATAGCTCAACTGAACTACATACACTCTACCCAGACGTGTCGATCCCTGAGTACACCTGGGCTGCCATGACGACGGCGAGAGGAACAAGCTACTGCTAACATGAGTAGTTCAAAAACTTACTTTTTAGTAAACTGTGTGTACACAAACCCATTTTTAGAGTAAAAGTAAGAGAAAAAGGCAAAATTTGAAAAAAGAAATGCAAACATCACTACTACAATTAGCTACTAAAGGTTGGGAGGGAAGTTAGGAAGGGGATAGGAAGCTGGGAGGTTGGGAGGTGGGAGAAAATTAGGAGCGAAGGAGGTAAGAAAGGGGGGAAGTTTGAAGGAAGAGATTGATAGGGAGAGAGGTTGGGGGTGAGATGGAGGGAGGGAGTGTTGGAATTATGAAATACATGAATATTATCAGTTTTGCACATGCTACAATTCATTACCCTGCTTTGCTTAAAGTCTGTGGAATGTTACAGAAGGTCGAGGCTAACCACAAGACACATATATCTGCTTATCCGCACGACAACAATGTTGTTATCTGTATTCTGTGTTAACCAATCATATTACGATCATGGCCACTGCTTTTGAATAAAAGGATGTGCAAGGGGAAGGTATCTTTGGAAGACTGCTGGTCAGACTCACAGGGCTGACATCCGTACTTCCCCTCTGCCAAGAAAGACAAAATACTCTGAGTCCGTGTCTGATTTTATGGTGTTCATTAGTGTTAAACCTAACATTCTTTGGTGCCGTGACCCGGATCCCAACATACCCAGCTTTGCCAGAAGGAGGACGACACACCGAAGCCGTTGACGGCCAGGACCAAACAGGTGACCTGAAGGAAAGCCGGGGGAGTAATTTCTCCGCTCGGCCGGTGATATAGACGTCTCCTCCAACTGAACAACGCTGGATTGACGGGATCCGGACAGAGAACACCAGACCGGACTGCAGATAAGAGTAAGTAGTGAGCATGGTTATGCTGAAATAACCCAAGCAGAATAGTGGCGCTGAAGGACCACGGGGAATAAAATAGAAAAAGGTTACGAGTGTGCACAAGTAAAACAGAATTTATGAGTCGAAGCAGCAGCACTGACTGAAACCGGACGGTGTCAACATAAATCAGTGGACTATTGAAGTAGACCATGAGTTTTTAAAACAAGCAAGTAAAACAAAAATAAATACCTAAAAATGGGTAACTGTTGCGGAACCACTGAAGGTTCAGAGGTGATGAAAAATTTATGACAGAATTGCATCCAGGCTGTAATAAGTTTTTGCCTAAATGGAAAAAGAAGTATGGAGTAACTGGGAGACTGAGAGTGGAAGAATTTAAAGACCTAGTAGGGAAACTAGAGGTCAGTGTAGCAGTAAAACAGGGGAAATCTAGACGCAAAAAGGAGGAAGAGTTGAAATACGCGAGAAAATGGTTGGAGCAAGCGTGTAAAAGGAAAGCAAATGCAGTAAAAAATAAGCAAAAGAGAGAAGATGAGACACAAGCACTGTTCGTGCGTAGAGAAGATAACGAGGGGGTGACCAAGGGCAGACGGAGGAATGATAAACCTCCGGCTGACCTCGAGGCCGCCGCCTCAGGAGCAGCTGCAGAACAAAATATTCAGCTGCCTGCCGTCATTAGGACTGGCGTAAAACGAGCTTATCCAGACCTGCATGATGAAGAACCAATTGATGAAAAAGGCCCAGAGCCAAGTAGTTCTGACAACATAGAATTACGACCAAAAGCAAAATTAAGGCCTCCATCACGATATCAGGCTGGCGAATACCCAATGATAGAAGTCCTAAACCTGAACGGCGGAGAAGCCGAAGAGCCGAAAACAATGTATGTTTTTAGACCTTGGACCCTAACCGAAGCAGCAAATGCAGTTGCAGGGGTTCCAAGCCCCGAGCAGGATCCAGATGAATGGGTCAGATGTACGGAAGAAGTCATACACTCGTATAGATTGAACGGGCATGAAGCAGGCGAAGCGATGCAATCGTCTCTAGGAAGGCGATGGGCCAGAGTTAAAGGGGATTATACAGGACGAACTGAAGCAAGGGTTATCATACCATATCCCGCTGATGCCACACTAACTGGTGCATATCGCAACCAGCTAAATGATCTATTTGGGCGAGTCCGCACAACTTTCGCTAAAAAAGCTGACTACACCCGTATAGGGGCTGTAAAACAAAAACCGGGCGAAGACCCTGATGATTTTAGACAGCGAATGGAAACGGTGTTCCGAGCAAATGGTGGAATACATTTCAACGAGGCTGATAATAATGCGTACCAACAGCAACTGAAGCTGGCCTTGATTAATGGCCTCCAACCAGACATGGCAGCCTGGACCAGAAAACACTGCATAGAATCAGCTACAAATTCCGTTAGCCAAGCTATGCAGTGGATAAGGCATGACCTTACTGGTACACCGCTCGCCTCTGGGAATGTTTGGTTTGTTGATGGCTCATGTTCTAAAGATGAGAAAGGAAAAACTATGTCCGGCTACGCGGTCACACAGCTGCCAAATACTGTTGTAGAAGCAAAACAGATATCACCCAAACATTCAGCACAGGCTGCGAGCTAATAGCCTTGTAACAAGCATGTATTTTGGCTGAAGGAAAGGAAGTCACTATCTATACTGATAGTCAATATGCATTCTCCACCATCATCTTTTTTGCCGCTCAGTGGAAACGAAGAGGTATGATTACCTCGACAGGAAAGCCAGTCATACATGCCCAATTACTGATCTCACTTTTAGAAGCAGTAAACCTACCAAGCGAACTAGCTATATGCAAGTGTACAGCACATAAAAAAGGCACAGACAATGTCACGTGCGGTAACAGACTAGCTGATGAAACAGCTAAAGCCGGGCATACACTGTGCGATATTTTAAATCGTTTGATTCAGCCCCAGCTCAAACTGCACGACTAGATCGCTGAGTTCAAAAGTTCGCAGCCCACGAATAATGTTCTCACACTGTACGACCCGATGCTCTGATGCGACCTGACTGCTCACACTATACGTTCATAATACTCACGTCGGACTTCTGTATACCGGAACTGCAACGTCAAAAAGAGGTAGAAGAAGAGGATGAACCCGGAAGTGGGAGACACCGAAGATGCTCAGTAAAAACAAACGCGCTGCTTTGGCAATTTGTGCCATTCTGTGTGGCGATAAATCAAAAAAGAGAAGACGACGTCGTGTTTGGACAAGGAATTGGCTGGGCAGACGTGGGCAGTACGGCCTTTCAATCCTTCAGCGAGAACTGGAGGTAAGCAGCAACAGCTAAATATAGCACTTTAGACCAATACTATCTATACGTACGTTTTGGCACTTTTTCTGTCTGTCTGTCTGTCTTTTTTTTTTTTTTTTTTACTTTTTTCCCGGTTGTTCCGGTCGTGATAAGTCTGGGAGGCCACGTCAAAAAGGCTTGGGTGAGCCTGCCACAGTTCCACCAGCTGTGCCTCCATTGCCTGGGTCTAGATCACTCTCTGCGCCGCCATGTTTCTCCGTGTTTTGACGTGACATCAGAGATTGCGCATGCTCTGTGCGAGAGGATGAGGCAAATCGGGTCGTGGCACTGCTTCTACTGTGCGATACCTTCACGAGGAGCGACCAGGATTTCAAACAAGTTTGATTTTCTTGCGAGCACACGATTTGTGATCGGGAGTTCGTCGTGAGGTTTTAATCGCTCGTCGTTACCCCACGTACACTGCACGAAGCACGACCTACGATTGGGTCGAAATTCCGATCCAAAAAATAGTCGCACGACTGGAAAATCGGCTCAAAACGAGCCGACAATCGCACAGTGTATGCTGGGCTTAAAGCAGCAGCGACAGGCTCGTTTGGTAAATCAGACACCTACACCGTCACGTCACAACCGTCCCTCATTACACAGGAAGTTCTGAAGGACATGCAAAATGCTTCTCCAGACAATGAAAAACAGATGTGGGTGAAACAAGGAGCTGTAATAACAGACTCCGGGTTATACACCTCAAATGACAAACCTATACTCCCGCGCAGTTTATTTAAAGCTGCAGCAATATTGAGCCATGGGCCTTGCCATGTCTCAACAGGAGGGTTGGTAGACCTAATAAACAGTGCCATAGTGCCACAACATGGTATTCCAGAAGTGTTGTATACAGTGGCGTGGCGTGATGAAAATTTCCGAGGAAGCCAAGTGAGACACAACCTCTAAGCTGTGTATGTTTTACGGGGGTGGGGGCAAAAAATCGTATGTTGCAGTTTATATGTTGCTATTTCATGTAGTCGGATGAACTATTAGAGCGCCCAGCATCATTTAACCAGGACTTACACCCGCTTGTTATCTAACCGACACTTTGAGCACCGACGTGCTCTCTCTCTCTCTCTCTCTCTCTCTCTCTCTCTCTCTCTCTCTCTCTCTCTGTCCCTCAGTCAGTCAATCACTCATACACACACACACACACACACACACACACACACACACAGTCCTCATAAACATCTCATTAATGTATGCAACCAGCCTCCCAAAAGCACAACCAGCTACTTAATGCACAGCACACATTTGATATTGGAAAGATGCGAATTCATTTACACATTCAGAAGCCGTTAAGTTTTACGTCCACGTCAAACACGACTTGTACGCTCCATGTGAGATACACAAATGCTTTTCAGTTTTCAGTTTATATACATAATAATAAATGTAAATGTTCATTATACAGCAACACAACGACCCAGACACACCTGACATGTGCATGTATTCAGACAGCCCGGCCCATCACGGACTGTCCATGGTGCTCATTTTCTCCACATAAACAAAACAATAAACAACAACTTCAGTGGACTCACATGCTGCTTAAGGACTATAATCACATCATTGTGATGCGCACAGAAAAAAAATGCGTTTTCCTCACCCTATTCGTAGAGGAAGGCCGTCTCCTGTCTGTCATGGTGGCAAAGTGATCGATGACCATGTCTTCTAACTTCCCACTGGCTTTTAGGTCCTCCACAACAACAGTCACTGGATATCTTGGTCAAGTTGACAAGCCTGTCCTGTCCACATGTGCTCCTCATTTTTGATCATCTTTAGACAGGAAAATGAGCGCTCTGCTGATGCGCTGGTAGTCGTAATCGTGAGCATACGCTGCAGCAGTTTAAAGACCTCGGAGTCAAACTCCAGAAAAACATGCACCAACTCCACACAACTGCCCCTGTTTGCGCTGCCAGCGGCCTCACTGTGACCCCTGAACACTTGCTCTTGGCGCGCAAGGTGCAGGGCTGCAACGATGAGTCTCAATAACATATCCCGGTTTTTCTTCACCTGCTCATTGTGCTTCTTTGTGCTCAGATTTTTTTGCCAAGTCCAGAGCCTCGTTAATCCAAGCTTGGCGCTACCAGCTAGCCAGTCGGTGCGGACGTAATTCTCCTCATTGAAAGTCCGAAAACTTTTCTTCATCTCAGTACAGAGCTCTAGTTTTGGTGTTGGCCTGCCGTCAGATTGAATTCGGAGTTGCTGCTGTAGAGGCAGTTTAGTAAAATTATTTTTTACTAAAGACTCCAAATCTCCAATCTCCATAATTGCGCTTAATATTTTTGCTAGCTTAGCAAGTATCGACACAAAACAACAACTTCCGTCATTTCATTCAATGACGTTAACGTACTGTGATTTGATTGGCGTGATGCCAACGAGTTCGTGGCTTCCCTTAACTCTGTTCTGACCAATCACAGGGGAGCAGTGTCGTCACAAAAGCCTCACCTGATTGGTCAATCATTCTTTTTTTTTCACTAAGGGAGGCCAGCTCAGCTTGGCCTCCTCACAGAGAACAGAGTGCAGTACCATGTTTTCAACGCTCATTCACCACGTAACATTTAGAGGGGCGCTGTTTTACACATCATGAAACGCTCAATAATTAATGAAGAGAGACGAGGAGGAGACGACAGACACAACACAGAGGGATTCCGTAAACTGTTAAAAAAGTGTTTTTATTAAATGACGGTTATATTCTGAAAAAAGTGAGGAAGCCTGGCTTCCCTTGGCCTCTGTAAGAAAACGCCACTGGTTGTATACTGACATTGGTACAGTGAAATTGCGTCTAAGAAAGTGCATGGAAGAAACTAAACGTCCTTGGCCAGAATGCCTAGACTTAGTGAAGTTATACATGCGCATAACACCAACAGATAAAGGACTGACACCCTTTGAAATCATAAATGGTAGAGCATTCCGACTACCTGCTTTCTCACCAGACGTAGAGAAAGCTGACGAAGAAACAACATTGGCAGAACACATGACAAGAATGTTTAAAGAAAAACAAGTGTCAAATGCAAAGTTACTGCCCTCTGATTCTTCTCCCCTCCCACAGAATGCTCAGAAGGTGAAACCAGGCGATTGGGTGTTCATAAAAGTCATAAAGAGGAAGTGCTGGTCCAGTCCACGGTGGAAGGGGCCATATCAAGTGCTACTGACAACGCCTACTGCAGTCAAGACAGCAAAAAGAACCACTTGGATCCATCTCAGCCACTGTAAGTTACAGCCGCTCCCTGACTCACCAGAGTAGTGGGGAAGTCTGGGCTTCAAAGGGGCTCTGCTATATAGAAGCAGAGTGTCTCAAACCCAGTGAAGAAACCAACGAGCCCTACTCTAATAGTAGTTACGTGAGCAAATTGTACAAATACGAAAACGGAAAAGGAGAAGAAGATGATACGGGACATGGTGATGCAAAATCAGATAGTGTTGGACGTGCTAACAGCCTCTCAAGGAGGAGTGTGTGCAGTCATAGGAGACACCTGCTGCACCTACATACCAGATGGATTCAGTGATGGAGGAGACATACAACGAGCATTACAAAACCTCACTGACCTCCAACAGTATGTACTAGCTAACACTCCCGGAGCCACACCAACCATGGACTGGTTTACAGGATTCTTCTCTGGAAACTGGTGGCAGATACTGTTGAAAGCATTAACCCCTCTCTTGATGATCTTACTGCTGTTTTGTCTATTTGCATCATGCATTCTCCCATGTCTCCGATCTATGTCTGAAAAAATGATTGCTAGAAGCTCTGTGCATATGCAAATGTTAATGCAAGAACGTGAGCCACAATATCACCCACTGGCTCAGGCTGATAAGGATGAGGATTGCACTGCTGTGTAATTATAAAATGAAAGTGTCATTTAAACAAGCATGATGATGATTTTACCGAAAGTGTGATAAACAGGAGGTAAATATCTGACGATAAAGCATGTTCAAAATGATAAACAGGAGGGAAATGTTGGAATTATGAAATACATGAATATTATCAGTTTTGCACATGCTACAATTCATTACCCTGCTTTGCTTAAAGTCTGTGGAATGTTACAGAAGGTCGAGGCTAACCACAAGACACATATATCTGCTTATCCGCACGACAACAATGTTGTTATCTGTATTCTGTGTTAACCAATCATATTACGATCATGGCCACTGCTTTTGAATAAAAGGATGTGCAAGGGGAAGGTATCTTTGGAAGACTGCTGGTCAGACGCACAGGGCTGACATCCGTACTTCCCCTCTGCCAAGAAAGACAAAATACTCTGAGTCCGTGTCTGATTTTATGGTGTTCATTAGTGTTAAACCCAACAGGGAGTTTGGGGGGAGTTTGGGGGAGGTTATGAGGGAGGAGCGGGAGGGAGGGAGGTTGGGGGGAGGTTAGGAGGGATGGGAGGGGGAGGGAGGGAGGTAAGGGGGAGGTTAGAATGGAGGGAGGGAGGTTAGGGGGGAGAGAGTGATGGTTTTGTACCCCTAGATAGAGCCTACATCCACTGGTGTGACAGCCATTTCGACCAGTGTGACGCTGATTTCATGTCACACTATAGGACAATGCTGTCACACCAGTGGATGTTTTCAAGATCAAGGCCAGTTTACGGCCTACCTATATGAGAGACAGTCTTCAAACCTGACTAACAGTGTTAAGGTTTACACTATTTTCAATAGTCAATCAATATATATTGATCAAAAATTTCAGATCAATACTTAAATTACATCTCACCAAAGGACTGCATAACGGGTACCATTTCCAACAGTGCACAGAAATAGCAATATTATGAAAATATTTGAGACAGAACTAACCTTGTGTGCAGTTCATGTGCTCCAGTTAGGTCTACTGCACTTCCTGGATGAAGAAGGGCCCCTTTCGGTAATAGGGTGCCCAAATTAAAGCCCGTTTTATATGTACAGAATGGCGTCACACCAGGTGGACACCAGTTTTGCGGACGAAATGTAATGTGTCATAATTATTCTAAATGGGGACCTTAAGACGTATAACCTTTAGTTTCATTAAGTTAACACTACTATAACATCTATACAAATATTTGATGTATTTAGACTTATTTTTCATTAAATTACAGTAGTTTTAAGATAAGCAACACTACCCCGGACAGTCACGCCAGTGGACAAATGTCATGTTTAAAACAAAATATTTACATATTTGAATTATATTGCTCATTAATTACAGATGCATTAGTTCTGGAAGATTAAACTGTATATAAAAACAGACATTTTAATGAAATATTATAAATTTTTATTTATATATGTCACCATGAACACAAAAATGGAGCGTCACGTCAACCACCCACGTGGTCTTTCTCTGGTTTGGGGATCAGGGTTATCAAGCCCTGTTTCATAGTTGTTGACATTTCTTTCCTATCCAGACATTCACGAAATAATTCTATTAAAGGGTTTTCAATTATGTTCCAGAAGTGAAGATAAAATTCAACAGGAATCCCATCTATGCCAGGCGACTTCCCTTTACTCATAGATTTAATAGCCTCTAAAATTTCAAGTTTTGTAATGGGTTCCTCACAATCTTTTTGAAACTGCGCAGAGATAGAGGGAGTGAATGATTGAATTAAACTAAAAAATTTCTCACAATCATTGATTTGAAAGTTAGACTTGTAAATATTACTATAAAAGGAGCAGACATATTTTGAAATATCTGAAGGGTTGTTAGTTATGTTATCATTAATCTTGAGAGATACTATATTATTTCTTTTACGGTTTCGTTTCTCTAAAGCAAAAAAATAACTAGAATTTTTCTCTCCCTGCTCCAGCCATTTTGCTCGAGATCTTATAAATACGCCCTTAGCCATATCAATATATAAGTTGTCTATGTCTTCTCTTAATTTTTTCATTTTAATTTGTTCTTTCTCTGATAGGGAAGTTTTCTGTAGTAAGGAATGAAGTTTATTCATGATACTGATTTCTTTAGCCAAATTGTTTTTCTTGATATCTTTAAAATACTCCCACTTTTGAGTGTGACTAGAATCACTGTTACCAAAGATCTGTTTTGCGGTTATGTTCACTAAATTGCAAAATATATCATCTTTGAGCAGATTAATATTTAATTTCCAGTAACCACATAGATTATTGTTTTTTTGCTTAGTTCCAATTAGATGAATAGTAATTTAATTATGATCTGATAAGGGGGCATATTCATGAGAGGTTTCTGAAACAAAGTGAGCACTAGAGGGAGATACAAACCATAAGTCAATTCTTGATTTCAAAGATCTGTTAACATTGCTCCAAGTAAATTCTTTTTTGTCAGGATTTAAGAAACGCCAGATGTCAACAACAGAGAGTCATTCAGAAATAAAGGTTGTGCATTTAAACCTTGACTTTTGAGTTGTTCTTGCAGGTATTCTATCTATGAGATCATTTGGTGCATCATTAAAATCACCACCGATTATAATGTGTGCTTCTTCGTATTTGTTTTTAAGATCATCCAGTTTGTCACAAAGTTGTGTAAACATAATCTTGGCTTGAGCTGGGTAATTGTGGCTATATAAATTACACACTAAGAAGTAGGAGTTATTCAGTTTGAGTATCAAGACTAACCATCTGCCCTCATCTGACTTAGATTCAATTATGTCACCATTGAATTTGTTAAGAAGGATGGCGACACCTGCAGACTGTTGGGAGAAGTGACAAAAGTAGCCCTGATCACCCCATTGAGATTTCCAAAACTTAACATCACTGTCAACTGAATGAGTCTCTTGTAAGAATATTAAATCAGCATTTTCTCGTTTACAAAAAATGAATATTGACTTCCTTTTGGTCATATCACGAATGCCATTAACATTAAGAGACATTATTTTCAAAGAATTAAAATAGTCTGCCATGAGAAGAAAGAAAGAAACCAAAAAAATTAGTTGGATGTCTGTGAATGAAACTATGAAATAACAAAGCTCTGAGCTGAGACTGTCAGAGAATTATACTTTTTGTAGAAGTACTGAACGAGTATTAAATGCTGAGTGTTGAGTACCTTGAAAAAAAATCATATCATATATATATAGTAGAGAAGTGAGTATGAAGCCCCTCATAAACATGTAAAAAAAGAACACTTAAACATGGGCTACATCTTAATTTAGTGGTCAGTGGAACATCTAAATCAACAATGCCATGACTTACGCATGCGTGCTTGCTTGACGGGAGGCCAAAGCTTGTTTCTGCTTTGCTTTTCCTGATAGGTGAGATCTTCCGCCATCTGAAGCTTTTTTTCTTTCATAACATCTGCCGTGAAGGATGCTCTCCAAAACCTTGTATCTGAAGGTGCGCATAGTGAACTGTATGATGATGGGGCGCGTGCTTTGATTATCTCGTGGTCGTCCGATTCTGTGCACTGTGTCTACCATAAATCCAAGCTTGCTTTTTTCCTCTGGGATTATCTCGTTGATAATTTCCAGCATTTCTTTTCTTATATCCTCGTTTGGTTTCTCAGGGAGATGTAGAAGACGGAGATTCCACCTCCTACTGTACCTTTCCGCTTCATCTTGCCTCTCCTGTATGGTGGATAATTGGTCTTTGAGTGACAACACAAAGTCACCTGTTTCTTTGCTCTGTATTTCCAGGCTTTTCATGTTTTCTTTCACCGTCGCTATCAGTGTTCTTTAACACCATTTTTTCGAAGTTGGAGAAGCGGTCATTTAGACCATTAATGGCTTTTAGTATAGCCGAGTTGGAGACCGGCTCTTCTTCCATTTCTGAGCAGAGGTTTTTGGGGTTGGGGCTATGGAGAGGAGAGGCTGGTGATGGAGTGCACAACCCAGCGTAAGCATGGTCTGGAATACTGTCCATTATTAATGTTCCTTTTTTCTGGTTTCTTGCGTCTCGTCTGTTAGCCATCTTAGCAGTGTTGCTAGTTAAGTTAGCTAGCAGCGTACACTCCGTGAGAGAGGTAACGTGAAGTTTTTTAATTTAGTAGATAGTTTGAGCGAGCCTACCGATAAAGTATATAACATAAGAAACGTTTCCGACTTCTCAAGCGATGAATAGGTGAGTCTCAAAAGCCAATTTAAAAGTTTGGTACTCTGAAGTAGTGAGGAGCTCAGAAGAACGCGTCTGACCAGACCGCCATCTTGCCAAATCCGACCTCACTGCTTTAGCATGTTTCCAGCAAGAGGAAGTGACATCACTGGTAGCAGGTCACATGCTTTTTATTTGAAGGCTTTGGAGAGTTTTTTTGCAGTATCCACCTTATTCCTGACTTCGTGAGTTTACCCATGGTTCATAGCGGTAGTCGGTTATGCTCTTCCGGTTGAGCTGGCTGACCTCTGTTTTTACGCTAACGTAGCTGTCATGCTTGCTCTAAAAAACGGCTTTTAACACAAAGAAAGCGACAGAATGGATAAAAATCGGAGGTGGATACACAGTACGGATGTCTTAAGTCGTGAGGACAGTTCTCACAGTGCCTCACCTTCAGTTCTCACTGAGTTCTAACGGAGTGGGCAGATGACATGAAGCATTAGCCCAACGTTAGCTAACGTTACATCGATCGTTAACTATCTCATATTTTCTAAAGGTGTTGACGGCGGAGAATTACGTAGTTACAAAAGCACAGAAGCATACAACTACCTGCACAGTAACACAATCGGGAGAGTACTGTTTAAAAGACACAGCAAGTTTATATTTCTGAAGGCAGCAGTAACGTTAGCGCCCAGCCACAGCGTCAATCAAGCTAACGTTAAACATACAACGTGGATAATGCTGAAGGAAAGAGGAGTCGTGGAGACAGGCGGCTGCTCGGACATTGTCGGGTTAGAGAAGTCATGCAATCATGCAGCAGCTATTCTGTGGAACATATTTATAAACACAAATATTTATATCAGCCTGAAAGCTGCGAGCCACGCTAGCCTCCGTTCCCCCTTCCTCAGCATGACGTGTGGGGCGCAGGGCACGGACATGTTTGTCTAAGTTGCTGATGTACTACACAAGACGTTTCTGAAAAAAACTTCAATTTTCATGAATTGCTGTGGCAACCAACAATGGCACATGTTGTACCTGAGCTGATTTTAAAAACAATTTGGCCTTTATGACATAACGCTAGTTGTTTAGGGCTAGCTTGGCAGCAGTGGTCAGTCAACCGGAAACAGAGAACCGCGGGCGGAAGTAGTTATCTGTCATGGCAGCCCCCATAGCTTCTGAGGAAACAGGTGGATTATAACAGAGGTAACAGAGTTGACCAGAACATAAAGACAAACACAAAATGTGTTTTTGTATTACTGAAATGAACTGTAATACAAAAAATAGATATTTTATGTAATTCATTTTATAACTGTGAATAGATTAAGCACTTTTTTTTTTTTTTAAATTACACTTAATTATCTCATGTTAATTCAAGTTGAAAGTATGAATCAGGAGCCGAAGACAGACAGTCACGGGTGGATTCATATTCATTTACTTAATATTTTGTGTATAAATAGTGCTTAAAATATACATTTGGCATTAGTTTTAGATGGAGTTTAAAATAATTATCATGATTATTAAAATCTGATTCAATAAAGTCTTTTTTCTTTTTAAATAACAAAAGGTTTATTGGGGAGATGGCAAATGTATCTCCAATTCTAGAACGACCCGTATAACGTTTTAGTAATTTGCACACGCGTTTGAAAAACAAAACAAAAAGACACCTCCAGTGCTCCATAGTACTAAAAGGACATTTCAAAGCATAAAACTGTTGAAACAACAATTTCGTACAATACAAAAATCCCGATCTCTGCCTGTGGCAACTGCAGAGTGGCGATTACCAGAAATCCCTCACTTAGTCCCCATACAGTAGGCGTGCCAGCCGGTACTGTGTTTTTCCGTGTCACTTCCTCGTTCCTCTGTGGAAGGTGAAAACATTTCACGAACAGTCACGTCCTGGCGAGTGACTGTATTCGGCTGAGGTTGCGCTACATGTCGGAAACAAGCAAATAATTCCTCCTTCATCGCTTCAAACTAACGGAAAGTTTTTAAGCCATGGCTGACAGCCGAGAAGAGGAGAGGAAAAGAGACCAGGAGCCTCAGGGCGCCGCGGGTGGGGAAGGTATGTGAAGCCATTTCAGGCTTACACACAAGTTAAGCGATAACCCTTTTTTCACTTTGACACTTTACTTCGTCGCATTTGCCATTGCTAAAATCGCGAAAATGCTTCTAGATAACATGAGCTTTAATGTCATCGTGTTTTATGTGTGAGTGTGGAGTAACGTTAATGTGGAGTTTGTTGACCAGTCTCGTCGATGTGCGTTTCGCTTAGCTTAACCTGGAAATAACCCCTGTCCCAATCCCTTACCACAACCTGTCGCTTTTTTCGCTGCTGTAGCCTCAGTCTAACACCAACAAGTCAGGTTAGCAATCAGTAACTACAAAATACATCGACGTAATGTATGTTGCTGGGGAATATATTATGTCACTTGGGACATGAACTTTAGCCCAGTTAGCCATTATCTGTTTAAAAAGACTTGTTCCTGTAACTTTAGTAATAACTTCACATGTCTCGTGGTTTACCCCAAAGCCTTAAAATAACAGCAGAGCTGTGCTGTGAAGAACTGAAAATTGCTGGTTAAAGGTGCTGAAAATAGTTGGTGGCTATGCTGATTTAATGTGTGCGTTGTAAAGAACAGAAAGAGCCCCGTGTCTGCTCCGTCGGCTAATTGAAGTTGGACTGCTGATAAACATGGTTATAAAAATGTCATTGTCCTCATTACGTAACAATGATTGTTAGCGAGCAGAGTAGCTGTTCACGTGCACAGACTGAGAGAAATCTCGCCCTGCTGATGTCTAGCATGTTGACAGAAACACTGGGAGACGTGAGTGAATGTGTCCTCAACCTGTAATTTGGAATGTGGAAATCTGCAAAGTTATTTTAAGGGCACAACAAACGTCTTTTCGTTAACTGGGTTGTTAATATAGCATAGATTTTAGAAAGTAAATATAAAACTGTAGTTACTGTATTATACTGCATTACACAGTTAATTGTCGTACTATTGCCTTAAAAAATATTTGATCACGCAAAAGTAAGACATAGGGTGGCAAGGTATGCTACACAAATCCATACTGCAAGTGTTTTGACATAGTTCTATCACAATATGATTCACGATTAGTTGGAATGATAATTTTTGCATTGTAGTTTGCAATTTACATTTTCACAGACAATACTATTAAAAACGTGATGTTGTCACATTTGTGGGGGTCTATACCAAATGAACATGCTTTCTTACATCTGGAGAACAAGATTTGTAGTGCAGGAGAACACTGAAGCACTACAGTAGTTGTGAAGGACAGTCCTTGACAACAAAGCCCATGTCCATCCTAACAGTGTTATTCAAAAGGAACCAATTTCCTTGTCAGAGAGTGCAGAACGTCACTGTGTTCCCTTAGGGATGGCATAAGGCAGGAGTTGTAAGTCATGTTCCGTTTATTTTTTTCTGGTTTATTAAATCACCAGACGCTTGATCCTGTGAGTGATTTTCTGTGGGAGGTTGTAAATGTGTTCCTGGGCTTCTTTAGTTTAGCTTGTCATTACAAATGTGTACTTCAGGAACAAAGACTTTTGTAAACCTTGAATTTCAGATGTGAGAGTTGATCTGCCTGCTCCCTTTGCGGGTGACCAGAGTTTTCTTGGTTTTTGGAGGTTGCAACTCCTTCCTTACAGCAGCTTTAAGGGGACACTACCTCAAATGCAGAAAGACCTAGTAAACATTAAATGTGCAGCGCTGGTAAGGCTGTTTCCCAGTAAGAAAGGGTAAAACATGGTAGTTTTAACTCTATTTAAACACAGTTTCAACTATTTGTTATCAACTGATGTTTTTATAACATCTGGTGTATAATGTTGGCAGCTCACTTGAAAAAGTGATGGAACATGACTATCTCTAAAACCACTACTTTCCTTATTAAGGCGGGGATACCAATCCTTTTCTGTTTTACTGCATGAGTAGGTGGAGAATAGACATGGGTAACCGAATGAACATTCTATAACAACGATTACTGTTGGAATATAGAGTTATTTCATACTTATTTTAATAAAAATATGTCACTTACAAGAGCTTTACATTTCAGAATGATTTGTCTGGTGTTGTTTGTTGCTGCCACCTGTTTGCTCAATTTCATGACTTCCTTTTGTTTTAACTGATTCTTTTTATGTTATAACATATCATTTTGTGTCAAAATGTTATATTTTTCTTATAAGTAATGTTCCAGTTTTTAAGACAATATGTGGTAGCTCAGTGTAAAACAGCAGGTGAAAAAGGAGAACATATATGGTGTCATCTTGAGGACAATGAGCCAAGAACACATTTGCATCTTTCAGGTCACATGTAATGGTTCCAGGTCCAAACCCTACTTTCTGGAAACTGGTCTCCCTCAAGGCTCAGTATTAGGACCACTTCTGTTTTTACTATACACAAGATCACTTGGCGTTGCAATCTCATCACATTGATTACCTTACCACTGTTATGCAGACGATACCCAACCGTTCCTCTTTTTTCCCCCATCCTCCGATACCAATGTTGCAACATGCATCTCAGAATGTCTGGCAGACATCTCTTCTTGGACAGCTGCGCATAACCTCAAGCTCAACCTTGGTAAAACTGAACTCTTCGTCATCCCAGGGAAAGACTGCCATTACATGGACCTGTCAGTCATGGTCAAGAACATTACTGTACTGACTAAGTCCTAAACGAAGTCTAGTACTGGTTGCTGATAGCTGTTTTAGTTTTAGACGTGCGCCCAGCGCGCTCGAACATAACAAACGGAAATCTCAGTGATACGATTATCTCGCAGGTTTATTTTCCATTCAATATCATACAGCGTCAATAACGTTAACTCATAATACATGTAACCAAAAATAACAAACCGGATTGCTTACCAAGTTAAGGTACATAGACACATAAGCACATAGGGCACCTGGGCACAGTCGAAAAACTGTTTGCTTCCCAATCAGCAACACCTGTGATTAGGTTCCCCCAGGTTAAATGGTGCTAACTCTGCAAAACCGGGGTCAACTGAGCCACACAGCAAGTAGCTACAGCCCCCTTGTGGCATGGGGCAAAATTGCATGAAATAAAGCAAAATTGATATGGCTCCTACAATTACAGTATTGCCTTTGCCGACTGCGAGGAACCTTGGCATAATCCTCGACGACTGACTATCCTGCACCACCAATATCAAAGCTGTGGCCCGATCCTGCAGATTTGCCCTTTAAAATATCCGCAGGATCCAGTCTTTCGTTACAAAGGACGCAACGCAACTCCTAGTCCAAGGGCAAGTCATCTCTCGCCTGGACTCGCAGCCTCTGTGGCTAAACTGTTGCAGCTAGGGATGTCCCGATCCCATCTGCAGGATCGGGATCGGGGCCGATATGGCCATTTTTTCACTGATCGGGATCGGCAACTTTGAATGGGGACTCTGGCTTTTTTTTTAAGCCAGAGCACAATTTGTTTTTGTTTTGTTTGTTTCATTGGTACAGCAGAGCATTTAAAGGTCCCAAATTATACTGTTTTTCATCAATTTCACACAGCTGTCAGAGGTCCAACAACTCTGTATTCAATATGCATTGCCCCAAACCCATTCGTGGTCCTGAATTTCAGCTGTCTAAATGTCGCTCTACTGAGCTCCACTGAGAGCAGGCTGTTTCTGTGCCTGCACCTTATGCTAATGAGCTCCATATGTATTGCTATGACTCGTGTAGATTTTTTCCTTCAACCATACCAGTTTGACCCAGAATCGGACCCAAAAGGAGAGGCTCCTGAAGAAGTACAGACTCTGCGGCTGCCGTAGGACGTTTCAGAGTGGTTAGTATGTCTGAATAATCTTAGTTTGTTAGTATGTGTTGTTACAGTTACTACCATGTAGCTAATGGCTAACAGCTAGCGAAAGCTGTGTTTGTCTCCAACACAGTCTCCAAACTCTTGGACACTGTTTGCATCGTCTCTGTCTCCAGTCTGCACGTTTCCAGACTTTTTACTGTGACAACCAAGCTTCATCGTAGTATTATTAACATTAAACCCGCTTCAAACGACATTGCATAGCGGACCGAAACAGAGCTAACTAGTTAGCCAATTTCCAGCTGACTTCACCATACTCGTAGGCAACTGTAAATACAATCAAACCGCAGTGACACTTACCTGTGGCTCGGGTGCAGTTGCTGGGTCCCGTATGGTTGGGATTGATCTTTTTACGAGGGTCAGTGTCGAGGCAAAGCCAGCTTTGTACTTATGCTCGTTACTGAAGCAGTCCAGTGTGAAGAGGTTTGCACACACATACAAGCTAACACGAACCACAGGTGGCACATTGTCATTAAAAATGAAACGCAACCACTGTCTCTTCTGTTCTTCTGTAGCTGGGACAGAATGCACTGATGTTGATAATACTGTAACCAACAACAAAGTAATTTGTGTGTCTAGCTCTGAGCGACGACATTGTGAAACTCTGCTGTCTTACCGCTGGACACACCGAACATCACCTCGGGGATGGACGCCCCCCTCTCGGATAGTTCTGGGCGGTATACCGGTTCACACTGAATACCGGTGTATATTTTCGTTATGATATGAATTTTTAATATACCGCTGTATTTGATTACACAACATTTGGAACGCTGCGCCGCGGGACACTGTTTCAGAGCGGACCCTTTTCATTGTTGCGCTTCTAAACTGTCAGGGTGCGACGGCCAGGCATAGTGGGGGTAAACAGTAGTGCTCTGGTGTTATGTTACAGTGAAGATGGATAGGATAGGCATTGCAGTTCATCACTTCATCCGCGGATGTCAAGATGAGCAACTGGAAAGCCGATGAGATCCGGGAGATGTTAGCGTCTCCTCAGTCTCTGTAGCTGTCTCTGTCAGCTTGTTGTTGTAGCGGCAAGCTACTGATGGTCACTACTTTCAAATTAAAAGCACCCCGCTAAGAACACAGCTCTAAACTTCAGTGGGGTGCAATGTAAAGCTCTTATTTTGAAGACAAATTCGACCTGCTTCCTGTTAGCTGTCTGTTGCTTGAAGCAGCTAACGGATGGGGGGGGGGGGGGGGTTCCACCGCACGCTTCCTTTAATAGCGGGGATTTAACATCGGTGTGTGTTTGACTGAGGAGGCGAGAATACGGGCCACAGGTCTATAATTAAGTAAATCTATCATGTGTCGCCACATTTCTTCCGATGCATATGTTGTATGTCATTGTTCACGCCCAACTTCATGCTTCACGTCATGTCACATGTTTACGCCTACTTCAGTGGTGCTTTTTTGGAAGAAGGAATGAGAAACTGGTTGAGAGAGGAAAATTACACCTCCCTTATAGATATGTGCTGCCTTTACCGTGCAGCAAATGTGTGGCCTTTTCTATGTAAAAGGGGCTAGTAATTCCTCTCTCAACCAGTAGAAAATGCTGTGAACACCTGATTATGCATGAAAAAAAAATACCATCATATACCGTGAAACCGTAGGAATTTTGAAAAATACCGTGATATGAGTTTTTGGTCATACCGCCCAGCACTGCTCTCGAATATCTTCTATCACTGCGCAGAGGACGGCCTATGTAAATGACTCCTTTTGTTACATAACGAAAGGAGCTGAATCTGAACAGCCTGAAGGAGCGCCGTTTTACCAGTGGGTGGGCTGCAGGGACCATGCAGGAATTGCTTGCTTTCCTCATTCTGGGAGTTGGCAGGCTCAGGGAGGACCAGTAGGGACCAGAGAAAACGTGTTTTTCATAATATGGGACCTTTAAAACAGGCAATCGAGGAGATGCTGAACGCATGTGAAATAGACAAGCAACGTGTCCACGTAATTTTACGTGACAATGTAAGGTATATGAAAAAAGCAATGGATGATATGGAGGTACCAAGCATGCGCTGCGTCGCACACACACTTCAGCTGGCTCTACACGAAGGTCTGCTGTCACAGCGCAGCATCACAGACTCAACTAGTGAAGCAAGGAAAGTGGTAGGCCAATGTTGTAATAGTGTATGCAGAATAACAAAGAGCCATATGAAAGTATATACTTTGTTCAACAAAATAAAAAAAAACTATTAAGGAATTATTAAGGTATTTTTTCTTAATGCAGCTGTATTAGGAGTGGAAAATATTAGTTGAGGCTAAGTATCGGATCGGGATTCAGTATCGGCAGATGCTAACTATTAAAGGACTTGGATTGGGATTGGGGTACAATCCCTAGTTGCAGCGTATCCATAACACTGCAGCATGCCTCGTTTCCAATCTACCCAAATTCTTCCATGTGACCCCTCTCCTCCGCGACCTCCTCTGGCTTCCTTTTGCGGCCCGCATCCGATTCAATACAATGGTGCTGGCACTTCACTCTACTATATCAACTGGCTGGCTGGTACACCATCGCTGGGAGAAAACAAAGGCCGCTCAGTGAAGTCGCAACTCTCCTCTGTTCTGGCACCTCAGTGGTGGAACGAACTTCCGACCAATGTCAGGACTGCAGAATCACTCGCCATCTTCCGCAAAAGACTGAAGACTCAAGACTCATTTGTTCAGACTTCACCTCAACCACGCATAGCATGACAAGTAATTTTAACAGTCATACTGAACTTGCAAAATATCTGCACTGTATATGTGAAAACAGGGAGCACATTATACACTTCATATGCTTTACACCAGAGGTTACAAAAGTCGAATTATAAATCAGTTTGAATAAATCAGTTCTTGTGTAAAATTGTAACCCAGTGTTTCCCACACATGAATTTATTTCAACATTGGCCACCGCGTACTGATTTTCTATTTTTGGAGATGTACGCAATACAGCGCACCCATCAGTGAATAGCAGGATGTTATACTCCAGTACAGTGTATGGTGGTCTGGTTTTTAATCCGCTTGTAATTTAATGCGGTTGGCTTGACCGTAACTTCCTCTGTAAAGAAGACGGCTTGCCTCATCGACAAGATCAAGCCCCCACTAAGAGCGCCAGGCCTTGAAGCCAGTTTTTGTCATGGCCAAGCCGTGTAACTATATTGTCATGTAATGCACTGGGGACTTTTCCCCAAAAGCTATCATTGTGAAAGATGCATTTGTAAAATCGTAATGAAATCCTCACAACCCTGCAAAATTTGACTTGTTTTAATGTCAATATTTGAGCAATTCGGTCCAATGCAATTTTGAAAGTCTAGATGGGCTAGAATTATTCTATCCTCATTCAAGTTAGCGCAGCGCTAAACCAGAAATTAACCGACTCAGTCGCCTGAAGTCTTGAGTGTGTGTTCTCTATGGCACCCCAGCTGGACAGCCACCGCCACAATTACAGTCTGATTCTGTGGGAAACACTGTAACCACACTACAAGCAAAGTTATTTCATTTCATCACAGCCCTGGTTGGTCACTTCTCTTCTTATAGAGGGGCAGCTGTAGCTTAGGAGGTAGATTGGTTCAAATCCCTAGTTCCCCCGGCGGCACGACACGAATATCCTTGAGCAAGATACCTCTGCCAACAGTGTATGAATGTATTTGTGAATGGGTAAATGCGACAAGTGTTGTAAAGCACTTTGAGCGGTCAGTAGACGGGACAAATGCAAGTCCATTTACCTTTTCCCATGATAACAGGATGAATTGATGTACTGATATTTTTGTTTTTCTGTACATTCAAACAAACATTGCTCTCAGTGATTGAAATAATTGTAGGTATTAATTAGTCTTTTCATTGTTCCAGATGTCATCGATGATCCCATCCTGGAGCAAGGAGCAGTTGTACTTAGAGGGTAAGTCTCATAATAACAACAGGATAAACAACATCTATAATCAAGTATTATTATTATTATTATTATTATTATTATTATTATTATTATCTTTATTTACGACAGTTAGCTAACAATAATTTAACCAAGATGATATGAAACCACATGTGACCTTGTGGAAATCAGGCCAAGTGATTGAACAACTTTATTATATTATTTGTAGCTTGATTTTAAAACAAGAGGTAAATACCAGCTATAACACATGTTTGTATGCCGCATAAAAAACCCCTTCAAGAGACTTAACTTGCCTTAGACACATAATCCATCTAGGGCTAGGCAGTATTATATTAATCCAAACTTTTTTCTGCGTAATATGTAAAATGTTGCAAAAGGGAACTTTTAACAGGATGCATATCACCAGGGATGTGCACTGGCGTTTTGGCAGGGAGTGGCTCAGGAGGAAAAGAGGGGCACTCACCCCAGCCACACTTTGGGCCCTTTCTTGAACCAGGGCCTGGGACAACTGTCCCGGTGTTGACCGCTGTCAGCAGCTGGCTATAATCATTCATCTGTCCATATTGACTGCAAAGAGATCTTTCATTATAAGTGATGGAGGACAAAGTCTACAGTTATTCTGTGTATATGTCCTAGGTATGTGATTGAACGTATAAACACAGAGGACCCCGATCGACACGTCTCCTCTCAGGATCTGGGAGGAAGGCCAGATGAACAACAGGAACCACAAATCAAAGAAGTGGTGGAACATTTGCTCAAGATTGCGGATGAGTTGAACAGGAACGCTGAGCTCCAACGGTAAGCTGTGCTTCATGTTCACAAACAGCTGGCAGACCACACTGGTGAACTGATCTATTAGTTATTGGTTAATCATTGGTCAACAATGGTCACAGAGCTTGAATTTGCTACAGTAGCTTAACACTGAAGCTGTTTGATTGTTGAGACATAGATGTTGTGACGGGATTGCAAAATGAAAAACCTCAGTCACACTTACCATGACCACTATTTGGAGGTCACATGGGAACTAGGGATATGCCTGTATCAAATTGTCATGCTATGAATATTGTGGCCAAAAATACAGTCAAACGTTATGTCACTTTATCACAAAAATTCTTTATTTAAATGTATTGTCATTTTGTTTGAATTTGCAAAATAACTAACATGAAAAACATGTCAAACACCATGAAATCCAAGTCAAACTGCTGATAAAGGCAGGAGCACTGAGCTGTGTTCATGATGGTAGTTATGGTAATGATGGTAATAGAAATGATGGTGGTGTTTTTACTGTCAGCATCTTTCAGCACAGTAAATGGTAAACAGTTTACCAACAACACCAATTTTTCACAGAAATCCACCAAGAAGTGAAATCAAATCAAATCATTGTTACTGTTAATTCTGGACATTTCTTTCTGTCAGATTGATCAACCAGGTTCAGGGCAACTGTGCTAAGGACATCTTCATGAAGGTGGCCAGGAACATCTTTGCTGATGGCATTAACTGGGGTCGAGTAGTGGCTCTGTTCCATCTGGCCTACAGACTCATATACAAGGTAATACAGAAACAGATAGATAGATAGATAGATAGATAGATAGATAGATAGATAGGCAAGGCAAGGCGAGGCAAGTTTATTTGTATAGCACAATTCAGACACAAGGCAACTCAAAGTGCTTTACAGGCACACACAAATTACATTAAAAGACATAAAAATGTTATTTAAAAGACATTAAAAATTGCATTAAAAAACATTAAGAATTGCATTTTAAGACCAGTAAAAACATTAAGAAAAAACAAACATCAAAAAGAAAGTAGACTAAAATAGAAAAGCTTTAAAAGAAACAAGACTGTAGAGTCAGAGTCATAATGCAGTTCGAAGACTTGAATTGCTTCAGCTAAAAGCAGTGGCAAAAAGAAATGTTTTAAGTCTTGATTTAAAAGAGGTGAGTGTTGGAGCAGACCTGCAATTTTCAGGGAGTTTGTTCCAAATATGTGGCGCATAGTAGCTGAAAGCTGCTTCTCCATGTTTACTTCTGGGAGCTAAATTGAATGGATTGGCACATTTAGTCCCGCATTTCCTGTTACTCAAGGAATTCACAATTTTTCAATTACCTGTAAGCACGGGAATTGAGGAGGCTGCCTGAACTCCAATGGGCCCTGGCTTTTCTGGGGGGAAAACAGTAGTGATATCAACTTCGTAGCCCGGACCCGGCACATATCAGCAAGCGTTAATTGTGCTGTCAGCATGGACAGGATGTGCTTTGCTGTTTTCAGACCGAGGATGATTCAGAGGAGGTGGAGGGGCACGATGACGTTTTGGCGATGGTGGTTTCAAGCGTGGCAGATTTGGACGGGGTGTGAGTCTGAGTCCAACATTGACCAGCTTTTTCATCTCATCCGTGAAATCCAGGAGGGGGGAAGAGGGGGAGAGGCTGAGGCTGACTGGAGAGGGCAGAGAGTTGGTTGGGGTTGGTGGAGAGTGGATGTTCCCTCTTTTTGCAACTGGGGGGGGCTCCTCCTTGGGGGGCGAAGATGGCAGCAAGGACTCCTCCTCCTGGCACAGTTGACTTGTCTGTTCGAAGCTTATCTCAGGCACAAGTATTTCTTCTTCCAAGGGCTGTCTTATCAGTTGTTTTGGTTTGTCTTGCCTGCTGTCCTTGAAGGGAGGAACTGGTGTGTGGTGCACTGAGTAGAATATGTTGGAGGTTAACAACCTTACTCCTGACTTGTTAAGGCAGAATCCATCTGCCTTAAAGAGGTGTCTGCGTTCCCAGAAAATGTTAAAATTGTCAATAAAGTTCACAGATTGAGCGGCACATGTAGCTTTGAGCCATCTGTTCAACATCAACAACCTGCTGAATTTCTCATCACCTCTGCGGACAGTTGGTAGAGGGCCACTGACGAACACCACAGTATCAAGAGATCTGACTTTGTTCAACAGATCAGTGAAGTCTTGTTTCAATACCTCAGATTGTTGTTTCACAACATCACAGGCCCCTGTGTGTAAGATGAGAGATTTCGCTGTTGGATGTTCAGCAACAATGTCCAGAATTTTTTCTGAGATGTCAGAGACCATGTCGTTGGTAAAACAGAGTACTTTGGTGTTCTTCTTGCTGCAAAATCTGTTTACCTCCTTCACGGCAACATCACCCACAATCAGTGTTTGTGGTCCAGTCATTGGCTCTTTCTGTGGTCTTTTACATGTGGATTTGGTCTCATATCTCTCCTTGTTCATTGACGGAGATCTTGCACGGTCTTCATAAAGTGGAGCAAATCTGTTCTCCAGTTGTACTTTTGTTATTTGGGTAGGTTTGCTCTTACTTTTTGTTTTCACTGTTGTCCACGGTTGTTTCCTCTTTGGGACGGGCGTTGAGGAGGCACTCTTTTCAGAGGACAGTGCAGGCCAACCAGTTGCATCACAGATCTCAGGACGCTGGGCTCTGCCTGTTACTCGTTCTCCCAAAAATGATTTATCTTTAGGCTTTGCTCCAAGAGTATTCCAGCAGGGAAGAATGTTCCTGGGCTTTTTATCCAGTCCCCAGAACTCCTGTTTTGTTGAGTCATTGTCGGGGCTAGTTAGCCGTGTGTTAGCAGGCTCTTGTCTGCTGTTTTGGTTCCATGGGAGAGTCGTTTCGTTCCCAGATAGTCCATTCAATTCCACATTTACTTCTATCTGGTGGATCTTGGTTTCCAGCTCAGCAATTTTCTGAAGGATGTTCTGAAGGTTCAGGTTAACAAGAGGCATTTTGGTGCTTGTTAGCTTTAGCTGCTAATTGGCTTGTGCTACTTCGTAGGCCTCGTTCTGAAAGTACTGAGTTCGGGGAAAAAACAAAAACAAAAGAAAAGCGAAATAAGGCAGCAGCAGTTGTTGTCCCAGTGGTTTGTAAATATCCAGGAGTCGTTGCCTGTAATCTCTCAGTGAAGAAAAAGAATAACAGTGGAAAAGAAAGCAAGCAGAAGCGAGAGCAAGCAGAAAAGCGTCTGCACCCAAGCAGATACAGTTCAGACAGATAGATAGATAGATAGATAGATAGATAGATAGATAGATAGATAGATAGATAAAAACTCATAGAGCAGTGCAATTCAACCGGGCTACAATTGTTCTAGAACTTAAAAGGTACCATTTCAAGATTGCATGTTTGTAGTAATGCGCTACAATAATATATTATTATATTATTTTTTTTATTATATATAATAAAAAAATGGTTTAAAATAAAAGCATTAAAATAAATGCAATGTTTTTAATAATTTCTTTGTAATTTGAAGTTTGTTAAAATCGTAAATCGAGTTTGGTGTGAAAAAATCGGAGATTCAATTTTTAGGCCATATTGCCCAGGCCTAATTTCCGGTAATATGTGTACAGTTAACTCATGTCCAGTAACCACCTGAAATTAAATTGAAACTCTTGCCAAAATGCAACCTAGGCTTTTGTTGTGAGTGTTTATGAGTCAAACCTTTGCGTAAAAGCATAATTACGACGAAAGAAGCACCTTTAAGATTGACCGTTTTTTCGTTTTTGGCCTCAACTCATTTTCAATGGGAGTGCATGGGGCACTTTCACGCTAGCATTAAAATCGCTATTTTTAAAACATTAAGAAGGCTTGACACAACATGAAACTTTGCTCGTAGTATCACCAGGGTCTCTACACTTACCTCAACTGAACCACATACACTCTACCCAGACGTGTCGATCCCCGAGTACGTCTGGGCTGCCATGACGACGGCTAGAGGAAGAAGCTACTGCTAACGTGAGTTGTTCAAACACGTTCTTTTTAGGAAACTCTGTATACACAAACAATGTTCTCAATGCTCATTTCATGTGTAGAGAGCCTACTACAAGCAAAGTTTCATGTTGTGTCGAGCCTTCTTAATGTTTTAAAAATAGCGATTTTGATGCTAGCGTAAAAGTGTCCCATGCACTCCCATTGAGAATGAGTTTGAGCCGAAAACAAAAATACGGTCAATCTTAAAAGAGCCTCTTTCGTCGTGATTATGCTTGTACACGAAGGTTTGACTCTTATACATTCACAAAAAAAGCCTAGGTTGCATTTTGCCGAGAGTTTCACTTTAATTAAATATAGATGTTGGGATGATAAAGATTAGGGGTGTAACAATTCACCTTCATGAATCAGATATTGATTTTAAAGTAAAAGATATGACTACACCAATACGCGGACCTCTGGATCGATCTTAATGTACTACGAGCCAGTCAATGGCCTGATTTTAAAATTATGAATCTGTTGAAGCTGTAATGCTGCCTATTCCTCGCAGTGTCTTTACACTTACATAATAGTTCATCGCAAGACTCTAGTGAGATGCATCAGAGTAACGTTATTGTTGCGTGCCAGATAAAATGATTGATTTTTATAAGCAGGATGAAAAGTTGGACAAACAGCAGCCGGTTGTAAATTCTGTAGAACAGAGTTTAAGTACAGTGGTAGCATTCACCTGTGAGACGGCATGGTGAAACCTGTGCAGATGATGAGGATGCTTGTAAAGCTAGCACTAGCAAAAACACGAAAGACAAAGACATGGATTACACACTTCTTCCAGCCACAACTTAGCCACAACTCGTTGAGATCTAAGGTAATCACGACATCTATAGCGCGACATATGGACACACCACCTTTCTGCTTTTGAATGTGTTGCTATCATTAATTGTATTCAGTGACTGCTGGTAGTGCACACTGTTAACTGTCATTGTCTACTGACATCATGTACTGAATTGAACGATACTGCACACTGTTTACTGTCTACTGACAGTTGCTGCACGGCACACACTGTTGATTTTGTTATCAGTAGTAAACATCCCAGTCTTTCCCACACATTAATCTATTTGTGGCGGTCTGCCACAATATCAACATTGGCCGCCACATATTGATTTTCTAGTTTTGGAGCTGCGCATACCGTTCTCACTCACTCAAGACAGCGCACCCAAAACCAACAAAGAAGAGGAGGGCGACTATTTAATGTAGTTAGCTTGATCGTAACTTCCTCTGCAAAGAAGACGGCTGGCTTTATCGTCGAGCTCAAGACCCCATTAAAAGCGCCAGGCCTTAAAGCCAGTTTTTGTCGTGGACAAGCCGCTTTATTACATCGTTATGTGATGCACTGGGGACTCTTCCAAAATTCCACACATTCTGTAAAATGGTAATAAAACAACCCCTGCGAAATAACTAATTTAACTGTCAGAATCTGGGCAATTTTGGGAGACTTGGAGAGTCTAGAAGAGCCGCCTCGATTACAGGGAGCAGAGGATACTGACAGTTAGGGACATCCAGTTCATAAAGGTCCAATGCAGATGGATCCAGCTCAGAGAGACCGAGTTCATGGAGATCCAGACAATAAGATAGTTGTTTCTCAGATCCAGGATGAGAAAAAAGGTGTGTTTTAATTAGGGCTGTGCCTAAAATTGATACAGCAACATATGACAATATTTATTTCACAATATACTGCACCGATATTCAGCTCCAAAAATCTCCATTTTTTTGAAAGAAATTATTCATGTTTTAAAAAGGTTGTGAATAATCTACTACCACTGCTCTTGCGGTTGTCGCAGTACGGCTAGTTGCCTTGAATTGCTGTGTGCCATTTCTGGCAGAGTGAATGAGTGAGAGAAGCAGGAAGCAGCATGGCTGACAAAATATGGGTACGTTCATGCTGGAAACCCCTGCTGATCAGTGTGCCAAAATGTGAAGCTGCTATGTTGTTTTGCTACCAGCATGCTGATCCTAGTTGTACCACCTCAAATGCTCCACTACCTATCCATTCTGCTCTGCTTCTGAGTCGGTGGTGTATTTTATTAGTCATGATTTGCGCCCTATAGTTGTAACAATCCCCTTCAATTAATCATTCCAAAAGGGAAAGTACTAACGCAAATTTAAGGGGACGGGCAGACTTGATGAATGCCGCAAATGGACACTGCCGGCTGAACGAAAATGCTTTGACCACACAAAAATAACCAGCAGATCTCTGCCTTACTCATATGATAATGTCGGCATAAATTGTAAAGAAACGAAAACACACAGAGGGTTGTCGTTATCTCTATGTATTAACAGCCAATAAATTAAATTACATCCGACCCGGACGCACACTCCAAACAAAAGACGGGAGGCACACTCCGATACAAACATTCGGCCAAAAGACCCACAATAACCCGAAAATCCCCACAGTTCACATGACAAAACCCCACATAAAGTGCCCATGAAAAAATGTGTCCTTAAAGAAAAGTATCAAAATAAATCTACCTTTGACCGGTGGAAACGTGGCGAGCCGCCGTAAGTCTCAATGAAAAAAAAAAAAGAGCAGCGAACCCACGCAAATCTTACCCGGCCCGTTTGGCAACTGGGTCGCGGGCACGCAGTAATCCGATTGTCTTTTAATCCATTTTCAATTTCTGTTGGATTCCTCCTGTGGAAATTCGCAACTTCGGCGGGTTCCACCTGCCACGCGTGTCATCGTCTCGCGATCATTCCCCTCTCCCTCATTTATCACATTTGGCCTGAAATAAACAGAATACAATACATAACTAGAACTGCAAGCAGTTATGAACGGGGGCCAAGCCCCCCGCGCGACTCGGACCTCGCGCACCGCAGAGCCCACGGAAGTTGGCCCCAAAGGATGACAAAAGTGGGCAAAAGTGAGGACACAGGCCAACGTCTGAGCCGTGGTATTCGCTGTAATGGGAAGTGCACCGGAAGTGCAAAAGGCTGAATGTGTGCCGATTTGGATTTGTTGTAATAAGCCACGCCCGTATTGAGCAGTCATGACCACCTTCAAGATATGGCCTCAGGATTGGCCCTACATCATAAGACCAAATTTCGTAAAAATCGGTGTAGCCGTTCAAGAGATATAAACTTCCCATATTTTTTAGCGCCCCCTATTGGCCAAAATTTGCCAAATTCGGCTCATCCCTTCCCAGTGTTATGGCAACCAAGGATCTCAAATTTGGTGTTAATAGCATTTAATTTGACCAAGATATCAAACAGTTTCCATTTTTATAGCTAGCTACGGAAATGTGTTCATTAATAATTTGCGCATTTTTTGACCGAGCAGAATTCTTTTGATAACTTTAGACCAGGTCCAGCTGAAGAGTGTACGTGCCAAGTTTCACGCAGATCGGACAAAATCCCACGGAGGAGTTCGAAAAAGTAGGTTTTTGCATACATGGCGATTTAGCGAACGAAATGTGCAGCAGAAGTGGGCGTGTCCTATGTCAGAAAACCCAGCTCTATTTAGGGAACGTATGGATATAAGGTTTGCAAATGTGTTATTTAAAATGTGGAAGTTACAGGCAAAAACGCAATTGCATCCATAATAGCACCACCTAGTGGAGTACATGTGCAATTTTTGTTATGGAAGAACTGTGTCCTCTTCTTTATGTACCATATACATTTCAAAGCTCTCAGCATAATAGTTTGGCTTAATGTTTGTTGTTTATCTTGTAATAAGCCACGCCCACATTGACCAGTCATGACAACCTTCAAGATATGGCGTCAAGATTGGCCCTACATGATACCAACCAAATTTTGTAAAAATCGGTGTAGCCGTTCAAGAGATATAAACTTCCCTCATTTTTAGCACCCCCTAGTGGCCACACTTCGCCAAATTCGGCTCATCCCTTTCCAGTGTCATGGCAAGGATCTAAAATTTGGTGTTAATAACATTTAGTTTGACCGAGATATCAAACAGTTTCCATTTTATAGCTAGCTACAGAAATTAGTTCGTTAATAATTTCCACATTTCTTGACTGAGCAAAATTCTTTTGATAACTTTAGATCAGGTCCAGCTGAAGAGTGTAGGTGCCAAGTTTCACACAGATCAGACAAAATCCCAAGGAGGAGTTCGAAAAAGTAGGTTTTCCAGTTTTTGCGATTTAGCGAAAAAACTTTCTAGGCCCAAGTGGGCGTGGCCAATTGCAAAATGATTCAGCTCCATTCAGGGAATCTGGGGATACAAGGTTTTGAATGTGCTACACACGGTGTGGGAGTTATAGGCAAAAACGCATTGGCCTAGGTTATAGCGCCCCCTGCAGGCGGATATATGTAGATTTTTGTGTCTAAGATATTCGCAGGAGTCTGGACCAACCCTCCAAATTGCACCGCCCTCCCTTGCACTGTTTAGCCTGCAGCAGCACTTTTAGCCGGATAAAAATAAAAATAAAAATCTTTACAATTACAATAGGGTTCCTAGCACCGCTAGTCCTAGGAAACAAGCAAGCATACGCGTTCCCTCGGCCCCTCGGGCTTGGCCCCCAATAATACCTGTCCGAATGAATAACCCCTGTTCTTACACTAGGGTCCTGTTAAGTTTGAACCTCCACCCCCCCAGCCAGCGGCTTTTTGGGACCATAGAAGGGTTTCATGTCAGCCACATTTACATTGTCTACCTTCATCTGATCTGTCAACCAACGAACACAGTAGTTTACAAGACCTAATTTCCTTTCTACCCTGACAGGCCCAGACCATCTGGGTGCAAACTTGGCAGAGAATTTGGCTGAGGCTTTAGACAATGGGTGTGACCGAATCCAGACCAGATCCCCAACTGCAAAGTGTACATCTCTGCGTCGTGCGTTATAGTACCTGGCTTGTCTGGCTTTCGCCACACCTACATGTTTTTCAACCTCCTTCATCAGATGTGTATGTGAGTGCAGTATGTGGTATGTAGATGTGCTGGGTGCAGGAGTCTTGTCTATCAGACATTCTAGTGGGCCTTTGAGGTTGCGACCACGGGCTACCACAGCAGGCTTTACACCAGTGGTCTCATGTACTACCGTGTTGATAGCCATTCGGAATTCAGGCAGCCACCGATCCCAATCCTGAAGATGGTTTCCTACAAAGGAGGCGATCATGGTTTTCAGGGTCCTATTAACCCTCTCTGTCAGATTGGTCTGTGGGTGGTAGGCTGTAGTGAGCTTTTGGGCCACACCCCAGGATTCACACAGGCTGGACGTGAGGTGGCTTGTGAATTGAGGCCTCAATCTGACACCAGGTAGGTGGGTACCCCACAGCGAGTGAAGATGTCATTCTTCAGGGTCTGACAGACCTTTGGTGTCTTGGCGTCCTTCAGAGCAATAAGCTTCACCCACTTACTGCAGTAATCTACTACCAACATCAGGACTGAATTCCGAGCCCTACTGAGTGGGAATGGCCCCATGAAGTCCACTCTGATAATCTCGCCAGGTGCTTTGACCCCCGTTGTCTGGAGATGACCAGCAGGCTTGACATTAGAGCCTTTGTACTGCTGACAGGAAAGGCAAGCACGGACATGACTCCAGACATCTTTGCGGACCGTTGGCCACCATGCTAACTCCAAGATTTTCAGGAGCGTCTTCATCCTTCCTAAATGTCCTCCAAATGGGCTGTTGTGGAAGTATGACAGGAAGTCTGGCACCAGCACAGCCGGCACAACTAACTGGTAGTTAAATTCACCGTATTTTAAGGGGCACACCTCTGCACAAAACCCCCTGTTGTTGCTGGTAGTGGATGCGGCCTGATGTGGGCTGGCCGATTGTTAGCTCCAGCTCTTGGCACAATGGCCCAGCTGCATTTTCCCAATGGTCCCAAAATTTCACACCGCGGTAATAGTGACCAAAATTATCATAGGTATACCGCGGTATTTTTAAAATGTCCTCAAAATGTTGAAAAAACACTGATACACTGATAAACTGAAATAATTTCACCAAGATTTAGATTTAAATAGATGTATTATATATTAAAATAGTCCAAATCCAAAACCTTAACAAAACACTGCAAAATCAACATTAAATAAGTATAAAAGAATGTATCAAAACTGTGCAAAATAGGTCATTGGCTTTTTGTGATGAGGGTGCATAAGCAGCCTGTTTTTGAACCGTGTCCTTAAATGTCTGCATTACAGAGGTAGAATGAGATGTACTGGCAGCAGCACTCGATTGGCCAGCAGACCCTCTCTGTGAAAAAAATGAATAGAAAATGTCATTATTAATTATTACTGTCACTGTTACTGAATACTAAGGGTGCAACCAACAGATCACAAAACTCACAGTTTAGATCACAGTCTGATCAAATATCTGCTGAGCCACAGGTAGACACTGCTCCGGTGAACAGAGCTGAGATGAAAGTCAGTCATCTCGGTCAGTTTGCGTTCACTAACTCAGTCAACTCAGTATGTGTTTGTCTCAAATCCTCTTCACCGCAGCTCTGCAACAATATTTGGGGAATTATTAGGTCGACTTTAAAAAGTGAAATCTACAAATAATAAGCGGTTCAGATAACGTGCCAAATCACGGATCAACTTTGTTCAGTTATACCACTATCTGGTCAGTTTACATTAGTGACAACAGCAAATTAGACATGCACGTACATCATGCACACAAGCTTAAGGTTACTTTACCTTGCATTCGCTTGCATTATGGCATCAACCTTGGTGGGGTCCACTTCCACTCCCTCTCCTGAAACCACATGGCCGAGGAAGACAAGTTGAGTCTGTAGGAGATGATATTTTTTCACGTTCAAGGTCAGATGAGCCTGGTGCAGTTTCTGAAACACCGCCTCCAGATCTTGCAGTTGTTGCACTTGAGTTCTGATGATGATGATGATGTCATCAATATAGACAAAGCAGATTCTGCCCTTTAGATCCCCCAAGACGTGTTCCATCAAGCGCTGGAAAGTGGCACTTGCATTCCTCAAGCCAAACAGCATCACCTTGAACTGGAACAATCCGAAGTGGGTAATCATGGCAGTCTTCTGGATGCTATCCTCATCCATCGCCACCTGCCAGTAACCACTCTGGAGATCAAGAGAGCTGAAATACTGGGCTCCTTGCGTGGACTCCAGGATTTCATGCACTAGTGGCAAAAGATAAGCGTCATGATGAGTTTTAGCATCAACTCCCCTGTAGTTGACACAGAAATGGAAAGTCCCATCTTTCCTCGGAACCAAGACCACTGGGGAGGCCCATGCAGAAGAGGAGGGCTCTATGACTGCATCCTTAAGCATTTTCTTCAGTTGTTCCTCTATGACCACTTGCCTCTGAGGTGACACCCTGTAAGCTCTCCTTCGCACAGGCTGTTTGTCTGTCGTCAATATATTGTGCCCGATGACTTTGGTGGCTCCGGTGGACTCTGTCCAAACTGCAGGCCATTTCTGCAGCAGTGGCCTGCTAATGTCTGGTTGAGAGTCAATGAGTGGAACTGCTGGCACTCTGTCCATTACGGCCATGTAAAAATTGATTTTAGGCTCCTCATGACCCCACTGCAGTGCCTCACGAGCCTTTGGCAAGAACTTCTAATCTTTACCACCTGGCAGAACGTATTTCCTCAGGTGTGGCTTTAAGACAAGCTGGCTCGCACACATGAAGTCCAGGCCAAGCAGTAACGGCATGCACAGTTGGTCATCACTGAGTACGTGTATGCTGATGGTGACGTGTGCATCTTGGAGGGTCAGGAGCAAGAAAGTCTTCGCTGGCTCTACTTTCTTGTCCATTGGCCATAATAAACCTTGGAATCTCACTCAAACTCAGGGACTCGCCTGCCTTTTTTATGTTGTTCCACAGGGTGTTACTCATCAGGGAGTAGGTGCACCTTGAATCCAGGACTGCATCACCCTTTGAGCCTCTGATAACCACTGGCACCACAAGGAGAAATGGAACACCCAACACCGCGGCTACATCTGCACCGGGACCCCTGCCCTGACCATATTCAGGTCCACTTGTTGACGTATTTATGTTTATATTGATCCACCTTTAACTTGATCTACAAAAGGATTACGTATTGGTAGTAGGGCTGCATGATTCTGGAAAAAATGTGAATCACGATTTTTTTGCTTAGAATTGAGATCACGATTCTCTGGCACGATTTTTTTCACAAAATGTTTATTGCACTGAACAATACAAAAAACATCGTAGAATGGCAGAGACATGCTACTATGCCTCTGCCAAAGCAATGTTTTCTTTTGTTTTGTTCAAGTTCTATCATTGGATGAGAAATGATTTTTACAAAAGTAAAAAGGGGGCGTATCTTGGCTAGGTGATATGTGATAGCTGCTATGATTGGCTTTCTAAAACAGAGGCATACTATTCCTCCTTTTCCAAAAGCTGCCTCTAGGGTAGGCGTAAACATGTGACGTGACGTGAAGCCCTAAGTTGGGCTGTGAACAGTTAACAATTTAACAATTTGTCTTCAAAATAAGAGCTTTACATTGCACCCCATTGGAGTTTAGAACTGGGTTCTTAGCGGGGGGCTTTTAATTTGAAAGTAGCGATCGTTCCTAGCATGTGGCTACAACAACATGCTAACACAACCATACAGCTAGAGATCCAGGAGGCGCTGCATCTCCCGGGCTCAGCGGCTGTCCAGTTGCACATCTAGCAGACAAGGTGGAAATAAGTGTACCCTCCGAGGCGGAAAATCGGCGGATCAAAACAGACCCCCTGCCGCCCTCTGTCTAAAACTGCGGACCGAGCCGCCAAAAGGACGAAAATTGACGGCTTGCTGCCCCGTCTAACAACGGCTTCTCACTCACTCCTTCCAAACACTCAACTGCAGGCGGGCTTCCTCCACTGAATCTCATGTTGTAAAGATGCTTTACCACAGGTTGAGGGAGGAGGCAGCGGCAGTGCTGCGTTTGGGGGCGCTTCACAAAATCCGGGAGGAAAATAGGAGCATTTGTTTGTGATTCAGCTCGAGATATAACATGCTTCAGAATCGCTGTGTATAGAAATGAGATCACGTGTATGTGTGAATCGAGATCGCGATTTTTTAACGATTTTTTGTGCAGCCCTAATTGGTAGTATTGATATTTTGGATCAAAATGCCCACCCCTACCATTAGGGTACACTTATCAAAATAATCCAAGTTGTGAATACTGTCCTGTGAAGTAATTCGCTGTCTGCCAACTTCATTCATCAAACAACACACTTTTGACAGGAAACATACTTTCACAGAGTCAATACTACCCTTTTCCATTTTATTATGCCTAGTCATACTGTTTTTTTGGTGAAAGCAACAATAGTATGATCATTAATGCATTACTCTACACAGACAATTATATTGTAATGTAACTTATTACTTTCGAATGATAGTAACTAGTAATATGTAACACACTACCTTTAAAAAGCAATGCACAACACTTCAATTCAACTGGTTATCTGCACTGTGTGTATTCATTAGTTGAACTATTTTCAACCATTTACTGTTTACCCTGTAACCAAAGACATGCTGCAGCCCCACAAGAGCACTCAGAGTTACACTCTGCAGTTCATAACTGAACAAAACTTTAGAATGAAAATATCTGGGCCAAAATTATTATAAAATAAAGAAATCGGTATCATGATAAAATAACTGTTTTTAATTTTTCAGGCCTTCATTACACTGTCTTTGAAATAACAAATTCTGTCATTTCAACTTATGAAACAAACTTTACTGTAACCTTTCACATGAAATAAAGATTTAATTTTTTTTTTAAATAACAGCTTCATTTTTAGCCTGCTATACAGCTACTTACCTAATGAGGCGAAATTTCCATTTTATACCTAACCTTACAATTTGATGGCAGGGATGCCGTAAGCCATTAGTTCAAGATGTGACACATCAGATAAATATGAGCAGCTATCCGTTAGCAGTCAGCGAGGCGAATATTGGCTTTACCATTGTCTTGCCAATGGATCAGTGCATCCCTAGTATATAAATAATGTAATATGTAACATTATCTCCTCAGTTTCTGCAGAGCCTTATACTTAACAGTCTATTAAAACTGGACTGGAACATCAAATTTGATTTTTCACGGGTTTCCCATTAATTTTAATCAGGGCACATAGTTTTGGCTGAAAAAAGTGAAAAAGTTGAGACAGAGTCAACTTTTGGAGAAACTCAGCCCGACACTAAAGCTCAGTGTAAAACACACAGTAATGATCTGCCTCACACTCTGGTTGTTTACTGTTAATTTTAATCCGTCGATACGGACAAATGATCACTAGTACAACCAGCATTCACTGCATGAAAAGTGGGATTTTGTGCCGCACTGTAAATTGTCGTGGAATTTCAGGTTTGCGACAATTCACGGCAATTTGCAGGCAACACTGAAAACTGACCTAAATTGTCAGAAATTGACGTGGGCCTTGCTTGGCAGTTGTCCTTCCATGACCCCCCTCCCCCTGATTCTAGGGGAGGCTTTAACATGTAAATGAAAATGCTGTGAGCTATACAAATGCAAATCAGGGTAGCAGGGGGAGTTTTACCTCAGGTGACCTTTTTCTAAAAGGTATTAACTTCATTTTAAGAAAATCTCCGGTATAAATAGATCAGGCCCAGTATAGCCTAATTATAGACCCTTCAATTTTAGCTTGAATTGATTTATTTAATTAAAATATGCTAAATTACTGTGTATGTCATTAGCAATGGCCAATGTTATGTAAAAAGATTATTTATTCTTTTTTTTCTCTCTCCTGAGACCAAGTTAAAGATAAAGCGCCAGTTGTTAAGTTAAAATTTGCATGACATATTTTGAGATAAATAAGATATTGAAATGTATAAATAATTTCTGTTTAAAATGTGTGACATTAAAATATAATTTCATGGGTTCTGAATGTTTAAAAGAAGTTAAAGTAATTCTTACTACGTGTGAGAGTTCATGACCTGTAAGAGTTTATACACTTCCGGGTTGACCGGAGCGTCAGTGGCAAGGAAGAAGGAGCAGAGATTTAATGGCGTCGAGCAGCAGCTAACAGTTGATTGTGTGTGTCCGTCGTGTCGTGCTTTATTACTAACAGACAGTGAACTGTTGTCGGACGACGTGCTGTGAGTGTGTGAGTTAGACTCTCCATCGCAGTCGAAGTGTTTGTGTTTTATTGGACACGAAGCAAGTTCGGCTAAGCTAGCTAGCAGGAGCTAGGCTAGGCTAGCAGGAGCTAGGTTAGCGGCCCGGCCATTGTCGAGAGGAGGCCTGCGCTGACGGGAGGAGCTTTGTCGGTTCGACACGGAGAGTGTTGCCAAAGAAGGTCGCTTCGCTGCCGCAGAGGGACATGGAGGTTTATCGCTGCGAGCATTTTGTTTTCACAGACTAACCTCGCATCACAACGAGGCCGTGACCTCCTATTAGCTCGGAGCTATGTCTGCAAGTCCAGATTTATATGATGCCGATAATGACGCCATCGTGTGTAAGTAACGTTTACTGTTTTCTCCTTCCTTGTTTAGTTTTACTGTGACTTACGTTTTCTCTATTCATACTACTCTCATTTAACTGTTTTCCAGCTGCCTGTAAGATAGTACGAGATAGTACGCAGGAGCTTCAGGTACAAACAACCAGATCTTCCATCGCAGGCTGAAGCGATGAGGAGTTCAGCTCAGAGTCGATCGAGAACAAAGAGGGTAAGATTTGTTAGATTAGATCCGTTTTTGGTCAATGTGACTATTATTCGGGCGCATTAATAGATGTGTTGTGTCCATACGCAGTGCATCGCGCAGTACTAATTGTCTTTATTAATTGTTTTTACAGCTGCTGGAAGCGAGACAGCGTGCTAGCTGAGGATGAGGTGGACCTTTGGAAGTGCGCCGCCATGGACCTGATGTCTGAGGAGGAAGACAGCGGGGTGTGTAGATGGAGCCGGGAGCTCACCGAGCTCTGTGCCGTGCTGCAGTCGAGATTATAGAGGCGATTCCAAAGTACAGAGCGACGCACCACAGACGTCTGCAAAATGGACCGAATTCAGACAGAAGGCCGGCAGTTACCTACAGCTCCGAGGCGGCAGACAGACACTTCACGGTGCTGCAGGATTTTGGGCTTCTAGTGAGCTTCCCGTTGTTGTGTGGGCAGATTATGCTTTGTACATAGTTCTTCTTCTTCTTCCGGCAGGCTGTACGCTATCCAGCGTAATGCTGCCCTCCACCATTTGTACATAGTTGTGGTGTGTTTGTGTTAATAAAGCTCTTTCTTTGAATAAACAGCACCTTCCTGGCATTTTCCTTTCCTCAATAAATTCATTCATGTCTTTGATGATATCATAAATAGAAAATAAATAAATAAATAAATAAATAAAAATATATATATATATATATGGGGTGGGGTGGGGTTTACATTTATAATGACCCAGGGTGACCAATAGTGACAGATCTGCTAACCAATCACGAATGATTTTTCGTGTTTAAAAGTAGTGGTTTCATCCAATACTGAGTGAGGAAATTCAAGCCAGCCCACACATTCTCTGGCCAGGCGTGGTTTCGCTGCTATTCATATGCAAATTAGAGCCGTTCGCACCTCCGGGAGCTCCACATACGTCATGGTTCGTTTCCGACAATTTGTGGCGCAGTGAATGTGGCGTTTGCAGGCTGTAAATTGTCGTTAACTGCCGAAAATTAGATAGATTTTCGGGCGTTTACGGGACGAAAACCCCACTTTCATGAAGTGATTCTAGTAGCATAACAACCCAGCACCTTTTTGGCAAACTGATCAGCAGGGGTTCCCAACACCTTACACACGCAGACTATGGAGTGACACTCCCACACCACTTCACCGCGGGATTTGTTCTGAATGTTCTTTAGATGTTTCTTTGCAACAAGATTATTGAAAGAGTAGTTCAGAAAAAGTATCCCAACCGTTACCCTGGGTTGGCTCTGAAGGGTTCTCAATTTTACTTGACTTTACTTACTTGAAAAAGATACAGGAAGCATAAAAGATCATTGAAATAATATATTTCTTAGGTGATCATGTATAACACAGCACAGATGGAGCAGCCAGCTATGGTTTCAGTATATTCCTCAATCTGCTCTGTTGACTCTGGTGGCTTCACCTCTCGGAACCAGAGATGTTGCCTTATCAACAAACACCGTCTGTAGTATTTTTCAGTGTATTCTTGTAGAACATTGATGCCACTGTGAAATACACAGAACAGCTAACAAGCTAGAGTCATGATAGTGACATATAGTGGAATTATTGCAGTCAAAGTTTTTGTTTCTTTTCTTTCAAGGCGCTGACTACCAACCATGTAGACAACATCAGGACAGTCATAAGCTGGGTTCTCCAGGTCATCAGAGAGCAGCTCTACTCCTGGCTTGTACAGCAGGGAGGCTGGGTGAGTGATCCATCATCCACAAAGATCTGTCATGTGATGATACATTTAAAATATTGATGTAAGGCTTTATGGCAGTGCTTTGAAAAAACGGCATAAAAGTAAGATGGATTACCTGATCCCAAATAATAAATAATCGGATTTCCAAATCTGGATCATTTTGATCCTGATTAAATGTTTTGAACAACTGGCCCCATGTGACTAAACAAGGTCAATTTCGACCAAATACTGCATAGACAGCAATTAAACTGCAGACAGGAGCCTTTCCCAAACAAAATCGAGGGACGAACAAAGTGTTGATAAAGAAAAATAAGTTGTTACCCTACTCTCTAAAGTGTGTACTTCTGATGATTTGGAGCCATTTCTCACAGCTGCAATGTTCAAATTGGCTTAAGACGGTCAGACACACAGTAACATCGGCGTCCCCCAGGGAACTGTGCTGTTGCCCTTCCTCTTCACCACCTACACTGCAGATTTTAAGTACCGCACTGAGTCGTGTCATCTGCAGAAAATTATCTGATGATGTATGGTCACCAGGCTGGTGATCAGCATGAGGAGGGGGTGCCAGACTGTTGTTTCTGTGTATGGTTCTTCCACAAGTTACTGAGGCCTCTGTTTGTTAGGTTAATTAATTGTTAAATTGCCAGTATGTCTTGTTTCTTTAGAATTTAATCATCCAATCCACCAAACAAGAGTCAATGGCAGAATAAGCTTTTTGGCAGAGAAGATTTGGCAAATTTTTCATGGATGCAACCCACATGCCCCACTCTGCTGCTCATCCCACAGATGCATGTTCCTTACAAATGTGGCACCATTTAAAAGAGTAAAAATCAGGCTTTCCAGTGGTATAACATTTATTGCCAAGAAGCATTGTTACAACAAAGAAATAATATACCAAACAAATGTCCTTTTTGCTGTTATGCAACTATCAACTCATCTTGCAGTGTATTTCTTGTGTGAAACACCCCCAGAGAACTCCCCATGCACCCTTTTTCACAAGTGTTGCTTCTGGTGCGCTCCCACGTTCTCCTAATGCCACCTAGGGGGAAGTACAACCCCTTTGAGAAACACTGGTCCACTGACTGACTGATGTTCCAGTTTTGTATGATGGGATAAATTAGGCTGTTAAAAAGGAACTTAACCCCCCAAACTAGGGATGCACATGGTTAACCATTTAACCGTTAACCGATAACAGGAACTTTGACCGATTAATACTATCGGTTAAAAATTTTTTTAGCTACTTGTCAATCAACTCATGGGAGCGTGTCGACGCTTGCCACACGTGCAACACGTGCCTTTACGTGCCTTCCGCCACAGCCCACTTCACAGCAAAAATGAAGCAAGCAAAAAGGATTTCTGTGTGGGACAATTTCCACAGAAAAGGAGATGAGGTTATTTGCATACTATGCGGTACAGCACTGAAATATTCAAGCAGTACCAGTACAATGCAGTACCACTTGCGAAGCAAACATCCAGGATCAGATGATGGAGGACCATCACAGCAAACTTTGCCCTCCATGATGGCAGGGAGAAGATGCGACGCGCGGCGGTCTGAGGAGATCACACACGGTACTTTTGAATGGGTCACAGACACTCAATAGAGCATTTAAATCTTATCGGTTAAGTAAGGGATGATGTATAGAACAGCGGTCATTATGTATAGTACGGCGGTCATGATCCGTCCAGACCCCTCTGCTTCGCGTCGGGGTCCGGTTCGTCCTGTTGGGACTTATTTTCCCGAAAATGACTGCCGTTCTATATATAATCCCGCTTATTACACGGCTACTTGCCAACACGAAAAAAAAAAACGTCACACAGTATGTCTTTTTACAATTAATTTGTTACCGTTCAGGTGTTCACAGTGTTTTTCAGCAGAGAAATAGTTCGCCAAACCGACGCCGTTTCGCTTCTCCCTCTTCGCTGCTTTCCTCTTCGTCTTTTCTTGACCTTTGATGACAACTCAGCCTTTTACCAAGACTCGAAATCACCGTATTTACCAAAAATATTTAAGTTAATGTGAAACTCATCCATACTAGTGGCATAGGAGTGTTTTTTTCCCATATGAAGTAGACTACAGATCATCTGTAGTCGCTTAGCAACCGAAGACGCTGCGGTGATAAGTGACCGGGACTACTTGCGGAGCAAAGATTTTAGAGCGCGGAGTGGTACGAAATACACGAATCAGAGGCAAAAAGGCCACTCCATTCAAGTGAATGGAGCTTTCTGCAGCATTAAGAAGAGCCGTGTAATAACGGTTATTAATCGGTTAATGAGCGGTCATAAAAAAAATTAAAAATGTGCATCCCTACCCCAAACCACCCTTTTTCAGCTGAAAAACAATGAATGTGCATGTTTCGTAATGTTGTTGATTTATTCAGGTCCATATATGGGCATTTACTGCAAAGTATTTGAATTCTACGGATTATGTTAGAAATATGCATAGCGATTTCCCTCTAGGTTGAAACGTGGCTATTGCAGCGGGATTTTGCTATTATTGCCCCCTCATTTCCTGACTGGGCAGTCTGTGGGTGAAGAGTATCAAAGAAGAAGTGATTAGATTTTAAACATGTCTACAGTAACAACCCAATAGCGGGGATTTTTTGCTAAAAGTTTTCGACAAACCACTTCAAATATGTTGACATTCCTATAAAACGTGTCATATCAAGTTCACATTACAGTTTTATGACCTGACTAATATTGAGAGATAGAGGCGATGGCTGTGGAGTTACAGCAGAGGAAGCTGTCCGCAATTTAAAACTTTGTGTCAACAGTTGTGAGTGTCAAACAAATTAATATTTTTAAGGAGACCATGGGACTATCTCCAGCCTCTTTTGTGGCAAAACCAGGTGTCTTTGACTTAGGAGTTGTGGCATATCCAACTAGGTTTTGTGGTGACGCACCTAGGTGTTTTGGACATTAGGGGTGGAACGGTTCATCAAAAAAATCCGTCCCAATCGGTACGCTTGTCAAGGTTCGGGGCGCGTGTGTACCGTTTGGTTCATAGGCACGCGCAACTTCTTTTTCTCATTTACTAACGAGGCGAAGCGTGTACAGTCCAGAGCAGCAGGTGGCGGTACTGAGCTGGATACCAACCACCAGTAAACGAGAAGAAGGAGCGAAGCGGTGTAGCAGATAGTAATGGAGTATCTTTGGGTCAGCTGTGGAGACGTTTGTGGGCATGGCGAGTGGAAAAGAGTCAGAGCTAGAAGATGCGCCAGCAGCCCTGTATAAGTCTGCTGTATGGGACCACTTTGCATTTAGAGAGACCTACGATGACTGCGGTATGAAAGTTGTTGACAAAAGTACGACAATGTGCAAGCATTGTGCAACACGTGTTGTTTATGCTAACAGTAACACGACTAACATGTCAGCTCATCTGCAAAGACATCATCCCAGTGAGACAACTGGCAGCGCAAGGAGGAAACGGAGAGAGTCGACAGAACAACTTCTGCTCCCTGCAGCTTTTAAACAGCCTGACAGTGACGAGTCAGATGGGGCAACATGCATAACGAAAGGAGTTGTGTTTCATAGCCTAAGATATGCACCCTTTTGCCGTGGTGGAGGGTGCAGGTTTTTTTGTATGATTAAAACACTCGAGCCACGATATAAAATAAAATCCCCTCCCGCAAACACTTCAACAACACAGTAATTCCCGCACTTTATGAAGAGACTCGACGAGGAATTGTTAGAGTTGTCTGACAGCTTATGTAGTGCTTACTAGTGATGGATGGACCTCCAGGGCTACTGAAAGTTTCCTGTCTGTGACTGCCCATTACATTGCATTAGTGACAGTGAATAACTATTTGTTCTTAGCATTTGTTAAAGATAACTTTCTTTGCCAAATAAATGAAAAGCATGTTGGAACTAGCAATGTCTCCTCTCTTGCAGTGCCAGAATCTTACCTACTTTTAACCTAAGACTGTCACAATGGTGTATCAAATGTCAGACTGCCTCATTCATTCAGTTTTAACCTGACTATAAAAGACATAATTGATTTTCCTAACGATCAGTGTACACCGAACCGAACCAAAAACCGTGACCCCAAAACCGTGATGTGAACCGAACCGTGGATTTTGTAAACCATTCCACCCCTACTGGACATAGAAGTCACAGCATCTCCAGCCAGGTTTTGGGGCAACAAAGAAATATTTTAGCTAATAATATGATGGTGTGTACCACACACCCATACACACCATCAGGTGGTATAGAGAGGCTGGAGGGGACAAATGCAGCTGCAGGAGGCAGCATGAAAGAGTGGATGAGTGTGTCTCACTAGCCCCTGCAATCCCTGCCCATGTTGAGGCATTTTTCTAATTACCAGAGTAGAGGCTCGTTAGCTGAACCTCTGGGGTTTAGTTATGCTTTCATAAGAGAGAAGTATGCCCTCTCATTAAAGGCTGTGCAAAGTGCACAAGTGATCAAGGATCAGATTTTGAACTGTGTAGACCAGACATCTATTGACTAAAGAAAAGCAAAAGTTACAAAAATTTGAGGATTTGAGCATATCAACAGCAAGGATAGGACGCCTTCTTATGACTTTAGACACTTCAGTTGTATTTTTTTCTGACTACTGATGCATTGTGTCCAGATCAATTCCCACACCTGTGAGTAAAGCATTATAAGGAGGGATGTAACGATATACAGAATTTCGCATCATCACCATGAAAAACCTGTCACATATTATGGGACTGTGACAATATCTATCAACATATCACATGGTTATTTTGCTCATAAAGCTCCTATGTATAACAAGGGAATCAGTATATTGCATTCTAGTATCTCTCCTTGTTATTGTATTTTTCTTTTTGAACAACAGAGGGTGCAATCGTACTGCTCAAGAAGACATCCCTGTTATTATGGGTTCCACCTGAGTTCTAATAAGACCTGCATCTTCTTCCTCCTCTGGTAATGTCTATTTTTGGCGGCATTTGAGCTGTAGTAACACTCCCGTCTCTTGACACCAACACACCCACGTATCGCTCGGTCTTCTGCTGCTCCTTTTAGGGTCAGTCATCCTCCAGAGCAGCAATAAAACATAGAAAGTAAAAAAAAAAAGAAGAAGGTTAGTAAAGGGGAAATACCTCAAGTAAAAAGTTTTTTAAAATTATATGAATGAAAAATGCTGTTCCCATCACATTTATTATTAAATTCATCTTCTTCTTCATTGATCTAATATAGTGATAAATATTGTATCGTGGACCTTTTATTGTGACATTATCATACCGTGTGTTTTTGCTATCATTAAATCCTTAATGATAAGCATGTGAATGATAACATTTATATTTACCTGATTAGTTTAGAACAACGATTATGACAACAAGCATCAGGTAGATGTCAACATTGAAGCAGGCGGTGCTGAAAATGGATTCTATGTTATCCTTTTCACATAAAGGCGGTGCTGAAAATGGATTCTATATTATCGTTTTCACAGAGGGGGAAAAAAAACTGGCCTGAAACTTCACATGATAGCTGCACAATAATGTTAAGGCAAATGCAGTCATTTGATTTGAAAAGAGTAAGAAGGGCCCTGTTCAACCTTGAACAAAATACAACACTGTTAATTTTTATGTAGTTAAACATCACATCCTGGCTCAAAATGAACAACAACAGATATACTGTAACAGAAGCTATTGTTTTCATTTGCGGTATAGTTTTTCTTGTCTTTGACAAAACCTGACTGGCATGTTACTCCAACACTAACCTGTTAAAGGCAACATAAACAATCTAGCCACTGTTGCTTTCCTTTTGCAGGATTCAGCCGTTTTAATGCCGAACTAAGTTTCCCCTATTTTGCATGGGCACTGTCGCTGCATCCTTGGGTAAATGTCACCCCTGAACAGTGATGGGAATAACGGCGTTAGAATAAACGGTGTTACTAACGCTGTTACTTTTTTTTAGTAACGGGTAATCTAACTAATTACTATTTCCATCGTTACAACACCATTCCCGTTACTGACAATTAAATGTGTTGTGTTACAAACTGAAGCTACTCATTGAAGCTGGTGTCATCCGACTCAGCTCTCAGCCACAGAAGCTGCAGCTTTGGTGAGGGAGGAGGGAGGGGCGATACAACTGCATAAGTGATGATGATTGGCTCTCTAAGGTAGAGTGAGAGTTCGTAAGCCAATCAGAGGCAGTGTTCAATTTACACACAACACACGCACTCAGCAGCCTCTCACACACAAACTAGCTGAGGTAAGCTGCAGCAAGGCGAGTCCGGAGGGAAAGTTAACGTTTTCAAAGTGGAAGTACAGACACCATTTTAATCTCCACGTCTGTTGTAAGCAACTCTAATCTAATGAAGCATCTCTCAGCGGCACACGCTTCTACAACACTAGTGGTCAACAACACCGTTGTTTACTGTTGATGAGCCGTCCAAGCAACTAAAGCTGGATTTTTCTGCTCCAGCTTCACAAAAACTTGTGAAACAGACTGAGCTGAACTCAATGATAGGCAGGTATATTGTTGAGAACATGCTCCCGCTATCAACAGTTGAATCAGACTCCTTCAGAGCCCTCATTGGCGAAATACCGGGGAGAGCAGGTGCCAGTCCGCCATGCAAGAAAGATATTTTCTAAATACATAGATGCCAAGTACGCTAAAATGAATGCCGAGCTCAAAAGGGGGGATAATTAAAAATAACGCAATAGTTACTTTTCCTGGTAACTAGTTACTTTTATAGTGGAGTCATTCCGTTACTAACTCAGTTACTTTTTGTGAGAAGTACCTAGTAACTATAACTAATTACTTTTTTAAAGGAACGTGCTCAACACTGCCCCTGACACAGAGCTGTAGAGATAGGTCTAGTTCCCCCTGATAAGTATAAACACCATGTATACTGGTATATCTGGGACTCTTATTGTCGAAGGTCAATCACAATGAACTGCTACTGACACGTGAGAAAAATACAAAGTTGACAGCACTTGTTTTGATTCAAACATCGAGGCCTTTTGTAATAAGCATTCATAAGCCTCAGCTACAGGAATAAAAAGTGATATTAAATCACACAAGCGTAGGCTTTGTGTTAATACACTCATATTTACTGACGAACATGATAGCCTGGCCTTTATTCCTCATCCTATCTTGTACACTGACTGTGACCCTGTCACCGCTCCCCTCCTCACCCTCTTGTGCTTGTGCATTTCTTTCAGACCTAACAGATTCGCAGCCAGTTGTCACTAACATGAATTATTACTTTACTGTGATACAATGATGTGCCTGTGATAATCAGATGTTGCCTGCACTGTTTCACCCGCTGTCTTTTCTTTCTTCCTCACAAACTGTCTTTGTAAAGTAACTGCTGATTCAATGAGCCATTTCTATGACCCTTCATACATTACACTGATGGGATGGTGACTTAAGAAACATATGTCCGAAATTGGATGTGGTTGGATGCATGCTAAACAACATTCACCTGTTTAAACAGCCTTTAAATATGACAGGTGGCAGCTCTTTTGTTCCTTCCTGAAGTTTTGGCAGCGCCTTTTTCAGTGCACTGTGCAGATTATCATACTGCCTTGCTATGCTTAAAACGTTGGCATAATGCAGTGATAGCGAGCACAAATGACAATCGACAAAGTGCAAGGCTTGTTAGAAAAAGGTGCTCAGAAATGACATCTGTCAGAGATTTCTTTGAAAGCTAAAGGTGGCTTTCTCATATTTCTCTATGAAAAACCCTGAATATTCTATTAATTAATTCCCTGGTAAGAGCAGCTTATGTTTATGAATTATTTTATGGTCTGCTTTATGGTCTTATGAATAGACTAGATCCAAATCTCTTAACCTTGCTGTCTTTATCTTTCTAGGAAGGTGTGATCCGTGGTTTTTCTCGGTGGAGGACAGTAGCCATAGTAGCATCAGTAATGTTGGTGGCAACTATTGTTTACTACAGGAAGACACGCTGAGACATCAGACCTCACCATCGTGACTTCAGTCCCGTCTCCTGGATGGACACAGCTTGTTAATGAAGACATTTTCTGGACATTGATTACAACCATCCCTCAACCTCCATCTCACTAGCCAGAAGGAGTCAAGTGCTGAACTTGAAAGGCGAAAAACCTCCTCTCTTCTCAGGTTTCCAAGAGCAAAAAAGTGCATGTACAGCTGCTTACCACCATCTCCATCACCCTTCACCAGCAACTATTCATTAGATTTCATTGAATTACAAGAGATGCTGCAACACACCCTCTTGCCGCTATATTGAAGATTAGGAGATCTTGTGCTCTTAGCTTAACAACGTCTTAGGCTCACATCAGTTATGGGTGCGTCCAACTCATTGATCCCCATCAAACTTGTATCAAGGCATACATAAAGGTCTGTGTGTCTGACATAGTTTTTGTATTAAAACAAGTTTAACTAGAATGGCACTCAGCATAGTGGACCAAGTGTCCCCTTTAATGAAATCAGGCCAAATCCAATAACCGCATCAAATTGTACTCACTCATCCATGTCTATTATTTTCTCATCAGGATTCATGCATTATTCTCTGGCAACCTAACAAAAACAACACCAAAAGACCTCATTGTGCAATGTTTTATGGAAATCCATTCCGATGTTTTTTGTGTAATCCTGCGGAAAGACCAACCAATAAACAAACCAACACAGACACAAGCAAAACACAAACTCATTGGTTGAGTTAATTACCACATTATAATCCTGGAAAAGACACCCATTTCTTCACATTCAAATTCAATAATATACGACTATACAAATAATTTTCATTTTAAAGGTTTAACAGCAGGACACAAGATGTCTCCTCTACTGTTAAGTCGAATATCAGTGTATGTGCACTGGAGGCATCAAATTTCTACATCACATGTGTGTATGTTGAATATTTAGCAATGAATGTGCAAAGAGCCTTTTAGTTTCAAACTCTGCACACACATCATTTAACACATTGAATCTAATTTTTTTAATGCAGGGGGACTTTAATTTTCTCCAGGTCTTGTGTGTGAGCAAATTTTGGATTTGTCCTCAAAGACCTAAAAAACAGTCTCATGACTAGTCAACCAGTCAAAATTCAACAAATCACTGAGCCGATTGTACTGTAGATTCATGAAGTTTGCATGTGCTGTACATTTAACAAATGTAATTTTTGGCCAAGGGGCAGCCATGTGTATTCTTTTCTGTCATGGCTCATCCTAGACACAGGTATGTGGCTTTAATGTGGATTTAAAATGTTAGTTTTCAGCTTTGTTTCTGAGATCATGTTTCCTTTGATATTCCAGTGGATGAGACTCAGTAACTGCGGCTATGGAAAAGTTAAAATCCCACATTTTTCATAGCAGACATTTTGATATTTCGTAACACGAAAAGCAACAGTTTTTTTAATAACATTAGTTAGATACCATTTAACTTTGCCAGATCCAGTTACTTATCTTGTGCATGCTTGCCCACTGGCATGACTTACTGGGACCCTTACATGGAACAGTATGTAGATAATTACTCTTACTATTACAATTACATTATCTATAACGGTATCCATCCTCCGAACAGGCAGGGTTTAAACTGGGACAGCAAGATGTTGATTTGTTGATGTACTCACGCAAGACATATTACATTGTTACTTGCCGTGACAGAGTGGCTTAGATTCATCTGTCAAGGTGATTGCTGTGACCTTTCCAACAAAACAAGGTATTAGAGTAATTAAATGAGTTGATGTATCACAATTGTCGTTAGTGTTCAGTTGTCCTACTGTTGAAGCAGACATTAAAGCATACCAAGTGAAAGAGAAAAAGCTTACCCATGGCCTGAAAATGATAGTCAAAGTTATAGTTAATGTTAAGAGTGACCAGAGGCAGCATGCTTTCGGCAAAGCAGCAGTTATCTTCAGTCTGATGTAATAATAATATCACTCCAACTTCATGGTTAGAATGTACAATGCTGCCCTATATAAAGTTACCTTTCATTTAAATATAAAGTATCTCAGAAACACATTGACAGTACCATGACTTTCTCTGCAGAGCCTCAGTTTGACTGCGCTGCCATCGACCACTGTCAGAGCCGAGTAAAACATCCAGTTGTCGCTAGTTAATCATCCAAACCAAATAATAAGTCAATGTTTATACATTTCTTCAAAGTGTTAACGCTAAGCTTCAGCTCACATCAGAACTGAAGCTGGGTTAAATAATATTTCTTACCCAAATACTTATTCGGAGAGTTGTTGTTGATTTACTTTTATATACACAACCCTTTACCTTTGTCTTTTTATAGTATATATAAAAACAAAAAACAAACAAAAAAAGGATATTTTCTAACTAAAGCTAAATTTTTCTTTAAACTGATAATTCAGCTAAATTAATTTCCTTTGTTTTACAATGTTGTGTTTTCTGTGCCGAAATGAATGGTTCTTGGGACGCTGGGAATAAGTCATCCACCACCCAACTCTATAGATGTGATCAAGTCTGTTTACAGAAAGTCAGTCTGTTAAACATTAAACATTACATTTTTACTGTCCTGTATGGTTGGTATTGCCACTGGGTGTCATGAGCTGTCATTGTACTTGTGTCATGAATATTAATCATGACCTTAACTAAAGTGGTTTGGGCTTGTCATTATGTCACTGGGTGTTATTACACTGACAAATGTTTCTGTATCAGTGTCATGAATACTTTTCTTGAACCTTGACAAAGATGTCAATTGAGGAGTTCTATTTGTTGCTACCTGCTAATTGCAGTTGCTATTTGCAGTTGCTAAACTGCTAATTGCTGCTTACTGTAGCTAGCTGTCGGCAGCTAATTAGCTTGGTTAGCTGTTGAGCTAAGACTCCTGTTTGCAGACTCAGCCTGATTCAACCACTGCACTGTGAACTTGCTTGAGTTGCACATTGGCTCATTTATCTAGCTGAATCTTGATTTCTGTTGGCATTAACAACAGAAGTAGTAGTGTAATTCTCTGTAACAGTATGTGTTAAGATGCCTCTGTCTTTCTGTAATCATCTCCCTGTTGTATGTGAGTCAAAAATCATCCTCATTCCTACATAATGATCTACATAATTTGATATTAAGTCCTGAAGAAAAATTGATGCACGCACACTGCCCTTTTCTGACTTTGAGCCCCTGCCCCTCTGTAATCATGTGCACGTACCTGCAAGTACAGATACAGGTGTGTTAACCATCTCAATGTGAGGGGTCAGCCCATGTTTACATTTTGTGGGTACATTTTTTTTCAGGCCTTAATAACAAATAATGTAGATTAATGAATGTAAAATGAATAAACAAAGTACTTATAGACAGCTAACTACTTAGCTGTGTATCCTGTGTAGCTGTGAGTGATATGCAATTGCCATTTCTTTTGTGTCAACAAATTATTGTCAACATGAGTTTATTCACATTATCATAATACTGAGGTTTGGAAGACATGCAGTTCAGCTGCAATTCTTAAAAAGCAATAAAACGTTGGTTTATTATTAGGTTATTTATTGGAGGGCAAGTGCAAACTAGAAATACAGGCTACACATCTAAAAATGTGACAAAACCAAGAAATGACTACTGTGACTGTTAGTAGGAACAGCAATGTTTACAACAGCAAAGTCAGAGTAAACTCAATATCTGGAAGAAGTTTAAGAATTGTGGCAAGATAAACAGCCGACACAGACAGCCGTCAGATTATTAGATTATTCTTAACTCTCATTAACAAGCAGTTAGTTTAACAAGCACAAATGGGTGCTCTTCTGAAATATGACACATATTTAAGCACGTAGAAAAAGTGGAAGGCGGCTTGTTAAAAGAAAGTTATGTTAATGGATTTATAACTCGATTCTCAATGAGGCAGCAGCTTCCCCCCCACTGTCTCCCTCTCTCTCTCTCCCCCCTCCCTCTCGCTCCCTCTCCCTCTCTCTCTCTCTCCCTCCCTCTCTCTCTCTCTCTCTCTCTCTCTCTCTCTGTGAGAGAGAGCTGCGGCTCCACTCTCTCTCTGTGAGAGAGAGAGTGGAGCCGCAGCAGACAGAGAACCGGCTTTAGGCTCAACACACACACAACATCTTATTACGTACGAAGTGTGTATGGTAACCGTGGTCGTGGCGTTTTTTAACTGCTGTTTTTTTCAAATCCTTTTGTACATCAGGAATTTATTTATTCATTAAAAAAACACACAAAAATGGCACTTTTTAATACGAGGCAAAAAGGGCAGGGGCTCAAGCACCCCTTGGGCCTTATGTGTGCACGTGCCTGCTCACACAGTCTAGTTGTCTTCCTCCAGCTTGGTTCTTATGTGCAGGATTTCTACTTCATTTTGACATACATCCAATTAAATTTCTTTATGTACACATGCTGGTAGAAACCTCTGACTGTTGCAAAGTAAAAGAGAAGAATATTAATGTTATTTAGGTTTTTAGATTTGTAATAATTTACATTTTATAATTTAAATTAGACACACAGAAAGAACCAGACTTTAAGACGGTTCTCTGCAGTTCTCTGCGAAACCTGGTTTATAGATAAAGAAATTATCATTTTATTGAACTTCTTGCTTATGGGATCTGTCAGTGGCTTTCAGCAGACCTCGGTTCTTTTATCTGGTGCCACATGAGCTTTTGTCAAGTATTTTTGCTACCAAATTGATGTCGCACTTTTTAAAGGGATATCACACTATTTATATGTTGTTTTGTGGTGTTTTTTAAAATGTGATCTGTGATCATTTTATTGTTAGAAAAATTAGTTGATTGGACATTTCTGTTAATAAATTTAAATTGTGTAACACCACTCATCACTCATTGTGTGAATGTTCTGAGACATCTATTCCATGAGATATCTAGTCAGTCATAAGCAGCTGACTTCAACTGGCAGTCATGTTAATGCAGGTGTGATGTGGGGAACACAAAAATGTAATTTATCATTTGGGGAAAGGCCTCAAGGGTGGAGCTAACAAAAAGTAAATTACAACTTTCATTAATTTGATAAACTTGAAAAACACTTTATTTCAAACAGTGTTTGGACGTTTTACATCAAAGGGTATATACTGCCTATTTGGCCTTTATTTAGATGAAATCTGAAGACTATGTAATATTGCTGTTTAGTAAAACTATTCAAGTGTAAATTACATAATGATTTTAAATAAAAGATGCTAAATACAGTAGATCTAAACAGTCAAAATATATGATCTGGTGCATAGCATAACAGATATTTTGAGTCACAAAAAAAGACAATTAAGAGAAAAATGTCAAAATCTATATGGAAGTATTTATCTGATTCGCTTCTTTTTTTACCTGCCTGTTTTTCTAAACACAGGAGTAACGTTTATTCAGAGGTCTTTGATGCATCTTGTCTTCACTTCGCTATTTTGAATGTATGATGACATATGTCAAATCTCAAAATGACAATGATATACAAAGACAATCATTTGGAATTGTGGACAGGGTTGGGGATCCACCACCTGGTGATCGGGACAAATATTTGTCCACTGTAGTGGACATTAGCATACAAAGATTAACGGGCATTAATCACAAACAGTGACCCTGCTTGTAATGTTCTATCATATGAATGCAAACTGTTGCTTTACATGTAACAGGAAGCATCGACACACACAAAATGTGAAGGTGCATTCAATAAAGATATTCACATTGGAACTGCTGGACATTCAAATAACCAAATACAACAACTAAACCTCTGCAATATGACTTTTGCCAGTTGTGGAAAGCCCTATACGTCCTATTTTTGACTTACTATCCCACTGCAGTTTATTTTACCAACATCCCAATCCTCATCTATAGGTAGCAAAGTCTTGCTCTTTTCTTTTCACAGAGGCATTATACCCTGAGATTCTTGTTGTGTTCAAGGGATCGCAGGGAAATATGCTTGCTGTCTTTTTTTTAACAAAATGACGATCTTTCATCATTGCTTTTGGTGCTCCACAGTATAATAACTACCATGCCATTTTTTTTTCTTTTACCAGTTTCTTAGGTTTCTTAGGTACTGCTCTCATCTATAGTTACTGGTGCTGTCACTTTACTCTAAACAAACCAGAAAGTCAAACATCTTCCTCCTTGTGTAAAGTAGGCTCTTTTTGGGGAGGAAAAAGAGCATGCTCTGGGTGTTTGTTCAGTAATTGTAAAGGCTCTTACTGAAAATGACAGGATGGAACATTATACCCAGTACAGGTGTCATTCTCCGCTCTGTATTTCACTGCAGAGGACAGAGCTGGACGAATGTCATAGACTGAGTGCAGTCTGGCTAGAAATGCAGTCAGGCACTGGTTTACACCATGCAGGATAGAGTGTTTGGTTTCAGTCCTCAGACAAAGCAGAGCACACCTGGACACATCCATTTACTGCTCTTTCAGAGCTTCTGTCTCATCTCTTATGGAAGCTTGGACTGTGAATAATCTGAGAGAGCTTTGCAAAAGAGTCCACTGTGTCCACAGGTTCCTCTGTTTGGGCTCCGCTCTGTCCTGGCTGGTCAAGAATGTCCAGTTCAGGGTACAAGGCCTGATCTAGGGTGCTGATCCTGGGGAGGAATTGGGCCAGAGCTGGGAAGTCTCTGTCTCGACCTTGTAGCCTCTGTCTGTGGTTTCCTAGACTAAGCAGGACTCTGTGTCTGTCAGAGACATAGATGTTGTATCCGTCTGGCAAGATCTGCTCTTTGAAGGTGCAGTCATCTCTGTCGTAGGTGTGCTGGAGGAGATGGGAGATGATTGCATTTAAAATTGTTTATGTTCTTTCAATACTGAGATTTTTTGATGATATAAAACTTAAGTTATTGCTTTTGTCACAAATGCCACAAATACACAAATGACAAAAACACATTTTTCTCACTGCACTGTGGAAAGTGCACTGAGGAACCAACATAGATCCAGGTACAATTGTTTTTCATTTAAAACATTTTCAACATAAGTATCAAATGTTGCATGGGGATTCAGTACTCAAATAGAAACAGTTTAATATAAAATATATTTGAAATATGCTCATTAAAAAAGACCAAAAAATAATAACTCAAAAAAGGTATAGCCTTGTTCTTACAGAATTACAGGCTATGTAATAAAACAAGCAACTAATAAAACATGATGACAAGGATAGTTATATTTTGCAAAAGCATAATGAAAGAAATGACAGCTTCTTCTGTAACTGTCTTAAATGGTCAGATGATATTGTCCCATATCAATCTCAGGCCCATTCATTGAATTGTATCTTGGCTGACTTTGTAATATCTGCAAATATCATATCATTGTCGAAAGAATCAAAATAAAAATGTAATGTAATGAAAGTGGTGATTTGAACCCCTATTATGTATGTTCGGGACTTGGGCTTACTACCCTACTTGGTCTAGTAGGACATTTTGATTTTTGAAAAACATGGATTAATTCATATTTGTATGTGCCATTGGCACCATTTGAGCATTTATATAATACAAGCATGTTCACATTGCTTATGTATAAGTTGGCTTTCTTATCAGAATTTGGACAGAGTGGCGATAGCCTTACAAAGCTAGCCAAACAAGAAACCACTGGTTGAGCCACTGTTCGACATTTGTAAGCATGAAACCACTGGATATTTTTAAGAAGACATCACAACATTTTCCAGCTGTGTTTGTCCAAACAAAACTGAATATTTTGGATGAAAACTTGAGACGATTTCCAGCCTGTTTATGAAAGCATGTTAACCAAACCCTAAACCTTGGTTTTTGTGCCTAAACTTCATCAGAGTATAAACACAGCATTGTCACAACATAAAATTAAAAAAGTGAAGATACATTTTTTCAACATATATGTGGTTTCGTGGTTTGCAGATATGTACATTGCCAACATATGTTCTGGTGACTGTGTTGCCACTCACCTATTGTGGCTAATGTTAACCAGTGCTAGCAAACACACATTGTTAGGTGTGTTTGCTGAATTCACAACTCTAATCTACATGTGGAGAGATGAGGTCAATTGCAATCTTTGAAAAAACAAAAAAAGAATTTTTTTTATGATTTTTCATTGATTAAAAATTCATTTTGAGATATATTTAGTTTGTTTAATCAATAACCTCAATCCTAGAGGTTAGGAAGTAGCTCAGACAGCAACATGAATCCTAAAATTAGAATTGCAGCTTTCATGTGAATTGCATGAATGCTGGTTTTAGATTGAAGCCCCTTAATTTAAAAAAAAAAAAAAAAAACATACGTAAGTGGTGCTGCAAGTTCTTCGATGGCTGTTTACTTTGGCCAAAGAGAGCTAGCCAGAGGCCAAGGTTGTTGTTGCTGCTGCTGGGACTTTTCATTCAGGTTTTTCACTTTGCAAACACATCCTACCCTCTACCATGCCGGACAAAGGTTGATGAACCTCTGTCTGAATGAATGCCTGACTGGCATGCAGTGTTTTATGAACATAGAAGCTGACTAACAACATGTATGAAAAGCAGCAGGAGACCTTAGGCCAACAGGAATCTTTCTGGATAGCCTTAGAAGTGTTCCTGAATAACACTGGTTGTATAATGTTTGCGGCATTGCTACATTTTGAAAATGATCAATTCATCAAAGGTTTACAATTATTTCTTACAATGTAAAATACGATTGATAATTAATGTGGAGATACATTTGTATCTTTGTAGTCATGTTGTATGAGAAGTCACATTTTCAGCGGTTAATTTATTTATGTATGGAATTCAAAACAAAATATTAATTAAATCATATAGAAGAGTCTACAAAAGGGCTCAAAAAGCAAAGTGGACATCTAGAAAATTCTAACTTACAATGTGTGATAGCTGGAATACTAAATAAATTTGCAGTTGAAATGGCAGTTAAAGTGGAAGTACTGAAAGTTGAATTTGCAACTCAAACTACTGAATCAAGTTAAAAAAAAAAAAAGACTTTGACTGATTCAACTGAACTTGAAGAACTGGTAGGAGTTGAAGTGGCTGCTGTAGAGTGAGATATTAAAGCAGTTGAACTGTCAGGTGTGGGAAACCCAGCGGAAACCCAGAAAGGCCATTTTGCTCTCTGTGCTACAGCCATGTTGAAACTAGTCACAGGAACTCAACCAACCTCTTCTTTTACAGTTACCTGTAAGGATCTGGGTTTATTGAAAATAATGTTTATTTGGCCATTAAAAACTGATATACTTAGACGCAATATTGCCCAATGCGCAAAAAAATGTTTTTAAAACATCTCACATTCTTAAATGGAGTGAACTGCATGACACACTATTATGTGTAGATAGGTAGTTATTTGTTTTAAAAGTTGATGTGATCTAAAACATACACGGCACAAAAGGTGGATGTAATCTCAGTGATGCCACCCCTAGGTTTCTAAAAAGCTCAGTGTGATGGCACTGGCAACAACAATGCCAATGTAATAATCAGACAACCAATTTGACCCATTTATTTGGCTCAACAAGCCCAGAAACTTGACTGAAAATGTGACTGGACTGGAGCACAAGGCAGTTGCTGATCTGACTGTCTGGAAATATGTGATGGGCAGAAAGGTGAGGGGGGAATTGGTGTCAGACAGGTGACGTTTTTGAAAAAAGAGTATGCTTGTGTACTATGGTGCTATGAAATGTATCTTATTTCAAAGGGAATTATAATCTAAAACTAAACTCCTATAAAACAACAATATGAATGACAAAGTCACATCAATCATAAGTTAACCATTCAGCCATTGAAATTCAAAGTTATTAAATCATTTGATAATTAATGTGCATATTACATTTATATCGACCATTATGGTGTTCATGTATTTTTTATATTTTATCTGCAAAAAGTAGTAAAAAAAAAATCTTAAATACTTTGAATAAACATGTTTAATCTTGGTTAAATAATGTTAGCTTTGGTGAAGTTTTTATAAAAAAATTCAATTTGTATTAGGATATGTTGGGATTTTCTTCAGTTGTAAAATGTTACATCTGAGCATAGAAGTCACAGTAGAATTCAAATTTGACTATATAATACATGTTTGTACTGTGATTGTACATTTATTTATTAGTTAATCTTACCAATGTGGATGAGCTTAATTAGTTATCATTATGCAGTAGAAAGACAATATTCTGTTGTTTTACCTCACAATTAATTTAAGTTAAATATGAAAACATAAATTAATGAATATGTTTTGCCCAGATAATAACATTTACCATTCATTGTTAGGTCATTGATAGACAACAGAAGCAAACATTAATTGACAACTGGTTGTCTCTGAAGTCCTTACCGATGAGTACAGTCTTCCATCGGCTTCTATGCAGAGAAAGCGTGCCGTCGCTGCTCCTCTGATGACAACACAGCCTGGATCTACTGGACGGATCTCCAGCAGGCCTGGAGTTCAAATGATTGTCAGAATGAAAATCCCATCAAGCTATTTCCAGTCATCATGGTGATTTACTGACAAGAATCCCAATTTGCAGGCTGTTGAATCTGTGCTTATAAATGCTTGACTTACTGTGCAGGGTTTGGTCTGCAGAGCTGTAGACCTGTCCATCTCCACTTATTAGCAGGTGCAGTCCTGTTCTAGCGGCGTACAGGTGCCTGAACCGAACTACCTGTCCCCAGTCGTTGGTGATGTGGGGCCCCTGGTCTGATAGGGGCATACAAACAACTCCAACAGAAAAAAAAGTATTGGCCAGAGATACAATGACCAAGAAGAGCAGCATGATTTGTCAAATACGGTGTAAGCTCTCTATTGCTGCTTCCTCCAGTTGGCCATGTGAAGGTAGTCTCATCCTAACACAGCCTTTTCAATGTGTCCCTTATCAGCTACTGATAACCCCCTTTCCAAAATCCAGTTCCCAGAAGCAAACCACAACACACCCCTGCACGACATCCAACTGAATCATAGTTCTCTGCTGGCCCCAGACGAGTACTAACTTGGGCCCTGTCGTGTCTTTAAGCACTTCATTTAAAACTCTGGTAATTCATCCTGATGTTAAATATTCACAGACATCCTCACTTTATAAATAAACTTATGACATTTTAAGGAAAGTACTGTGGACAAATACCCAAATTTCAATTTTAGAATTGGTTAGAATTACTGCTCATTAAGTATTTTGCATGCAGAATTTATATGGTCATAACCATGTATATAGTTGTTACTTTATGGATAAGCAAGAAATCATAGGCATACACTTATTTGAGGATGGTGTTTGGCTAAATCTCTCAACGCAGGACACAACTTGTCTACCTCTCCACGGACTTAACATGTCTCCATCTGGCATGCCATTAGGGTACATACACACCACATGAGCTACAGCAAAAATGGCCTATTCCTCCATAGGTCAAGTATGAATCATTAAGATTGCAGCACATGCCAAAATGTTGTTGTACTACAAGTTGGGCCTATTTTACCTCCAAAGTAGGTCTATCAGCAGTGGTAGTGCAGTAATGTGGGAAAAAAAAACAAAAAACATTTGGCCTACAGAGTCGCCTACAAATCAGAAGTAGACCTACTTTTTTTTACCTACCTTATTTTCATTTTGATGCTGCTTTGTTCTCTGCTACATGTCAGAATGGAGGATTATATATTTTACATACAAAATGTGGTGAGCACTATTGTAGATCAGCATTGAATTGACCAACAACTGTAATAGTGTGCCTGTAGTAACAAGCCAATATTATAATAATGTAGCCTCAGATTTACTTTTTTAACATTTTAAGAAAATGTAGCTAATGTGTATACATTTTGGAAACATTTTCAATGCATGTAATGGATAGACATGTAATGCAATTTTAACTGTAGTTTTACTCCTTTAGTAGTATTAAATGAGATATTGATAGGAGCAGCAATAGTAAGGTGATAGTAGTAATGAACTTTCGCTCGTGCCTATAGATTGTATGTATATATGTATGTGTGTATATATATATATATACATATATATATATATATATATATATATATATATATATATATATATATATATATATATATATATATATATTGACGATCATGTTGCAAAATAAAGTTACATGAAGTGCTACCAAATGTACTCTGTCAGTATTTTTATTTGTGAATAGGGTAAAGTCTACAGAGTGGTCTGAATCCAAGCTAAGCTGTGAGATTGGGTCACTCCACACTAAAATAACAGACTTCTTTCCGCTCTTATCACATTCTGGCCTGTGCTTCCGCTGCTCGGCCTTGCAATTACATACAAGCAAGTTAAACTGTAAAGGAGAGCAAACATCACCATTCACCAAAATGCAACCTGAGGTCCAGACTTAAAAAGCTTCTCATGAAAATGGTTTTAGATTTGGAAACGGATGCCCTCTGAGGGTAGCTTGTTTTACTGTCAGGCACTTTGACAAGGGATTTTTTTTTTACCTCAAATATCTGCATAGCTTCTGTCACTAGATGGCAGCCTAGAACAGGAAGTATCTTTACAAAGCCAGCTTTTATTAATTTTATCTCAAACACAACACACAATCCAAAAAACTTCACTGAAAAAAGAAACACCCTTATATATAATACATTAAGCTAAAAAGACAAAAGGTGCCCAACACACACCCACAGTCACACTACCACAGCATGGACACAGTTAATAGGCACGAATGCGGACGACAGAGCAGGGAGAAGAGATAACGGAATAGGAGAATAACAATTCAAAGGAAGAAAAAAGAGGAGAAAGGCAGGGAGAGAGAAGAAGATGTCAGGAGACAGATGAGGGAAAGGAAAATAATGTATCAATCTATTTATATCCTTACTACGTACTTACCTACGTAAGGTTTATCTAGCCCAACTACTTCCATGTACTTTAAGGAGCCCTTTAGAACATGGGTTGTTGTAAGTACAGATGGCGTAGCCTGAGAATACTCTCCCTCATTCTCCTGTTGCACCTTGAAATGTAATAACTTACACTTTTATCAGCCTTATCAATATGTTAAATACAGATTGTGTGAGTTTGAAGGTTATACCATGGTCTGGGTGAATACTTGATTATGATTGGCCGGAGAGTTTCAATTAACTTTTGATATACAGACACTTCTGGAACTCCTCAAGTACTTCGAGTGAAACTGCCTATTTACTGTAAAATGCATAATGCACTACTAATATTATTTCAAGAATATATAACTACAGGTCGCATTACCGACTGAAGTGAACCATTTATTGTTGTTTTTTTAAATGCATCCGCGCATGTCAATATTAATATAGGCTATGCGTGTTTTTAATATAGCCAAGCCTATAAGTTCTTTGTTCAATCTCTGTGTGACTGAAAGGAGGATTTTTCCAGGCCCTAATGATGAAGCCTAATCTTCCAAGCACATTTTAATTTACAATCTTGAGTCATATTTTACTCTGGGCTATTTTTATAAAGTAACTAAATAATAGGATAATAAGTACTATTGTAACATAATTACTTTAAAATGAAGGTAAACACTGACCACAGGGTGGCGCATGTAACACACAAGCTGCAGCATACACTACATTCAGAGCTATAGTAAATTATAAAGTGTGTAACCAAGTGTCTGCTGGCTAAACTGTCCATAATGAGTAATGGATAACTCATAAAAAGGTCAATAAACATTAACCAGCAGTCATTTAATAACCAACTAATGTGTCAAGTAATTATTTATTGACCTTCATGTTAATTAAACAGTTAATTAATGCATTATTTGTTTATTAAAAGTTACAACAATAAAAAGGATGCATGAAGTAACAATAATTAATGGATTAAGGTGTTAAGTCAGATAGTAGTATATAGTTCATTAACAGTAACAAAAATAACAAGGACACATACTTAATTGAACTGTTATCATGAGCTAAAAGTCAACTTACTACAGTGTAGCAATTTAGTCATTGTGTTCATGTGATTTAAAGTGTTTATTCATACATTATTAATAGTTCATTATTGTAACAACAATAACAAGGACCCATTCATTAACATCAATTAACTGAGTATTAACAATAACTTGCAGTTAATTAATAGTTAACTAATGTGTCAAGTGATGATTCACTGATGTGTGTACGTTAATTAAAGTGTAAATTCATACATTGTTTTATTTACAGTAATAACAATTAAAAGGTTACATAAGTTAACATTAGGTAATGAAGTTATAATTATTAACATACAGTAGTTATCTGACTTGTCAAGTTCTTATTAAAGCAACATAATGTAACCTTAAGATAACAGCGTCAGAATCATTTTGGTGGCACAATGTCCTGTTGTAGGATTACTGGTGTCTCTGTCACAGCCACTCCAACCCTTACCAGTTGTTTCTACACTGTGTCACTTAATGACTCCAAGATACACGTTTTCAAGACATAACATTGTTATGATGTAATGAGTTTTCTTTGTAGTTAATAGTTTACAAAGCCACTATTAACAGTTAATGAAACATAAATGTTAATTAATGAATATATTGCATTAGTAAATGCAGCAATAGGCATTACCAAGCAGTTCACTAACAGTAAACTCATGTGTCTGTCATCGTTTATTAATGGTGTTCCTGTTAATTATACAATATTAGCTTATAACTATTATATCAATGTGTGTTAATACAATAATACACATTAACCAATACGTAATTCATACATTAATAACCATTAACTTACTGTCAACAAATGTCTCATGTCAACATTTATTAAAGGTTTACACATTAATAAAGGTACTTACTAACATTAATAAAGGTGTCATCAGATCCACAGCATCCACATCAACTTTATGATTTCTGTCACTAAGAAGTAATCTGCTGAAAACTTCCACATAAACGAGACAAAAAAGACAAGCACAACACACAAGCATAATGTAGCTACGTAGCCTACTGCAAGCAAGAGCTACTGAATAAAACATTAACGTTTTTTACAGAAGGATGGTTACTTCTTGGATATTTATATTGCTGGCAGAGTAAACCTTCAGATATTTCTATGGTTAGTGAGTATGGTGTAGACCCAAAGCAGTTATAGGGAAATAACTCAAGTCAAGGCATTAGGGGTGGGCGATACTGCAAATTTTGGTACCGATTCAATACCAAGTAATTACAGGGCCAGTAATGCCAATATCGATACCGATACTGATACTTTTTACTTGAAATTTTCTTATCATTGAATGATTTTGTAGTTTTCCCTTTAATTAGTTGATCATGATTATGATAATAATAAAACACATGACAAAGATTTTAGCCAATTAAGAAAATAATATTTAACATTATTAAATCTATAACTTATCTGCATGTAGCCTAAGTAGGATTACTAATGTTCCTTCAAGAGATACACAAAAGGGTTGTAATTTTCTGCCATATTCATACTTCAGGTTTGAGGTAGCCTATATATCTAAAAAAAGTATATATTTTTGAGTTCTAAGATTTATTTCAACTGTCTAAATACATGATAATAGTTTAAACACTCTGCTAAAATTACATCTCTCACCAATTGCACTAAAACAACATTAATTAATGCTGGAAATAACTTTCACTTCTAGAAATTGCTACCAGTGAAGTGAACCTAAGTGAGCGGAGTGAAAGAGGTTGAGAGGAGGGCTGCGCATAGAGACGCTGCACTCACAGAAACTCTGTGAAGAAATATGAGTGATTTGCTGAACTTATAGAAGGAAACTACAACAAAATATCGATCTCATCACGCTTGTATCGATCCGATACCAATACTCACTTTGGTATCGATACTATCGATATTTGGATCAATCCACCCACCCCTACAAGGCATGCAGTTAACATTCTTTATTGATAAGGCAATGGGTAGTGGTATCAGTGGGCTACATTAAACAGATATTACCTCAAGGGAGGAAAAGTATTTAGGAAAATAAGGTACAACAGAGGGATAATATCAAATCAAACATTCTTATAATTGAAGTCACTTAATCCTAATCGAAACAGCAGCCCAATGTTTAAGATAAGATAGAATGATCCTTTATTTGTCCCACGAGGGTAAATGTGCAATATTACAGCAGCAAAGGGCATGGCAAAAACAGAGAGCATCAATTTAAAAACAGTAATAATAATGAAGTAAAAAAAGGAAGAATAATATAAACAGTTTAAATAGGAAACAAATACTCCAAATACAAAAAATATTTTCTCTGCAAAGAGCCTGCTGCAACCATAAATCAGCCTAGAGGCTAAGCTTGGTGGATAACTTGAAAGTCAGTGTAGGGGCCTAAATGCAGTTTTCTTGTTTATAGAATAATTTAAGTTCATTAGAGGGAATAATGATGCAAATATTTATCAGTGGCATCATTAGGCTGAACCCCCTCCTTAAATATTCTTTAGCCCCCCTAAATAATTTGATGTTTTTATTTTTATTTTATTTTATTTTTTTTTTTTACAAAAAAGTTAAGGCCATATGAGTTTAAATGAATAATTATATAACCTGTCATTATTCACTTAAATATGGTCATAAATCTGTCACTTTCCCTTCACTTAATAGTGTAACGTAGAGAGAGTCCCTTCAGTGCGTTGTTATCCAGTCCATTCCACTTGTGCATATAGAGAACGCCCACATCACTGAAAATCCTGTCCATGTTTTCCCTGCGACCTTGCTTGCACTCGGTACCTGCAGCGCCCGTACCTTGAAGCACACAGAGCGACTAGAACAGCATGAGGAGAAGAACATGAATGAAGAAGAATGGATAAAAGAAAGTTTTTCAAGAAAGTAAGTATTCAACACTGCTGGTAGTAACAATTAGTTAGCTCCAGCCCCCAGCTAACAGCAGAAAGTCCCATGTAATTAATGAACCAAGTGCTCCCTGTTTGACAAATAAAAACCTAGCTTGCACACTATAGACAATCTCTGCGCACGTGTCACCTTTGTTGTTTCGCGTTCAAAAGTTACATTCCAGTTCTAATAGAACGCTGCTACTTAGCTAGCTAGTTAGTCTGAACTGCATTGTGACGGCACTGGTTGTTTATAGAATTAAGTGAAAACAAGAAAACAAGCAGTAAACGTCATGTCAATCGAACAATGTTTGTCTGATTTCCTGTGTCCAGTGGGTGGCGCTATGGATATGACACAGTTTTGATGCAGAGATATATTCAGGGCGACTCCCTCTACATTCCTGAGAGATTTGGCACAGATTGGACATTGTATGGTGAAGTTACGAGGACTTGATGCTTCATGGCGAAGGATTTAAATGGAGGGCACCACCACGGCCAGCAGGTGCATCAGGCTGCGGGGCCGTCGGATTGCGCGCTCACTTGTTGCTTGCATGTCATGCTGGGGAAAAACAAGCAGCAAACGTCATGCCAATCGGATGATGTTTGTCTGACTTCCTGTGTCCAGTGGGTGGCGCTATGGATATGACACAGTTTTGATGCACAGATATATTCAGGGCGACTCCCTCTACATTCCTGAATAATTTGGTGAAGATGGGAAATTGTATGTTGAACTTATAAAGCCTTGATGCCTCACGGCGAAGGAAAAAAAATGGTTTCCACCATCACCACCACCTAGCAGAAAGATTTCCATAACTTTTGATCTTCAAGGCATGAAGATGATACTGAGTTAGTGTGAAGACTGTGGTGTTTAAGCTCCAGGACAAGATAGTTTTCAAAGTAGGCATGAATTTGGGAAAAATGCCACCACACATCAAAATGGCCAATTTCCCGTTGGAGTGACGGTATTGGTCCCTATGACTTTTTTGTGCGTCTGCCCATGAGGAATCTGCGTAACGAATTTCATTCATCCATGCGCATGTGGAAGGCAGGCAAAAACAATAGGGGGCGCTACAGAGCCTGCAGGTCACGCCCACGCCCAATGACATTAAATTATAAAAATGTTGTTGTTGTTCAAAATATGGTGAGTTTTGGGGTATGTTCAGGCTTCCAAAACAGTTAAACCGCAGAAGAATAATTCTTTCTCTTTCAATTACAATAGGGACCTCACAGGTCTGCGATCTGCTCGGGCCCTAATAATAATCACTCCACCATCCCTATTGACCTTTAGGAGTCAGGGCAGAGGAGCAGTGAGAGTGAGAGGGGAGAGACCACTACTGGAAAGGTGAGTCTAAAGAATTTTACAGGATAGAGTCATCTGTGATGCAAACAGTCTTGGAATTTTATGGTGCCAGTTTAATTTTTTTATATTTGGCATTGTGTCCACACCATAACAGTTATGGAAATGAAATTCATAGGGGTGGTCTATAATGGCCCCTGTAACTCACACACCAAAAATCACCAGCAGGTGGCGTTTTATTTCCGCTATTTTACATGTGAAAGCGTTTTTGGCCAATAACTCCTACATAATGTGTTGCACATTGTTAAACCTTATATCTATATGTTCCCTCAATTCAGCTTAATTGTGTGGTGTAGGCCACGCCCACTTTTGCCGTAAGTTTCCATCCTCAAAATCACGACAAATGAAAAACCTACTTTTTCAAACTCCTCCTAGACGATTTGACCAATTTGCATCAAACTTTGCATGTAGCATCTGCATCTTTTTATCAAATGAATTTTGATAGTCCATAAAACGCGCAAAATTCCTGCATATTGTGTTGAAAACAGACAATCTTGCATATCTTTACAAAATACTGTTTAATTATCATGTAAATGTCCATGTCCATGTCTGTGCTGTGAACACTGTGTTTGAGCACAAAGGTGACATGACTCAGTGTTTTGAAACCATCGGGGGAGTTTGAGCATACCACTGTGAGGGAAGCTGGAGGGTTTGTGAGGCTACTGGAGGATGATACTTTCAGCTTCTTCCTGAAACTATTTCATTGCATTATGCCCCATGTGGACATTTTCTTCAGCCAGCTCCAGAAGCGGACCATCGACTCAGTCTCATGAATCATGCAGCAGTTCGCACAGTTTTTCTGACTTCAGCGTACATCATTTAATACCGGCAGTAGCAGGCCACCGAATTATGAAGGAATGACCCCCTCAGCGGAAGGTGTTGCATGAACAAGCCCCGACGGCAGCATGCCCCGACGCGCGTGGACTGATAGGGTCCATTCATCGCATCAAGAGTATCAGGCCACCGAATTATAAAGGAACGACCCCCTCAGCGGAAGGTGTTGCATGAACAAGCCCCGACGGCAGCATGCCCCGACGCGCGTGGACTGCTAGGGGCCGTTCATCGCATCAAGAGTATCTTAATATTACTTTAATTCAAGTAATTACGTAATATTTTTCAGGGCTTGAAATTACAACCATTTTAGTCACATATGTGACCAAAATGTAATCTGTATGACTTCAAAATGTTTGGGAGAAAACGATTGTGAGGCTCACAACACAATAAAGCTGTAAACATAATGTTACTGTGCAAGCCTGTGTTTGTTCTTATACTGTGTTAAAAAAAAGCGTCTGAGCCGTGGTATTCTCTGTAATGGGAAGTGCACCGGAAGTGCAAAAGGCTGAATGTATGTCGATTTGGATTTGTTGTAATAAGCCACGCCCACATTGACCAGTCATGACCACCTTCAAGATATGGCCTCAGGAATGGCCCTACATCATACCGACCACATTTTGTAAAAATCGGTGTAGCCGTTCAAGAGATATAAATTTCCTATATTTTTAGCGCCCCCCTAGTGGGCAAAATTCGTCAAATTCAGCTCATCCCTTCCCAGTGTCATGCCAATGAAGGAACTCAAATTTGGTGTTAATAGCATTTAGTTTGACCGAGATATCAAACAGTTTACATTTTTATAGCTAGCTACTGAAATTTGTTTCTTAATAATTTGCGCATTTTTTGACCGAGCAAAATTCTTTTGATAACTTTAGATCAGATTCAGCTGAAGAGTGTACGTGCCAAGTTTCACACAGATCGGACAAAATCCCAAGGAGGAGTTTGAAAAAGTAGGTTTTCCAGTTTTTGCGATTTAGCGAAAAAACTTTCTAGGCGGAAGTGGGCGTGGCCAATCGCAAAGTGATTCAGCTCCATTCAGGAAATCTGGGGATACAAGGTTTTTGAATGTGCAACATACGGTGTGGGAGTTATAGGCAAAAACGTGTTGGCCTAGCTTATAGCGCCCCCTGCAGGCGGATATATGTAGTTTTTTGTGTCTGAGATATTCGCAGGAGTCTGGACCAACCCTCCAAATTGCACTGCCCTCCCTTGCACGGTTTAGCCTGCAGCACCACTTTTAGCCGGAGAAAAATAACAATAAAAATCTTTACAATTACAATCGGGTTCCTAGCACCGCTGGTCCTAGGAAACGCGTATGCTTGGCCCCTCGGGCTTGGCCCCCTAATAAGGAAATACTAAAAGACATACTATAGCAAGTGTGTATATTTTAGACTCACAAAGCTGTACAGTTTTGTTAAAAGCTCTTCATCATGGGATGTGCAAAAGTTCACAGTACAGAGAACATGTCACATCTATAGAGACAGACATCTACTGGGGGGGCTTGTTGTTGAGACCAGCTGCATATGAGAATAAAGGGCAGGGTGATAAGTCATCACTGGGGGCGGCTGGACTGGATATTTGCTCCTAAAAAGACAATGGTGTGGCAGGGCAGTTAGTTTAGTTTAGACACATTGTTTTTAATTAGTAAATGTCTGTACTGTGTTTATTCTACAGTGTGAACAGTGATGTGATCAGGCTAAGATACTGTATATATAGTGTGAACACCAAAGTGGTGCTGTCCTCGGTATGTATAGTTTGTTTGTATTTATTAACTAAATGTAAAACATGAACTGGTATTTTAACAATTTATTTATTTATGTCTTTCTTCTTTTATTTATATATATATATATATATATATATATATATATATATATATATATATATATATATATATATTTGGCCTTTATCGACTTTATTGATAGAACAGCTAAAGTTACAACAGGAAACAGGATGAGAGAGAGGAGGAGTGACACGCGGAGGACAGCGAGGACAAAGCTTCTGTATATGGGACGCCTGCTCTACCAACTGAGCCAAACGGCGCCCCGTCATTTATGTCTTTCTATTAACTTTTGATATCAGTAAATTAAGTAAAGCTTTCTATTGTCAAACTTAACTTAACATTGCTTTCAAAATAATGGTTTGAAATCTTAGATGACCGTGAAAACAATCAATATATACCTATGATGCTAACAAAGGGTCAAGATGCATGCAGATGCGCTATGGATTGTTTAATTACAATAGAGCATCACCTTTTGGAGCCATGCTCGCTTTCTTCCTGTTTAATATTCACATGACAGCTTCCTGTTTCATGTCACAGGTCACATCTGTTACTAGTCCCTATTACTCTTAAAATTACCACAATGTTATACAAAAAAGGATAAAGAATTACTTTCAAAAATATAACTAATGCTTTTAACATATTGTCTTATTTGAAACACAGCAATGGTGTTTTAAATGTTTTTTGTAAAGCCCTCTGCACATGTTATCTGATTAGTAAGATCTTTAATTTTGATATAACAGACAGGATTTATTCATTATTTCAATCAGATGATGTCAGTACTCATAATACATACACCAAAGTGCCATCTGCCCTCTTTCAGGAGGAAAGTAATGAACATTTGTGTACGAAACTAATGGTTCTATATTGTCACATAGCGGACTGCAGAGGAAATCAGACAGCCACATGGTTTTCACAGGGCACATACTTTACAAACTTACAACTAACTGAGCTCTTCAGCCACTTCAGACTTACTTGTCACTATCACTGGGTCCGGTGCTTGATACAGAAACAGGATCTACAGGATCTGCAGGCCTGGTCGTTATTTCATGATGTATAGCAAAGTTACGTAACAGTCTCATAACCATAATACCAAGTCATTACAACATAGTGAATGAATGACAATATTTGGTCTACTACTTGGTCCATACAATTGCAATTTACAGTCATCTGTTATAAATAAAAGCAACCAATAACTGTCAGCAGAGCAAGAATACAGCCGTTATTAAATAATAAGAGGACTATCTCATGATCTTCTTGTGTAGCGTGTATATTATTTAGCTCAGCTTAATCAAAGCCATAGTACCCAGAAAAGAGTCATGTCACGCTGACTGTTACAGTTTGTGTTGTCATGTGTTAACTAAAGAGATGTTTCAGTAAACACAGTGTTAGATGTTACTAACCAGTCCAAAGAAACATTGTGAGTTCAACTCTTCACGCCCGCAGCTGTCAGAGTCAGACAGTCCCAACAATTTGTACTCCAGTTTAGCGTAACATAAGAATCTCCATTCTAATGTGAATAGATTTTTTTACCCACCCCTAGTGGCAGGCCTTGCATATACCTTTTCAAAGAAATGCTCAGCATCAGCGTCTGTTGAGAGCTTGGCAAACCTTTTCCTGTTAGAGGTCAGATGGTCATCACATTTAATATTGACTCATATTGTAACTATGTAATGTTTACAGGAAGCCATGGGTTTATGCTAAGTGCTGCATCTAGAATTGCCATGACCTGGATCACTGAGAACTTTCATCAACATGGGTTTATACATTCCAAGAAAAAAGAAAGAAAATCAGAAAGAAAGAAAGCAAGCAAGCAAGCAAGCAAGCAAGCAAGAAAGAAAGAAAGAAAGAGGAAAAGGTGTTGACTTTCAGTCCATAAACTTTGCAGAAACTTGAGTTTGTCTTGTCCTTGAAAAAATATTTAAACAAATTAAAGGTGACAATGAGCTTATCTGTCTATGAGCTGGCAGACAAAGGATTACAGTCTGATATATTATGACATCAGAATAAATGTTTTTGATCGTAGGCTTAGTCATACGAAACAGAATAGACCTATACCTTCAAAAATGTAACTTGTAATAACATGACCAGGCAAATATCTACTTTTTATTTTAGTCCACAGAACAAGGAATGCATCACGTGATTCAAGAATTTAAATTAAAGTGCGCTCGGAGGGTCATTTCAGTCACACAGAGACTGAACAAAGAACTTATAGGCTTGGCTATATTAAACACACACAGAGCCAATATTAATATGTCATGTTGGTATGGATGGGTTCTTAAAAAAAAACAACAACCATAAACCCTTCACTTTGGCCAGTCACATGGATTGTAAATGCATTACATGATGAAACTGTAGTGATATATTACTGAAAAAATTATTAGTAAAGCATTATATAATCTGTTAGCTCTGAAAGAAATGTTGGTCGCACTTTATTTTACAGTACGTTAATAAGACTTAACGGGCCGTAATTTGTATCAAATCAGACAAAACAAGACGCCAATAAGATGCAACGGGCCCTACTTTGTATCAAATTAGACAAAACAAGATGCTAATAAGACAAAACAAGCTTTACTTTGTATCAAATTACACAAAACAATACGCTAATAAGACGTAACAAGTCGTACTTTGTATCAAATTGGACAAAACGATACACTAATAAGACGTAACAAGCCGTACTTTGTGTCAATTTAGACAACTAGAAATAATGTAATCTTAAACAGTAAACAAGAAAATTATACCGTAATTAGACACCTTATAGCCTACCCAAATTATGCTGTAATCAGAAACTGCATATACAGTCTTATTACTTAAAATATGGGCTACTATACTTAGACACTATTATACCAAATTATACTGTAATTACAAACCAAACCGGAGCTCCTAATACACTATTAGACACCATTTTACAAGATCTTAATCTAATTAGAAACCACGCACAAATTCATATCAGATACAAAATACGCTAGTTAGACACTATTCTACCCTCATTACCAAATTATACATAATATATATAATATAATGCTACCAACATCGGCCTATAGCTTAATTAGACGAATGTACATATTATATTGGGCATGGCCTTTATAATAGTTGGACAAAATACACAGAGTTCAGAGGAGAATACATTTATTTGAGTTTTATTTAACATAGTTTCACTTTCTTACAGAGTCATTTATTGATCATTAGAAGAAAACAGTACCTTAACTAAAGTCAAACCATATCGGTTTACATCTGGTCGCTACTACACACGTCCCTGGTAACCTGGATATTCTCTGGAGTCTTGTGGAGTTTGTAGGTGGCTTCCTTGATGCTCTACGACCATAGTTAAGACATCACACCATTTAAAGCCACGTCACTATCCAACCCCAGTAACATTAGACCAGCTATTGAAGCTGCCAGGACATTGCATCTTTATTTCCCACTGTTAGACCCTTATTATAGTCTTATTATACTTACTTACAGGTTAATTTGTGGCACATTACAACAGAACTGTACTGTAAAATAAAGTGTAGACCTTCTCACTGTTAGACTCTTATTACAGTCTAATTATACTTACTTACAGGGTAATTTGTGACACATTACAACAGAACTGTACTGTAAAATAAAGTGAAGACCTTCTCCCTGTTAGACCGTTATTACAGTGTTATTAGGCCTACTTAGGAGGTAATTAGTGGCACATAACAACAGAACTGTACTGTAAAATAAAGTGAAGACCTTCTCCCTGTTAGACCATTATTACAGTGTTATTAGGCCTAGTTAGGAAAGTCTGGCGCCTTTAGTCTCTTCTACATGGTATAAGGTGGACGGTATACAATTTATTATTAATTCAACAACGGTATCGGATCGGTATCGGGTATCGACAGATACACAAAGTCCAGGCATCGGTATCGGTATCGGGACTGAAAAAGTCGGATCGGTGCATCCCTATTTGGTACACATAAACATGGTGTTTAGTTGCCATTATAATAACAAAATATTAAATAAATAAAGTCGGTGTTTAGCAGCAGAGGTAACAGTGAGCGGATGATATAAGCAGCCAAAAAATGGAATGTGTTTGTTTGGAGTTTGAGTAGGCTGTACATGGCATTTTGTGTATTAAGCATTAATTTAATTAATTTAATATGAAGACAGTAATAGCTGTTTTTATATTATTTTGGCTATAATCTGGTTAACAAGGAAGTTAAGCTCAGTTGTGAAGCGTAGACAGTCAAGATAGCAGCATGGAGAGCCTGTATTCACACAAGACTGTTTTTTGTTGTATTTGCAGTATTCGCAGTATTTTCCTGTGAAATTAAGTCACCGGCACCTGGACGGACACTGTCATCATTGTGCAAGTGTGTAACATGTTCATAAATTTAGGAGATAACATTGTTTTTCTGAAAGCTTCAATAGCTCAGCAAACCTGCAGAGAAGGACTTCCAGAGAGCGACCATCAGCTCCTCATGAGCAGCGTGTGTTTGAGCTGGAGCTCGGCTACAAGCAGCTGTGAAGGTCCCAGGGCCCTGTGTGAAGAGCCGCCACAGTGAGGCATCGTGAGCCTCACAGCGCTCTTTAGCCCTGTGCTGGCAGGGTTCTGGAGCACTGGAGGCCGTCCACAAGGGTCAGAAAAGCGACCCTCTAGGAAAGTCTAAAAGGGTCTAACAGTGAGCGGCACCACTTTATTTTACAGTACAGTTCTGTTGTTATGTGCCACTAATTACTCCTAAGTAGGCCTAATAAGACTGTAATAAAGGTCTAACAGTGAGCAGCACCACTTTATTTTACACTACAGTTCTTTTGTTATGTGCCACTGATAACTCCTAAGTAGGCCTAATAACACTGTAATAATGGTCTAACAGGGAGAAGGTCTTCACTTAATTTTACACTTCAGTTCTGTTGTAATGTGTCACAAATATACCTGTAAGTAAGTATAATAAGACTGTAATAAGGGTCTAACAGTGGGACATAAAGATGCAATGTCCTGGCAGCTTCAATAGCTGGGGTTGGATATTGACGTGGCTTTAAATGGTGTGATGTCTTAACTATGGTAGTAGAGCATCGAGGAAGCCACCTACAAACTCCACAAGACTAGGTTACCAGGGACGTGTGTAGTAGCGACCAGATGTGAACCGATATGGTTTGACTTTAGTTAAGGTACTGTTTTTTTCTACTGATCAATAAATGACTCTGAAAGAAAGTGAAACTATGTTAAATAAAACTCAAATAAATGTATTCTCCTCTGAACTCTGTGTGTTTTGTCCAACTATTATAAAGGCCATGCCCATGTACATTCGTCTAATTAAGCTATAGGCCGATGTTGATAGCATTATATTATATATATATATGTATAATTTGGTAATGAGGGTAGAATAGCGTCTAACTAGCATATTTTGTATCTGATATGAATTTGTGTGTGATTTCTAATTAGATTAAGATCTTGTAAAATGGTGTCTAATAGTGTATTAGGATCTCCGGTTTGGTTTGTAATTACAGTATAATTTGGTATTATAGTGTCTAAGTATAGTAGTCTATATTTTCAGTATTAAGACTATATGCAGTTTCTGATTACAGCATAATTTGGGTAGGCTATAAGGTGTCTAATTACGGTATAATTTTCTTGTTTACTGTCTAATTAAGATTACATTATTTCTAGTAGTCTAAATTGACACAAAGTAAGGCTTGTTACGTCTTATAGGCGTCTTGTTTTGTCCAATTTGATACAAAGTACTACTTGTTACGTCTTGTTAGCGTATTGTTTTGTGTAATTTGATATAAAATAAAGCTTGTTTCGTTTTATTAGCGTCTTTTGTCTAATTTGATACAAAGTAGGGCCCATTATGTCTTATTGGCGTCTTGTTTTGTCTAATTTGATAGAAAGTACGGCCCGTTACGTCTTATTAATGTATGTTATCCTGTGTAACTGCTTTTGCTTTGTAGGATATAGAAAAGCCCCTAGTTAAACTCTCTTGATCACATGTATATTATGTTACTTTATGTTTTTCACAATTCCCCTAAAACAATATCCTTAAGTAATGTGTAATTATATATAGGCCTACATATTGTAAAGTTAAATTATAGCTCAAAATTATTAGTATTAATATGGTGCTAATAATTTTCTTCAAAAAACCTTCTAATAATTCATCCAGGTAGCAACAGCCTAACCCTAACCCTTAACAATATCAATAACTGGTCTTGTTGCACAAGACACACATCAACACACATTAATTTAGGGCAAATAATTTATTTTAATTCAAAGTAAAGCATTGCAAAATCGAAATTCATTCTGTGTCATGATGTAGTTGAATATTATTCATGTCTAATTAAATCAGTGAAGTTTCTTGAAATCTGCAACACAAGCTGACTCTCTGGAAGTCTGTAGAAAGTTTGTCCGAGGCTTCCAGTAGACTGGATACATTGTGGGTTTGAGCAGCTTTCAGCAGTGACCGACTTCTCACAAACTTCTTTTTCTCATTTTACTGGATTGATGTCTTCTTTTGTTGTTAAATGGCTGTTGTAAAACAACTTTTAAGACATATTACCGCAACTAACTGACTTAGAGTGTGGATCACAAGGGTTACACTCTTACCCACTGACAAATGCTCTTGCTATCGTGTGGCAGCCAGAAGTATTCCAAGTATGACTGCATATGTGTTAATAATGAATAATGATGAATACATGCGCTGTTATAGCCTTAGATAAAAGACAACCGTATGACAAAAACACAGATACTAACACACCTTACATTTACATAATGATTTTATTGTCAACTTCCCTTAAGTTAGACTTTATACATGTGCACAGCACATACAGTGTAATATTTTACTAGGCCCGGTATAAAACTACAGGACAACTGATAAAAGTAGTTGATAGAAAACTGTCATAAGACAGGACTCAGAGCAGGACTATTTCCCTAAATACAGATGTCCAGATGTTTGGGATGCTGTTGGGTGGTATAATAAAATCAAAAATCAAGTGTATCTGTGATCAGTGTACAGCAGCATTTCTCCACATGGTCAGCAGAGACCGTCAACCAGCACCCTGGTGTTAACCAGTTGGAAGGTTTGAGCAGAAATTGTGCTATACCAGTCACAGCTGACTTTGAGACCTATGCTGGTTTGGCTGAATAACCAAATGAGCAGCTGGAGTAGAGGGATGACCCGGGTCAATGACTGAGGGCAGAAAGGTATTCTAATGTAAACATGATGCCCACCATGCAAAGCAGTGATACTGGAGAACACTGAGCACAGCTGTGAGCACCAGACACACCAGTATACCTGCATGCATCACTGCTGAACAGCTTGGAACGGAGATTTAAACAGCCACACTGTAACAGGAGACGTTATCGAACCAGCAGAGGGTGGCTTTTGCACTAATTCTGAAATGTATACAATGACATGTATCTCCCATTTGTGAGCCTGCATAGCTTGGATCAGACTTGACACTGGTTTGAAAGAATCACAGCCTACAGCCACCACAGTGACAGTTTGCATTCTATTTCCTTGATCTATGTGTCACTTAATACCTAGTGTGTGCATACAGACGGGCTGGCCTCTACAATAATGCTAATCATTTCTATTGAAGGCACTGTTGCTCAACAGAAAAAAAAGTATTATCCTAAACAAGGCTGGTTAAATGCATATATGCTATCATATGTGGAATGTTGAACCTGAGATTTCAAACCTCTTAGATATAAGACCAAATAAGAAAAAAGGAGAGTATAGCAAAGAAAAAACTGTAAAATTGTGGTCACCTGTCTCTCAGCAGACCCTTTTTTTGACCAGGGTTGGTGATGATTTGTAGATTTGTTCATCATTTTCACCAAAGCCAGCCAAACAAATGCACCATGCACTTTCAGACATCAACTTCCACCCAGCAGTGTTGGTTTAAAACTGTCCTCCCGGAATACCAGCACCTTTAGTTACTTTGTGGTTATATTTACAAAAATATAAAGAAAAATGTAGGGTTACTGGCCCCAGCCTATAGTACGGTCAAACAGCTGTCCGTAAATATTTCTCCTATGATTATCCTTTCTAAAAGTACATCGTAGGGTAAAGATAGTCAGAACGTGACAAGGCACAACTAGGACAACATGGCCCCAGAGCTAGGCTGCAGTCAACTGCAGGGACCCAGAGTGAGACAGAGAGGAGAAAAATTAAAAAAACAAGGAGTCTTGGAGATATGTACACTAAACTGAACTAGTGCATCGGACAGCTTATTTTGAAGGAGGTTAGCTAAAGCTTGACAAGGGGTGTTGCTTTTAGTAGAAGAGAGGGCACAGAAGGAATTGGAAATCGCTTGTACCAGAACTGCAACAAGGTTTGTATCCTCACCAAAATGTATTTGTGAGCTTATTTTATCTTGAGTGTGTTGTTATTCATCACTGCGCGAGGAAATGACTGGAGGGGAAATTAATTTAGTAAATTACACTGATGTATAGGTTGGGAAATCCCTTTACAAGACTGAAGAAGGATTGTGCCTGACTATAAAAAAAAACATTTAAGGAATAGTTCAACATAAGTAGAAATATGCTTAATTGCTTTCATGCTTGAGTTGGATGTTCAGATTGATACCACTCTCATGTCTGTAAATACTGTATGAAGCTACAGCCAACAGCTAGTTAGCTTGACTTTGCACTAGCTAGCCTACCAATATCAAGATTGTGCACCCACTTAAGATGGAGTGAACACTTTTAGTTGAGCAATTACAGAAGGGTTTTCTGCTTAAAGAAAGGGTGCAAATAACATCTTTTCAAATTGATTTCGGATCTCGTGGCTTCCGTAGAGTAGTTATGCAACCATTTAATTTTTTTTTGCTGTTTCTGGGGGGTTGGGGTTGTTACATTTTAAAACAAGTGAGCAGATAATGACTGAACTTTATTTTTTTTAGATGAAATTTTCCTTTAAGCTCAAAACACTTTTTCTCCAGTCCTCACAACAATTGAAATATATAAATTAAGTATACTTATTGGAAGGATCAGGACAGGTCTTTTACACTGATTAAACATGTGACATGACATGAGAGTGATGACCTGTTCATCTATCACTGAACAAGAAAGGAAATAAGCATTTTTCCAAGATGTAAAACTTGTCTTTTTTAAATCCAAAAACATTTAAAGTAGTTCTAAAGCAAGACAATGTAACATTTGCTGAACAGCAGACCTCGGAGCTACAAATGAAAGTTACAGCAGTAAAATTTTGTAGGACTGTTATTGTGTGTTTTGGTGTTATGACTTCAACCTTTCATTTGTAAGAGTAAGACTGTGATATTTCTTCCATCAAAAGTAAGATCGAGTTCCTTTGGGTCAAGGCAAAGATGACTAGGTGATGACATTTTCCAGGGGAGATCAATTTTGGCACAAAACAGGCAATATTGCAAAAAACTGTTCGATTTGTACAAACCTCCCCATTCCAGAACAATGTTGCCCAACAATCTCTGCCATCCCCAGCAGAAAGACTGCCACAGTCAAGGCTATGGTTCCGCCATTGCATTTCAGTTCTTTGACCTTGCCTTTACATTCACCAATTCTCCACTTATATAATGTCAAAGGGGATGCCTCTCTCTATCTGTGGTCTTATAGGTCTGACTGCGATTGACAGCAGGAAAGTTCAGAGTTCATCCCCCCTTGGTAGAGCTAAAAACAGAGCTGTGGAGGTTGTGGGGGTTTTCTACTCCCCCCTCCTCCTCTTCTCCCTGCCCCTCTCTCCCTGACAGTAAGATGATACTATTTCAATTAGACTCCAGTGCCGTGAGTCAGTGCCATTGAAGTGTTGGGCAAAAAGTGCCACTTCTGACACCAAAAACACTCGCGCCGTAGCTCTTGCACCTCATCTCTTTCTTAGGCTAAGACTTTAAAAAGTCCTGTTTTAGTGAACATATATATATATAAAGAAAACTGTCATAAATGTCTTCTGTGCACTGCTCATTAGTTTTTTCCTCATTAGTGCAAGAAAACCAACGTGTGAAAACAGGATTTCATTCCGTAGCAGCAAACATCCGATTAATTAGAAAATGAAAATATAAATAACGTGTTTAGCATCTTGGCTCTTACTGACCCACAGTAAAAATACAAGCCTTCCTTAAAAATATAAGCAATATGAATATATGAATATGTATATATATATATATATATATATATATATATATATATACACACACACACACACACAAACACACAGCCACACAACCCACACACACACACACAAAAGACCATATCTAATATGATACACTTGCATGAAGCATAAAAAAGAGTAAAAGTGCATCATAATGGCCGGAGTCCCCCACCCCCCATCTCCATATTGAGGTGAAGTCTATTTTTGAGGCCACTAGATTCTTGGCAAGAAATGTGTCACCGTCATGGCGGGTGACACTCGGTTTCCTCTTTTTGTTTTGCCATTCTTACTCAGGCCAATGTACATCCTTGGGTAGACCACAGACTCATAGGCATTGTAGTTGTTGGCGAGAAGCTTTTCTCTGAACTTGCACTCGTTGTTGTAGTGTAACTGAAAGAGAAAAGAAGCAGATATAAGGATTATTTGAAAATGCTTATTGTTTGAATGCAGAGACAAAACAAAGATGCCAGCACAACTTTTCTTTTTAATGGGGGAGTGGGGAGGAGTAGTCTGCATTGTTCATAGTGATTACTATCAAACAATTGCTTTATTTCAGGACTATTGTACAGGAGCTGTTTTAGTCAGAGACTTAAACAAAAATGAGATTGTTGTGAGTAAGACAAGATTCAGGATAACATGCTTTGATTGTGCTATTTTCTCTCTGTGACTTTAGTAATACCTTGTGACCTGGCTCTTTCTAACTTAACTTAGTTATTTATTCATTTTTGGCTATTGCTTTATGTTTGTCTGGTGTTGTATTCTTTACAGAACCAGTAAGTGCCGTTTGTCCACGTGGGATGCCCAAATATTTGTAAAATTGTAAATTCTGTTTCCCATAAATCAATTAGACTACAAAAGTGTAATTGGTTTGACTTGGTGTAGCAGCCCAGCGCAACTGGAATTGCATTTCCATCACTGCTAACAAAGTGGCTCAGCTAATTCAGGTCCAACACCTTTCATTTATATAACTTCTTCACAATAAACGCTCCCTGTTATTTGATCAATTATTTATTTTTTATTATGAAGCAGTATTACAGGAAATGTTGTGTTTTTACTAAACATGACTTCTGAAACAGCTGAAAGCGAACACGGTGAAACAGTAAAACACAGTAGATGTTTGAAAGTACAAACAGGACTAAAGAAACTTAAGAGATTCAATTAGAAGCTACAAAAGTACTAAGAGTGGAACATACTGACTTTAACATCTTGCTTTCAGGTTTCCTGCACAGAAATGAAGTATCAATTTGAAACACACACTTGTTTGAGGGAGAGATGAGTGATGTTACAGGTTGGCCGCAGTTGCGAGACATCACCACAGCCCACTCGGAGGCAGAGCAGTTGCGGGTTGGCCCTATTTTCGAGCAGGTTTAATGAGTACACGCATTAATGTGCACATGCACGAAATGAATCTCCAGCAGTAGCCTCAACCAGACAAGACAATGATTGTCTGGTCTCTCAGTCAAGTTCATGTACTCTGGACTAACTAGTTATTAATTGGTAACTAATCAGCAGGAAGCTGAGCCAAAGCTCAGGTCAGCAGGTTAAGGTTAAGGTCACAAGGTCTAACGAACCCCTCGATAAACTTAAATTCTAAAACATAATGGGAAGCATATCACCAGAGTGACTGACAACTAATGCTGTAGCTAGCTACCATTAGCTAATTAGCTAAGTTAGTGTGTCTGAACCAGGACCTGTGATCGTACAGGGAGTCACCAAAGGTGATGAGGCCCAGCTCAGCTGAATTTGACAGCCTGAGAGTGAACACAGCTTTCAACCACACTGGGAGGCACAAAATAGTTCATAGACACCTTTGACAGAACACCAACACTGTAGTTTCCTCACATTCTGTTGATAATTATTTATATTTTGTACGTTTTGTGTTTTAAACAAAAATTCTGGCCATTAGGTGTGGGGGATACAAAAAATGTGGCTTCAGTCATTTACTAACTAATACAAGACCAATATTACTGATATCGATACCATATGATACTGACACTTTTTATTTCAAAACACAGGACTGTTTTTAAAAGGCATATTGCCTTACACTCACCATCTCCAGATCCTCTTTAGGGGTTGTGGGAGAGACTTTACAAGTTTAAAGTGAAACTCTCGCCAGAATGCAACCTAGGCTTTTTTCGTGAATGTACCCGAGTCAGTTGCTATTTTTAAAACACTAAGAAGACTCGACACAACATTAAACTTTGCTCGTAGTATCACCAGGGTCTCTTCACATGAACACGAGCATTGAGAACATTGTTTGTGTATACAGAGTTTACTAAAAAGAACGTTTTTGAACAACTTATGTTAGCAGTAGCTTCTTCCTCTAGCCGTCATTATGGCAGCCCAGACGTACTCAGGGATCGACATGTATGGGTAGAGTGTATGTGGTTCAGTTGAGCTATGTGAAGAGACCCTGGTGATACTACGAGCAAAGTATAATGTTGTGTCGAGCCTTCTTAGTGTTTTAAAAATAGAGAATTTGATGCTAGCGTAAAAGTACCCCATGCACTCCCATTGAAAATAAGTTTGAGCCAAAAACAAAAAAACGGTCTTAAAAGTGCCTCTTTCGTCGTAACTATGCTTTTACACTAAGGTTTGACTCAAGTACATTCACAAAAAAAAAAGCCTAGGTTGCATTTTGGCGAGAGTTTCACTTTAAGCTCAATTATACCTTTCACAGTTATGCAAAATGGTTATCATAATAGTTCAATTAGGTTACATTGACCCTTATACATACAGTATAGGGGAATATATATTATTATCTTATCATTATTTTTCATTTTCATCAAATTAATTTGTTATTCATTTAAATATTCGTACTTACATTTCAGTGGGCTGAATATATTATATGAATGTCTGAATATAGTAATCTATATTTAATCAGTTTGACTAAAGTATTGATTTCCCTGTATATACAGTACCTGGATATTGCCTGCATCTCTGAAAAGACCCTTCCAGTGAACTCTGTGTCAGGGGTCGTGGTGCTGAGGCATTTCCCTCCTCCTTCTGTCTTCTCTGCTGCGGTTCTCTTTCTCTTGTTTTTTTTTGTGTGTGTTTAAACAAGTTTGGGGTGTTGCCACAGTGGTGCACAGCCTTCCTGCACACATCACAGTTCGCAACATTTTAGATTGCAGCTGTGAAATAGCTCCAAACAATGCACCTCTTTCGTTCAACCATCACTGCATGTCAGATTAAACTAGAAAAGTAGATGCATGTGCACAGTGCACAAGTTGTGTACATGACAGGATAACGGCACAGCAGTGGAGAAACAAAGAGCAACCTTACATATATTCACGACAAAGGAGCGCTTTTCGACAGCTCTACTCATTCATGACTTTGTGGGTCCAATGTAATAAGAGAAACTGAACTGGATCATTTTGAATCAATCCAATTGATTTGATCTTTAAAAGGAGCATGGAGGTCTGGTCCCCTTTAAGCCATATCTGACTAATTGCATCTTTAAATAATTTAGTCTATTAGTGTAATGGTTTGTCATTTACATATATGGTATGATTATTGGACTTTCAAAGTTTTCGCATTTCTAAATTACTAAACGCATTTTGTGAGGTCAAAGATGTCAACCATATTCCATATTACTTATTTTACTCTTCAATCCCAACAGGTCATTTATCAGCAAGCTAAATTTTGATTATTCATAAAGTTGCCTTAGTAGCACTTGCCCTCTGTAGTCACTGGGTGTAATTATTAAGTCTCAACTGCTCTGTGGTGCCACTAATTTATTATAGTTATTATAAGTTTTTCCTCTGGTGATGTGCAAATCTCCATCTAATGAGCATGTATGTTATCACACAGTCACACTTAGAAACAGGTGATACACACACTGGTACAACCTGTTCCTGAAAGTTTTGTCCGGTGTAACAGAGTCATCTTTGCTAAACTAGATATTTTATTTGAGTCTTAAATTGTGAGTCATCACATTATTAGAATTAACAAATTACAAGGGCTGTAGCACACCATGGTCCTGTCCTGTATATTTTTCTGGGAATTTGTGAGTGTCATGAATCATAAGGTACTATGGTGATTAATTGATATCGTGGATTCCAGTATTCTAGACTTAATATCTTCATATCACTCAGGATAAACAAATATAAAATCAACAAAGTCAGTATTTCCCAGAGATTGGTTTCTGGCAGTGTGGAGAACGATTTAAATGATGCATTAGAGAGTGGCAGACAGTCACAGTGTTCTACACTCACAGATCCATACAGCTTTCCTCGCTGGCTCATGGCCACAAACAGTCCACTGCGAACGCCCAGCAGAGTCACCACTCCTCTCTCTACTGGAGAAATCTGCAGAAGACCTTTAGAGAAAACAAACCACCACTGAAACATATTCTACTGCTCCATAGATATGCTTCTCTTCCCAAAAGATAAACTAGACAGTCAGGAGCTCATCAGAACGCTAAAGAGTTTCCATTTTTATCTAAGGTTAGATCTGTAAATGCTGATGAGCACTTACATCGAACAGTTTACAGGTGATACAGTTTGTCAACTATTTGATGCACAGTAACAAGCAGATTGACTTTAGTTGTCTTTGTTGTTTATTGGGTCTGCCAGGTGTGGCCCTGTAAGCCTAATCTCGTTCTAGGTTCATACCTTAAACAAATATATGTTTGAAAATTTGTGGACTGCATTCAAACTGGGAGAATTTGTAAATAAAAAATGACAACTTTTCCACACCTAGAATTTCCCAGTAGTATAATTGTTGGCACAAATGTGTAACCTGGATTGTTTAAGTTTTCCTCAGAGAAGTAACTACTAACAACAGAAAACATGTAGTCATTCATTTAGTCTATGATGGACATGATGCAGACAGAAATGATGCCATGCTGTCAGCCTGACTAAATGAATCATTTTCTAAATGCACAATGAAGCGAGGATTATAGGGAACCATCTAATGTCATTATTCAATAGCCACTGTGCAATTAAAATTTACTTTCGCCAGTTTAAGTTTAACCAAGCTATTTTAACCCAACTTTACTCCCAATCTGGGCTCAAACAACCTATTATCTCAGACTATCTGAACAATATTTCTTCTGAAGTTTGGTGTAACAACTGACCAAATAGCTCTCACTCATCAGTCACTGTTACAGTAGATTAAAGCCATTAAATGCAAAGATATTTGAAGAGTCACTGAACCTCTGCTGGTGCAGTCTCTCACTTGGCAAGCTGATGTGTTCCAGCAGACCATGTGTGTGTGTGTGTGTGACCTTTGTCACTGCTATCATTTTAAAATGCTTCACAGTAGCTTGAATTCCTCAAAGACATTGTCTGTAATGTATCTCCCTGACTTTGTATGCCTTGTCTTTAAATAGTGCAAGGAAAAAACAACAGGCAGCCTGTCATCTCCACTGTATTAGGCTCCTGTCCTGCACAAGGGAGTACAGGGATTAGCTTTGACATGTTAGGTACAGAAATGTTTGAAATGTTCTCTTTATGTCTGCATGTGAGTCAGTATAGGTCTTCGTCTTGGCCAGATTGCTTGAGTTAATCTGTCTTAACAGATGGATCTAGGCGCCATGTCCTAACTTTAGTTGCTGGCTCGCTGCTGGCCTGGATCACAGCGAGATCTGGTTACACACAAGGTGCAAAGCACCAGCACATGCATGCTCAGCGGCACTAGGGAAGCACTCCAGATGTTGGCTCTAAAGCCTGGCTCAATAGCTTATCTGTAGCCTTAAATGTTCACTGACTGTCAGCAGAAGCAACTTCTCATCCAGCAGCATATGGAGAGAAAAGTAAAGGTTTGGATTAGGTGTCAGCAGGTGCCGCGAGCAGCTTCGTAAAACATGCTCAAATAACTATGTAGAACTGACTACTAGACTAACTACTAATAACTACTAGAATGATTATACATAATCATTCTAGTTCTCTAAGGGTGAGTCTGTTGAAACAGAATTTCCTAACTTCAACAATAACTTGTTATTTACGTTTGACACCAGAAACTGTAAGACCTACACTTACATTAGGCTGAACAGGTCAAAAGTGTAGAAATGATCGGCAGCATATAGCCTAAGTATGATAAATAATTGGCACAACTTACTGTGGCGGTTTTCGTTGTGTACTCCGGTTATTCTACCGTCCGGTAACACTTGAATATGAAAGCCGATCCCCACGTTGCAATAGAGGCGCCGCAACCTTTTTATGCCCAGGAGGTAGTCGCTGTCCCGTCTTATCTCCTCCCGTTTTTCCCCCGGGATTCGCGCCAGGGACCGGGAGTAGAGAGCTTCGAAGCGATCCGCCGTCCCGTTTAGACCGGGGACGCATCCCGCCAACCCGGTCACAAGGACCAGTACCAAGACGGTCTGCAGGGCCGCCACAGAGCCCATCCCGGTTCTGGCTCCGAAAGCAGCCTCCGGACGTCTGCTTTCCCGATGAAGTGAGAAGAAAAATAAGAAGCAGCAGTGCGGCAGAGAGCGAGTGGAAGTTGCGCTCATTCCCAGACCGACAGGCGCACTAATCTCAGCGACAGGGCGACATTGATCTGCATGGGCGCTGTGCAACCATGCCTCTATATTTATACCTGGAGACACATTACATCACAGCTCCACAGTTAGAAGATTTCTACAAAGTACATTTTCTCATTCCAGACCGGCGCAATAGACGCTTTATTGGAATGAATAGCTGCCTTATCTGAGAGAAAAGTCAGGAGTTTGTAGAAAATAAATGAATAAAGGCATTATAATGATAATGATAATAATAATAATAATAATAATAATAATAATAATAATAATAATAATAATAATAACAATAATAAAAAAAACTTCTTTGTGTGCGGCTTCCATTATCAGCAACAGAATATCATAATTTATGTATGGGAGGATGTAAAATAGGAAACGGCCAAGTTAACAGACCGTGGTGTCGAGACAGGAGACAGTTCTATAAATGAACAATAACAGGAAAAAACACAGGTCCAATTCAACCAAATGACAAAAAAAGCGCTAACTTAAGACGGCAGAAGGGAAATCATGTCCCGGGCCCTTATAGAAAACAATAGTACGACTAAATAGAGAGTTTGCAACATGATAAGTAGGCTGTCATTGTCAATGCCAAGAGTTTATACAGTTATGATATTACAACTGAAACACTCCTCAAGTTTGTCAAATGTCACATGTGTTAATAGACCATGTAGTAGGCCTCTCTATCCGTCTATAATAATATAGACGGATAGAGAGGCATACATATATATATGGCCTAGACCCATATTTTCACATTTCATGAAAGGTTTATTTTATATTTATTTTATTTATAAAGTTTTATTTTAAGAAGTAATTATTTCATATTGTGTTACTTTCATTCAAACAGCCTAGCTTATTCTTACTTTTTGATTTTATTTCTCTTTTCAGAACTAATACCACCTTTGAACTGTTGTAGGGCCACACCAAAATGAGTGGTCTCAAACATATAAAATAAAAACATAAAACCTTAAATGCATCTCTGAAATAATAGATTGTTTGTTGAAGCATCTGTTGTTTAAATTATGATAATCATCTGGTGTCATGGCAGCAGGTCTTTGATGTGTCATGCATGACAGTCTTTCAGATGCACTGGTGCATTGCTTTGGATGTCCATTGAAATAAACCAAACTAAATAGCACACCCTCCCTTTTACATCAGATTCTCATCATTGGTATTATCCCTGCTCAATCTGTGTTGAGCACTAACATTTACCCTCTCTGCTGAGAGTCCCATTATTCATCTCTATGTTGTGGTAGTGAAGGTCTTCCTTCTCTGCCAACCTCAAGACACAATTCTTTGATCTCTGGGGTGGCTCCCTTCTGCTCCTCATTGACCAGGCATGACACATTTTCTCACGTTCACATTCAGCTGATCCTCAATATACAACTACATTGTTTCTTTGTGTGCTGAGAATGGCTCACTGAAAGCAGTCAAATCTATGAGACGAGCCTGTGGTATTGACATAATAAAGAATTGAACAAAAGAAACACAAAGTTTTAACTCATAGATGTTTTTGCAGAAATGTACTTTGCTCACATTGGGTTAGGGCAGCTTATGACCTACTGGACGTGCAGGACAACTAATTAATCTAGGTTCCAGTGTAGCTGTATGGCAACTGTATCACATTGAGGGGATATCACTGATAATACCATTACACCTAGGGCTGGGCGATAAATCAGCAAAATCGATTAATTCGAGTTTTTGGTTTAGGACGCTTTTAAAAAATGAAAATCGATTTTTTATTTAACTCGCTCCCCCGCCGCTCCTCATGGGCTCCCGTAGTGAGCTCCGCCCCCAGCATTTACTTTCCACAGAGAAACAAACAACATGCAGTGAGCAAAGAGCTCGTTCCTGAAAAAAAAAGGCACAGTGTCATTAGTAGCTTGGTTTTGTGGCGTCGGACCTCGAACAAACCACGGTCCACTGCAAAGTTTATTTAAAAGCTGTTGCAACTAAAGGCAGCGGACCGACACATTTATTTCAGCATCTCAAACAGACGCATGTATCACAGTGTTGTTGTTGACTACAAGACCGCGGCAGCCCACAAACACCCGCTGTAAAGCAGCTGACATTAGCGTAATCATTTAATCATTGTGTCCCGTATGAGAAGAAAGCGGCCCGATGGAAAGCTTTTACGGACGTAGCCACGTTGAATACCGCTTCAGACATGCTGCTCGTATAGTGGAGCCGGAGGTTCATCCACATGCTGAAAATGTTCGACCCCAGGTTTGTGTTACGGAGCCACAACGGGGCATGATGTCTCAAGCCAGAGGAAGCAGACAGGCTTGTTTTCCTGGCCAAAAATGTGTAAAACAGACAGCAAACACACACCTTATGTCCTGTCCATCTACCAACATGTCATGTTTACTATGTAGCATGCAGATGTTTAATTTTGTTTACATATCTTCAGGGAAAAAAAAAAACTTTTTGTAAACAAGGCAGATTTTACAAAATAAAATATTTCATTAAAGTAATGTTAACACTTTATCAATACCAATATGGAAACTCATCTGTTTTTATAATAGCAAGCAATCTGACATGTTAAATGTATGTTTACAAAAGCATTTTATCAAAAAGGGACACATTCTTTGGATGCACTTTTATATATTTTTTCAAGTGAGTTTGAAGCTGCAATGTGTACAATGGCAGGGTAAATTTATTGTAAATCATAGCATTAAAATGAAAGCAATGCTTTTAATTATTTCTTTGTAATTTTGAAGTTTGTTCTTGAGAAGAAAAAAAATCGATTAAAATCGTAAATCGAGTTTGGTTTGAAAAAATCGGAGATTCAATTTTTAGGCCATATCGCCCAGCACTAATTACACCTTTGTGAAAACTGATTGATCACTGGATAGCTGCTAAATTGTTCGAGCGCCAGGGTCCTAAATCTCTGAAGTAGAGGTCCATTCAACCTTTAGGGTAAACCCCTGGACGAGGAGCCAGGTGGACTGTTGGAACTGGACCTCCAGCAGAGCTTAAACTGGCTGGTGTAGACTATTATTGGACATTAAGACCGAGGATGTTTGTGACCCATGTAGACCAGCAGGGTCTGTGCTGTTTCTGTCCATGGTTCTGCAATCTCCCACTACCACTTTTCAATAAAATGATTTTAAGATGTTCTCTCCTGCTCTACAAGACTTGTAAGTTATTTACTGCTTTATCTTTTGTTTATGTTGTACTGAAGTCATTGTGGTGTTAGGTGGCATGTATGCAATAAATTATGTTAAGCGATAGAGGTTTTAGATTTCACTGTGTGACAGCTGGAATTCAGAGCTTAAAGTGTCTCAACATTCAACAGAAACTTTCTTTCGCTCACTATTTTTTTTCATCATTGAATCTTCTTACAATTCATAAATGCAACAAATGACCATGCTCTTTAAATTCAAACAAAAAGCATCATCTTTGATTATAAATATGGAGAAACTTTGCGTCTATTGACCCAACCTCCTTTTTATATTAAATGATGACAACCGTAGAAGATGGAAGAACTTTAGCAAAAAGCTATTTTCCAACATAATGCATTATTATTAGAAAGATTCTCCTCACACATGTACTAAGTCATTACAACTCTCAAATGTGTCTGACAGAAAGAAAATAATTACAGCATCAAAATCACTATTATGGAACCTACTGAAGCCCCCCTAAATAATTTGGTGTTTTTATATATGTATATATATATATATATATATATATATATATATATATATATATATATATATATATATATATATATATTAGAGCCTGATCGATTTATCGGCAGGCCGATATTATCGGCCGATATTAGGCATTTTCCAAACTATCGGTATCGGCATTTATAATGGACGAAACACCCTCCAACCAAGTTATGAGTGTTGGCGTCCACCAGAGGGCGCTCTACAACAGGCAGAGTCTATGCCACCTGATTGACTTGCAGGACGGCCAGTCAGAGATCTTCTTGTCGGGTCACGCGTCACAGGTCACTATGCATGCACAGACGTGATAGCTACTGCAAAACACAAGCAAACTAAGTGACCTGGTTAGCAACTTCAATTGATATCAACAAAAGAAGGGATATGAAAAAATGTTCACTTGTCTGATCTTTCAAACTACCATCACTATTCCGAAGAAGGGGAATGTTGAGAGGCACTTTCAAACTGTTCATAAAAAGTGCGACACTGACGGGTTAGTCACTCTATTACGCGAGAGGACGCTGGCGTGAATGTCACCGCTTCTTAATCCGTAGCAAAACTATTTTTTCTGTTGGAAAACGAAAGCCAAGTTGTCCCGACAAGCTCTGGGGCTGTGCTAATAACTTAAACTAAAGGCTGCACACCTGAACAACTGGCTCTGTGGACTCACCTTTCTCCGCTGATCAGCTGTTTGCCTAGCAACGCTAACAGCTGTTTGCCTCGTCGATCCGCTGTTAGCCTAGCAACGCTAACAGCTGTTTGCCTCGTTCAAATTGACGTAACGTGCTCAATACTCTGTGGGCTGTCCATTATTGCTCCGCTGGTCCTCCCTCCACCACAACCTTATTCACCGCCTGGCCGCTTTGTCGCTCCTCTCTGCTGCTGTGGTCTCTCCCAGCTCACAGCGATGTTGGATGGTCCTCCAGACGCAAGTCTGTTGATACGGACGGTACTATTCCCTCCGTGCGGACTGACAGGTGCTCCATTTATTCTTGGTTTTGTTTGTTCCACTTTGTTAAGTGCTAAGATGACAAAAGAGGCCCTTTTTGAGGCAGCTGACTCCTTGTTTCAGGATTTTAAAAACAAACTACAAATATTATCATCAGTGGTGTAGTGGGGATTTTATCACTGGGGGAACTCTCAAGAAAAAAAAAAGTTTAAAAAAACCCATATTATTTTAATTAGGTCACCTGGATAGACCCAAGTTGCGAATGCTTGAGCCATATATTGTTGCAATTAGATGGCTCTCCTTCTCTCTCTCTCACACACACACACAAACACACACACACATACATATACACACACACACAGCGCTTCTCAACACACAGATTCAAAATGATGCACATTTTGGCCCCATGGCAAAAAGTGAGAAATTATAGTCCTAATAATTGCATGAATGCTTGAAGTATAGACGTATGGCATTGCAAATAGCAGACGCATGGATTAAAGCAAAAACAAATCTTTTGACTGAAATGTTTTTTTTGAGCTGTAGCCAAGTCATATTCCCAATTTGTAATTTGTGAAACATGCTACAGCTTACTTGACACGTGCTAAAGAGATAAGATAAGAGATAAGATAAGATTTAGAGCCTCACCCCACACCATGTTCTCTAATGTGGACATCAAGTTTAAATATTTGACCAACAGTGTTTTATAGGAGCATGATCTGAACAGCTGTTCTATTCACACTTAAAATGTTTTTGTCTTTTCAATGTAATTTTCAATCTATGAAATCAAACTGTGCCTTTTTTTTGCCAAGCTTCTCTCAAGTTTTACTCTTTCAAATAATCAACCATCTACAGAACTTTTCAGTACGCTATTTTTCTACTTCTTTTTTCTTCTCATCATCATCATTATCATTAATTATTATTATTAATAATAATATTGTTTAAGGTGAGCCTCTTATTGTTTAACATAAAAATACATCATACAAACAGCAACTTTTGCTGCCTTGTCAGTCTGATGGCGAGTTATCACCTTTCTGTCATCACTAACATACTGTTAATAATCAAAGAAGCTCTGAGGTTTTACATCTTCTCTGTTAAATACCAGATTTAAGCATTGAGCTACAATCAGGCTACATTCATGATTTTGTACAGTCAGAATAACCAAAAACTTCTTATTGATCATCATTATAAAGTTTCAGGGCGTTCCTGTAACCATGGTAACTCACGTTGCCAGAGGGGAGGGAGAGGCGCTGAATGAAGCCGTTTATACAGATACACTGCAGACAAAGTCTAGACTATAGTTGTTATTTCACAGATGTAGCACACAACAGGAGACCCTCCATGTCAGACGAATTCTCACGTGTTGACTAAACTCAGAAACTAATTTATAACGTAGCAGCGCGACGAGTCCTTGCTAGCTAAGCAGCTAAACTTTAGCGCCGCTCCGTGTTTAGATCCCGCCCTGTGTGGGTCACTATGTGTTTTTGTTGTTTTTCTTACCATGTAGCACTCTGAGATTTTTTATTAAATGTAGAGTGCATTTTTACAAATAAAATCTATTATTATTGTTATTACTACACTGTCATTGGTCAGGCGCGCACACACTGTAAACGATACCATTGGCTGTAGAGTGTGACAATCTGTCAATAAAGATCAGCCAACACTTGTTCTCCGCCTCTGTGAAGTTTGAATGACAGAAATCTGTTGAAGCGACGGAGAACTTTAATCCATGCAGACGGCGCTGCTTGCCTCAAAAATACACACACACACACAGACACACACACACAGACACACACACACACACAATTAGCAGACGGCGCTGCTTCTCTCCTCTCTCATATAGGCACTGCCCCTCACACAGGCTTCAAATCCTGAAATATAAAAAAAAAACTGTTATTCACCTTGTCTTATAGCTGTCATAGAAGACTCCACATTTCTAAACGCTAATTGCTATCGGCGCGCCCGCACACTGACGTGGTCGCGGCCGCCGTGACCGCGCTCACTGTAACACAATAGGAATTTTATTAATAATATTTGTGAATTGCAGCATGATAACTGATAACATGATAACAACTAAAATGATAACAGAGGCAATGTTTTAAAAAAAAATTTATTAGACAAACAAAAAAAAAGAACATGCCAAAAAAAAAAAAATCTTGCCAAAAAGACTGGGGGAACACCGTTCCCCCACGTCCCCCGACCACTACACCCCTGATTATCATCAATCAAAGCTCTTCAGCTATCAAGAAGTACAGTTACACAGCGCTGTGAAGTAATGGCTGAGGATTTGACACAGCAGCTTTGGAGAGACATTGCAGAATCTTTTAATATATATATCGGCTGATATATCGAAATATCGGATTTTTAAATCACCAAATATTTGTATCAGTATCAGCCTTGTGTTGTGAGTTAAAGTCATGGCATTAGCCTCTATGTTTGTCAGTTATTAATTTGCGTTCTACGTTCGCTCACATCCTGTGCATCTCTTGGGGGCTAAGCCTCCCCTGCCCTTAAAACCTAGTGACACCCCTGGGTATTAGTAGGACTGTTGCACTGGTGGGGCAATCATTTTTTTTAACTGTACACGACACACGGTGCAGCTGTCCCACTATTGCATGGTACACATACAGTAACAGAAGACAGTAGTGTCATGCTGTCCAAGTCCAACAACTAGGCATTCATTTAGTGTCTTTATATCAAACATAGGCTTACAGAGGTTTTTTGTCTTTCACACATGAGCGCACACTCGTCACCATACAGATATAGTTAGTTTTAAGTGAAGTATAAATGTTTTAGGCCTTTATTATACCGTTGTGTAGTGTAGGCATACACATGAACCGCTCAAACATGAATAAATTACAAAAACAACACAACTCAGAGTTATTTCTTATCACTTAAAATGTGTAAAAGAAATATTTTTATTTAACCAATTTTAGACTCAGGGTAGTGACAGTCTTCAGCCAAAGAGGCCAAGCCCACCCCCCAACCAACCCCCCACCCCCCACCCCCCCTCATTGCCAACCTGCCAAGGCAACTACTCCTTCACCCTCTTAAAACCTCAATAATATAGTTTAACTGCTGGACACAGGATGTCTCCTACTTCACTCTAAAGTCCATTCTGAGTTTGGCAAAATGTACATTCCGAGCAATGAATGTTAAAAAAGCCTTCAACCATCAAACATTGTGCAGATCGCTGAAATCAACATGACAGACAAAATAGTATCACTATTTTTTCTCTGTTGATTCTAAGTACTTAGAATTACTATGACCTGGATGACTGAGAACCTTCATCAACATGTTTATGCCCTGATGACTCTTTCAAGTGTAACACTAAGGTGTTTCCAGTAACTTAATAAAGGATTTTATCATATTTATTAGTCACAGTTTCTTCATTAGTATTTTCTCTATGCATGAATCATTCGACACAGGGAAGCTCAAACATTCAGCTGTAACATCAGGGGGACTTTATTTTGATTACTGGGGCAGAATCCATCCCATTTACTTATTTTCTTTCCCTTCTTTCATTATTTATTCTTTGCATTTTTTAATGTAATAAATCCACTACCTAGTGAATCAGGCACTACATTTTAATCGACCTGAATTCATGAACTCATGTCACACATGTCTGTAACCTGTAAATAGGTGTCCTACCAAGGGTGTCAACAGGATTACAAAGAAAAAACTGTCCTTGGACAAAGGATGTGAATAGACCCCATTAACTTTTGGTGCTGATCCGGAATTTTATCTCACTTTCTTTACCATTGCGTGATAGGATGTATTTAGGAGGCTGGCATCTGTGAGGGAGTACAAATGGGGACTGTTGGGCCTTGATGGGGGTATTCACTCTATTGAGGGACATTTTAGATCTATGTTTTGCATAACCATTGAAACACAGTGTTGTTCCTCTCTGCACTAAATAAAGTCTCTTGTCTCATCTTACCTGCTGGGCTTTCAAAAACGAAATCGTTTTAGTAAACGTTTCAATTGGTTGAAACATCATTTAAGTCACAAAGAATATCATTTTATATTCATGGCCTTTTGTTACTACTAGAAACTCTGAAAAGATTAGATATGTTTTGTGTTGAGTGGCTGTGCATTGCCTACAGAGGACTCTCTACCATAGTAGCTCTACCATATGAGATCATTCAGATTACAGTTTTTCTTGATTGCTTTGACCCGTTTAAACAAACTGGAATCCACTCGGTTTTCATCATCACTGTCTGAGCAGAGCACAAGTCACCTCTTGCAAATGTGTTAACCCTTTCTCATTGAATTGACACATTTTCCCAACCCTTTTGCAGAACAGTTAACACAGATGTCATTCAAGCAGTCCAAACTCCATTGTTTAAGCTATGGTAACCAAACAGAAACCATCTGTTCCTAACTATTAGAAACTACCTACATCAGTATGAAATCACTAAAGCACCTGTTTGACACTCCTAAACACAAATCTTCAATGAGCAATCAGTCTGCAGGCCTTAAAAAGTGCAGCGGCTGTGTTGTTCTTTGCCAACATGGATTGAAGAGGTCTAAGGCAGATGAGAGTGAGAAATAGATGCAGAGGAATGTCAAGGTTGGATGGCATGCAAGAAGATTTTTCCCTTGGTTCATTGCAAGAGAGGATAATGAATGTGATGTGGATGAGGCCATGTGGCCCCATCGTCAAGACAGAAGAGACTGAGTATCAATAGTGGCTATTTTTTATACTCTACAGTAATAGATTGCTATACTTTACTGTAATATTTTATATCTTTACAGTTTTTCATTGATTGCTTTGAAGCAGCAGTCAATTCAAACTCCACATTTTCAAAACAGTTAACACATAGGCCAAACAGTGGCACTCATGGTCAAAATGACTCGTTTTGTTTGCAAAAGGCTCTAACCGTGCCAAAACATTTAAAATGTGCAACAAAAGCTAATTTTGCCTTCAAATAACACAACTTGCAAACAAGTGTATGAGCGACAACAAACAAAAGAGCAAAATACAAAATACAGCACTCAATGCGAATCGGTGCACCATTGCTTGTCATTGTGGCCTATTACTCTACGAAGCTTTCATGCCAGTGCCATTTGTTGTCAAATTTGCCTTCTTGCAAAGAATTGAATCCAGAATCAGAAATGCTTTGATGCATTTTTTGATTCCATTGATTCTTTTTTTCAAACTGTGGCTGAAAACTGAAATACTGTGAATGTTACACAAAATACATGGAAACCAAAATAAAATTTATTAGAGTATAAGAAAATAAGAAAGCTGGTAGTCTCATAGTTCACAAAACATTTCTGTAGCTTCACAGCAAGCATTTTCCTGAACAACTGACCTGACCCAACATAGAAAAGAAGTTAAAGATATAAAATATTACAGTAAAGTATAACAATCTATTACTGTAGTGTATAAAAAATAGCCACTATTGATACTCAGTCTCTTCTGTCTTGACGATGGGGCCACAGGGCCTCATCCACATCACATTCATTATCCTCTCTTGCAATGAACCAAGGGAAAAACCTTGTTGCATGCCATCCAACCTTGACATTCCTCTGCACCTATTTCTCACTCTCATCTGCCTTCGACCTCTTCAATCCATGTTGGCAAAGAACAACACAGCCGCTGCACTTTTTAATGCCTGCAGACTGATTGCTCATTGAAGATTTGTGCTTAGGAGTGTCAAACAGGTGCTTTAGTGATTTCATACTGATGTAGGTAGTTTCTAATAGTTAGGAACAGATGGTTTCTGTTTGGTTACCATAGCTAAAACAATGGAGTTTGGACTGCTTGAATGACATCCGTGTTAACTGTTCTGCACAAGGGTGGGGAAAATGTGTCAATTCAATGAGAAAGGGTTAACACATTTGCAAGAGTTGTCTTGTGCTCTGCTGAGACAGTGATGATGAAAACCAAGTGGATTCCATTTTGTTTAAATAGGTCAAAGCAATCAAGAAAAACTGTAACTTCTTTTCTATGTTTTAAAACAGGTCAGTTGTCCAGGAAAATGCTTGCTGTGAAGCTGCAGAAATGTTTTGTGAACTATGAGACTACCAGCTTTCTTATTTTCTTATACTCTACTAGATTTTATTTTGGTTTCCATGTATTTTGTGTGATATTTACAGTATTTCAGTTTTCAGCCACAGTTTGAAAAAAACAATCAATGGAATCAAAAAATGCATCAAAGCATTTCTGATTCTGGATTCAATTCTTTGCAAGAAGGCAAATTTGACAACAAATGGCACTGGCATGAAAGCTACGTAGTAATAGGCCACAATGACAAGCAATGGTGCACCGATTCCCACTGAGTGCTGTATTTTGTATTTTGTTGACCACTGTGTAATGGTTGATTGGAAGAGCTCATACATTTGTTTGCAAGTTGTGTTATTTGAAGGCAAAATTAGCTTTTGTTGCATATTTTAAATGTTTTGGCACGGTTAGAGCCTTTTGCAAACAAAATGAGTCATTTTGACCATGAGTGCCACTGTTTGGCCTGTGTGTTAACTGTTTTGAAAATGTGGAGTTTGAATTGATTGCTGCTTCAGAGCAATCAAGAAAAACTGTAAATGTTCCCTCACACAAGGCAACATGGCCACCAGAGTCTGGAAGAGTGACAGCTATCTTCCTCTAGGGGTCGCCATTTACAAGTGAACATGCCTGTACTGCAGTCACCTACTATGAGCTGTTTCACCACCCTACAGTAATTGTATTGTACAATTTCAAGGCCTCTCAAAGGTCAGAAGTAGGCTCTGATAAAACTTGTTCAGTTTAAGGTCCAGAACATTTGTGTACTTTTATAAAATTGCCACTACTTGGAACAGTTATTAACAACCTTTGAGTATTGTTTTTATGAGGCATATATATGTTATAAGGCAACTTGTAAACCTCTATAAAGGCTACATTATTAGAAAGGCTCTCACCTCTTGTTTTACCTGATCACACAGTTTTTCTCAGGAACTCTCAGCTGGACTTCCCAGTTTCTTGCAGCTGTGATAAAAGTGACTATGTATTTCTCCCTCTGAATGATGGGCTGATAATGATTTAGAGTTAGAATGCTATCAAATTAATCCTTAACCCTGCACCCCTACAGCCCATCGCATATTGCGGAAGAATGGCTTTTCCTTTGCTGGGCTGACAAATCTTAGAAGGGCAAAGACTTCAGTGGGATGTCATGGACAGAAAGGACATGGGGGAAGACATTCAATAGATAAATGTGTCTAAATCAAACAGACAGGCACTGAGAGGGGCCACAAAAGGCCTTAACTGTCTGTAGTCCCACATTCCTACTAAGTAATATTAGAGTTTGGCACACATAACAACATAGCAAGGTGCTACACTTTGTATGACACAGTTTCTGCTTTCAGAGGGACCTGCCTTGTGTATCCAGTCTGTGGCTTTTGGTCGGTGTTTAAAAAAAAAAGCCCAAAAGTCTCAGGCGGCATCGTTTCCCAGGCCCCCCTTGGGAGGAGCTATTGTCCAAGCAAGGAAGCCTCCCCAGCCCGCAGGTATAGGATGACAAGGCTTTATATGCTGCTACCTATAGATGAGAGTGGGGCAAGGAAAAACCTGAACATCGAAAAGACTCAGAATGCTGCTTGTGATGAATTTTGCATTGATGGTTGTCTTTGTAGTTTCTGCTTGGTTGTGTTGCAGCAACAGGTGCGGCACTTTAACAAATGAGCTGCAGCAGGGAGAAAGGGATAAGGTCTCATGTGGAGGGGGGGGGGGTGCTAGCACTCTAAATGCACCCCCTCCCTCCAAGTTATAATAAACCTAGCTAACAGTGTAACAAGCACACCTGTCTACTTCTGGTATATACAGGAAAAATATGGCTGTTCTCTATGTAGGTCTTTGGTCCCCTAAACCATAATTAAATGATATGTGATTGAGTACGAAAACTACAATAATAGTATTTAGTACTATTAATGAATCAAGAGACAACTGATGGATGACCATTTACAATGTATTGACAGTAGCTGCCGTGGTATTCAACAGTGAAATTTGATGTCATCAGGTTTTGTTTGAAGAGGGCAGATTAACAGAAGATAAGCTGTATATAATAAAGAAAATGTTAAGCAAATTTGGTCAGGATACCTGCTGTTTTAAACTTTTTACTGAAAAAGAAAAAAAAAACGTTTGTGTGTGTCTAAAACACTTTTTTTAAGGGAAAATAAGATTTTGAGGTCTGTGAAAAGCTTTGGCTATGAAAACATGTTTCAACAAATCAAGGAAATGTTGAAAGAAAAGAACCAGTTGTTGCCTCAGGTCAGTATTATTTGTTTATGTTGGAAGCAGGTGCAGAGTGAAAACAAACAGCAACATCGGTAAAATGCAGAAATAGTCTTATCAATAACTTACACCAAAGGCACCAAATAAATATTCTTATCATTAGACCAATATACAAATACATATTTCAGTTTACAGTAGACTATCACATTGTAAGAATGTCACAAATATAAACAGGATCCCATCTGACACTGAGTGTCCATATGCTTCTTTATGTGAATCTGACAAAAAGTGCTTGGCTGTGTTATGTCTTCTCTTCAGTATCTGTTTTGTTTGTAGCACTTCAAAATAGCAAAATATCCCATTGTGTTTGTCATATCAGCTTTTTTTCAAATGAAAGGCTGTAAATTCACTGTACATGCATAGCACCGAATGTATTTACAACTATAGCGCTGCTTTGAAAAAGTTTAATGCTTTTTGTGAAGTTAATGGTAAAATGATGCCTTGAACACAATTAAAACCTTTACAAACTATGGACTTCAACTACAATAATAAGTTTATTTATTTATTATTTATTTATTTCAATAATAAGACAGTACCATTGATGTCAGTAAATAAAAGATAACACAGCTGTGTGTGTGTGTGTGTGTGTGTGTGTGTGTGTGTGTGTGTGTGTCCAAGTTTCCTTAATCTGGCCCTTCGTTCCGTCTTTGTCCGTGCATCCACGACCGACAAAAGCTTTGAATAATCCAGAAAGCAGGATCCAAACTGTTTTTTTTTTTCAGTCATCATTGCAATCTAACTACAGTATGTGCCAAGATCAGGGGTCCATGTTTGGATGAATCATAGGGCCATGGGGTCAACTCAAAGTCTGCTCAGTTATCTGGCCTCTGGCCCCGGCCTTTTCTGGCACGATGCCGGCATCTCCGGCGATCACTGCTGCTGCGGTGATGATGCATGTGGTGGTGAACACTCTGACTATCCCTCAGTCGCCTCACCATTTCATGATCCTTGTTGCCCAGAACCCGAGGCAGAAAAAGTGAGGCTTTGTCTGTGCTTCGTGTTTTAAAGCCTCGTCGTGGCCGGCCTTTGCCATTAATGGAAACGTACCACTGGCGCTTGGCACTGGCTCGTCGCTTGCTGCTACCACCCCCTAATTGCAGCGGCTGCTCTGTGGAATGGTGGCGAGATGCGTAGGTGTTGTACCCCAGCTCATGAATCCTTTCCACAAACTCACACTCTCTGTTGAACACTCCCTAGGGAGAAAGAAAAGAGTAAGCCACATTTGTGATTGACAACAGAACAACCAATCAATGACACTGTGAAAGTTTCCATTCCTCTCAGCTCTGTATGGGCTCCCACAACACAGACTGCCACTACTATCAGACACTTAATCAGCCACGAAACAATGCAATGTACACCAGATAAATATGTGATGTTACAGTAGGTAAACAATACAGCATTTTTGCCTTGTCATACATCAGGCATTTAACCTGCTGCCTCTGGGCTGGTGTCAAACAGGAGCTGGGAAGTGTTGGAGAGAAGGTAACACATTAGATGATGACATGGCATATTTACCCACCGAAGCATACAGCCGCCCTTTATCATTCATGGCCAGATATCTGCCTGAGAAAAGCCCTTTTATGGCCACAACACCCACATCCACTGCTGTGATTTCCATGATGCCTGAAAGACAGATAAATCTATACCAGTTATATGGCTTAACATCTGTATGCTGTATGGCTGCGGAGAATGTGTATTAAATTCATCATGGTAAAAAATCCTTTCAAAGATAATTCTGCTTTCACTGTGGATGTATCAATCTTTCATCCAGTTAATCTTTGAAGCTGGAAAAGCAAAGCAAACTAATTAAATTCCGGTTATGTTTGACACCTCCCATGCCAAATGGTGCGTTTATTGGCTCTTTTAATCAGTGCTTGATTAGTCAATGGCCTATCAGCGATGTAGAAAGCCTCTAATGGCCACTGATTAGATAAATACATCTGTTAGGACAGCGCCTTTGTCCCGGCCGGATGTTACTTTAGCTGATGCTTCTACTAGAGATAAACCTGCATGCCGGCAGCTATTCTCTCTCTCTCTCTCTCTCTCTCTCTCTCTCTCTCTCCCTCCCTCCCTCCCTCCCTCACACACACACACGCACACACTAACACAAACGAGGACGGACATTTACGAGCGCGCTTGACTAAGTTACTGCCAGTGAAACTCTAATATATTATCAACAGAGATCATCACAACGTGGCCTACTCCCTTAGCAAATATTGAATACTGTAAAGTCTGATACATTCTAATCACATATGTAAAACATATATTGACCCGATGGTGAAACTTTATTATTTTCGTTTCATTCAACCATTTTGCATAAAAACAACAACTTTCATTTCACAGCTTGATTGCACAGCTTCAAGTCAACAGTCTTTGTTATTATATCTGTCTATCATAGTTTTGCCTGTGTTAGTGCAGTTCGCATTAGACCAAATGAATACTCACTGAACGGGTTATTTTCCTCCAATGATCCATCTATTTTCCCATTAGAATGGATTTGTAAATGATATTTAGTAGCACAGTAGAGTTTCCTGCGTCTCGGCGCACCTCCGAGATGTTCGTATACACCTCCGCGGCCCCCAGCGTCCCTCCGCTGCCGGGGGTCGCAAGCCTGGCCCAGGGCGCAGTTAGCCCGGGGACTAACGGGATCCAACAGGCTCAGCAACACCAGCAATGTTATCATCAGCATCGTGGCATGGCCGAGGACCAGCGACTTTTGAGAAAAAACGGGGAAATCCTGTCTGGCTCTTGGCTCCCATTAAAGTTTCGGGGCCCCAAAGCTGGAGCGCTCCTGCCTTCCACACATCCGAGCCCGAGAGACGACGCTGACAGCACAGCCGCCTCCGAGGTCGGATCCTCTAATTGCCTCTGCTGCTGCTGAAAATCACTCCTGCAGGTCTGACTGAGAGCGTCTCCTCAGACAGAGCGCAAAAGAGGCTTGTGGTGACAATAGGCTGAACTCCAACCAATTGATACAAAGGAAAGGGGGAGGCAAAAGGTATCAGCCCTGTGTGAAGTGAGAGACTGCGGCGTGGATAAAATTACATAGCGGCTGAGTGCGGAACAGCTCTCTCCTCTGAAGTCCTCTTCATCCCAAACTATACAGGCGGTCTGAGCCAGCGCCAGGGACTGCAACAGGAGAGGAATAAGACTTCTGATGGATGTGCTGGTAAATATAAAACCTACTCAACCTTGAAAAAAATAAATAAGGAACCTCAACACCCTGCATTTTTTTTTTACAGTGGAATTCATCACACGATAAATTCATATCTAAGATTCAATTTAAATACTTTATCTAGGCCTGCCAGATTTTCTGGTATTTTAAGAAGAATTCTGAATTAACAAAAATGTTTGGTTTAGTTGGTCCACATCTAACTAGAGAATGAATACATTCATCCATTTTATCAGGTGCTTGCAAGCTTACACAGTAAACCCATTATAACAGGCTGAGGTCAATATCCGTCTTGAATCAGAGATCCTTGCTGGTACCACAGTCCTGCACATGGTGCAGAGATCCACATAGTTCTTCTAGAGGTGGTGGGAAACCACCACTGCAGGTTGACTTGGGAATCAAATCCAGGTTCTCAGCAGTTAAAAGCTCCCAGCCTTCTTTGTTTCCATAGACTTCTTCCTCCACCAGACCTGTAAGCATATCCTGCTAAAGCTAAGGGTCATTTTTAAACTCCATGTACTCCTCCTGCCACAGAATCTCTGTTTTATGCGTTATTCTTTTTCCTTCACCCAAGCAATGAATTGTCCCAGACTTTTCCCATTCTAATACCCCAGCTCTGGCGAGGCAACAGCCGGTGGGCGGAAGAGCAGCAGGCTAAATGACTACTGCCTAAATTGCTTCCATCTTGGTCGCATTATGGTTTGCATTCTGGTAATTAGCACCATCATCTACAAATCTCTCTGCCCTTTGGCGCTGCTCCACTGTTGCTATGAAGGCCTGTGCTGGGTATCCCCCTGAGAGTCGACAGTTAATTTGTCTTCCCCTCCCATACATCACCCAGCTAGCAGCCTCTGTCACTTTATTTACGCCGACGATCAGAAAAAGGCAGCTCTTTTAATTACAAATGTGTGCACATTATGCTTCTGAGACCCCTTGCAAGTCAGACAGCACACCAAAACATCAGCCAGGCCGTGTGTAACAGAGGTTGTTCTGGTTGCCATTTCTAAGTGAGACGCTCTTAATGTGGTTAAATGCTGGAAGAGGGTGGAACCTCAGATGTGGTGTGCTGTTTCTCTCAGAAACTATTTTAATTACGCTCCCCTCCACACCGCCCACAAAGCATGCCAGCAATAGGCAGAGCTAACGCTCTCAATTTGTGATGCACACACACACAGATGCACACACGCGCACGCACGCACACACACACACACACACACACCTACACACACACACACACACACGCATACGCACACTTCACTCTTCACATTAATATAAGCGTGTTAATGCTAATCTAAATTTTAGGCCTAATTCAGATCCTGTTTCCAGATGTTTTTGAGCAGGATTGCATGGTCAGGGTTATCCCTGTTTGTGACATCTGCACTCTGTATTAAACTCCATGATTCATTTTCCATAGCGTTCCCTACACACAGCTTTATACTTCCTTCCAGGCATTAATGAGTGAAAATGTTTGCCTGGGTTTGACTTTATTTACTTTCTTTACTTTATTAATCATGAAGTAAAATATGGTAGAGGCCTTCATTTGTAATCTGAAACACAGTCATGGAAAGGGTACCCAAATATGAATGAAGAACCTGATCAGAATAGACTTTAACATAACTAGAATGACACACAGTACAGTGCATATATCACTCTAGTTTTTGTGTTATCCTATGGACAAACCAAAACAACAACAAACCAAAACATAATCTCTATTCAGAATGCAATTTACCTTAACACTTTGACTACACTGGACATGTAACAAGTGGACCATTTGCATAGTGGCTAAGCTGCGAAAGTTATCTTTTATTGGCCCTAATTTGCAGCACACCAGCAAGGGTTGTGTGAGTCACAGGCAAAACAAGACAGTGAGCTCTCACTTTGGGTTCTACAGACAAGTGATAAAGTTACTAAGCACATAGCAAAATAAACTTCAAGAGGGTGATCAGCAGAGTTATAATCTGAGTTTTGTGGGGGTCTCTAAAATAACTTACCCTAACCCTAATTAACATTGGATAAATGATGGTTGTACACCAACGGTTGCACCCAGTGTTGCCAACTCTTTTCCAATGAAAGTAGCTAGTATTAGCTCCAAAAGTTGCTAAAAGTCGCCAGATGACGTCATACACTCATTTACATAATGATGACGTAAGCACGTACCAATTTGCATATATCTTACTGGTTGTGTCTCATGCAGTGAGGGGGAGATTTTTTTAAGCCATATATACAAAAGGTTTATAGAGAAATACCAAATTATCACAAACCCACTACAGAAACAAGCATATTTTAAGTAAAACAGTAAAGGGAAGGAGAAGATCAAACGAACTATGTGCATTTTTACAAGATAGAGGAACATCCTAGTCTGGAGAGAAAGAGTGGGGGAGAAGATTTAGACTCAGCATCTTATCACCGGTGAAGTACCAATGGAACCGCGAAAGACTAAGTAGTCAGAGAATTAACAGATCAAAACAGAGTAAACGGCAGATATCCAAATCCACAGAGCGAGCGGCCGCGGCATCCGCTCCTCCACACACCGGCCTGCCGCCTGCGCAGCCGCGTGAGAGGGCAGAGACCCTGGCGCTGCTGCAGAGGAGCCGTGGACTGCGATGACTCTGAGCAGCATGTGAATTACAATATAATATATTTCTCGCCTTTCCCCTGATGATCTGAATAAGTCGCTACATTTGTCGCTAGTCGCTTTTTAGAAATAAAGTCGCTAAGAGGGTCTGAAAAGTCGCTAAATCTAGCAAGAACGTCACCAAATTGGCAACACTGGTTGCACCTCCAGTCACCAGTCCGTCAAACTCATTGTGCTCATCTCTGGCGGGGATGAGTCTGCCTACAGGTGGTAGATTGACCATCTGGTGACCTGGTGCAGCCAGAACAACCTTGAGCTTAATGCTCTAAAGGCAGGAACACACCGGCCCAACCGTTGGACGTCTGAAGCATTTGGGGAGACTTGGACGAGGTTGGGAACAAATATGTTTGGTGTGTTCAGCTGCGTCGGAAGCTTTCGGAGCCGCACGGACGTGGTCGGCTCCGTTTCAGCATGCAAAGTCTGAGGAGGTGGGCTGTCGGATTTCTGAGCCATTGGATTCTCTGATTGGTTGTGTGCCAGCTGAATGGACGTTCTGATTGACGGTGTGCTAGCGAATCAGCGCGGTGTGTGGGAGGAGTTGTTATGTCCGTTCAGGACGAAATAATCAGTGTTTGTTTGTTAATGCCTCGCTGCATGTTTAGTATGCAGCTGTTTTTATCTGAAATAGTTAAGTTTCGTTTTGATCGAAAGGAAAGAGAGTTGCGTGCATAAGCCTCTCGTTTACAACTCACAACACAAGCGCTACCTGCTTATTGCATCTCGCGCAAGCGCAGAACATACACGCTACTGTGGAGTAGGAAGCACGTCGAAGCGGTGTGTTCAATGCTACTTTTCTGCCGAACGGGTCAGACAAGAGGCAACGGAGTGGTCAGAGAGTGGTCGGATAAGGCAGCTGGACGTCTGGGCGGTGTGTGGGGGCCTTAAAGACAGTGGAGATAGTCGTGGACTTCAGGAAGAACCCAGCCCATCCCACCCCCGTCATCCTGTGTGGCTCCCCAGTCGACTCTGTGGAGTCCTGCCACTTCCTGGGCAGCATCATCACCCAGGACCTAAAATGGGAGCTGAACATCAGATCCCTCACCAAAAAAGCTCAACAGAAGATATTCTTCCTGCGGCAGCTGAAGAAGTTCAACATGCCAAAGACAATGATGGTGCACTTTTAGACTGCCATCATCGAGTCCAGCCTAACCTCCTCCATCACCGTCTGGTACGCTGCTGCCACTGCTAAGGATAAGAGCAGACTGCAGCATATTATACGCTCTGCCGAGAAGGTGATTGGCTGCAACCTTCCATCCCTTCAGGAACTGCACAGCTCCAGGGCTCTGAAGCGTACAGGTAGGATTGTGGCCGACCCCTCCCAGTTCAGTCACAGACTTTTTGACACTCTCCCCTCTGGCAGGAGGCTGCAGTCTATCAGGACCAAAACCTCCTGCCACATGAATGGTTTCTTCCCTTCTGCAGTTGGGATCCTTACCAAGACCCGGGACCCTCCACCCCCACTGACATTGACTCTTGCACACATACCCATCACCGCCCTTGAATCTATGCATTACAATAATGCAGAATTTGTAAAATTTTTAAATTATTTTTTTTTAATCTATTTTTTTTGTCATTCCTGTACAGCTCTGCTATCCTTATTTATCAATCATCCCACACTTATGTCTCTGTTTGTTTATATTGTTTATATTGTATATATAATAGTCACTGTTTGTTTATTGTTTATTGTCTCAATGTATGCACCTTCTTCACCAAGACAGATTCCTTGTTGGTGTAAAACCCTTCTTGGCAATAAATCTGTTTCTGATTGTGATTGTGATTGTGATAAATGTTAGCCAAACGGGTCAATTCACACCTGCCATTAAGTGCGTCTCGAGATGTGCCTTCATGTGATCAGATCTCACTTCCTCACTCTATATGCAAATATACACCTATGGGACTCTGGTGACTTTCTCCACGGACAACAAAAAGTAGCCTATATAAGTTACAGCTTACTTGATGCTAAATAAAATGTTGTTATGATATAAAGTTTGATGTAAATGGTGTAATCAGTTGAAACTGCTGGGAGTTGCAACGCACTTCAGACATGAAGGCAGACAGGATGCACGCAAACAGGCAGGCTTTTACAGAAATGAGGCAACAAACAGACACTTTACAGGGAAAAAACATGGTAATGAATTGTATTTCATGCTGGATTTAGGCACCAATGATTTAGATACTGCTATAGCTGTTTCACAGAGTTTGTTTAGTTTCATGCAATAACTCTGATTTGTTCAGGAGTCTGGTATATTGCCATTACTAGCGACTTCACTTTATAGCATGGTCAAAGTCCACCACTTTCACACACACTGTAAAAAAAATTCCGTAGAATTTACGGTAAAATTTGCCAGAATTTTACCGTAGAAAATACGGTCACAATGTATGAGACATTATGGTGTGCTGTTTTGGCAACCGTAAATTTCACAATAGAGAACCGTTATTTGTTTACGGTAATTTGCTGTAAAAATAACAGTTCTAGAGTAAAACTGTTTACGGTAATTTGCTGTAAAAATAACAGTTATTATATAAACCTGTTTACGGTCAATTCTTTTAAAAATAACAGATATACTGTAAACCTAATTACAGTCCATCAGTGAAAAAACACGGTAAAGCTGTAAGATATAGTACGGTACTTTATTGCAAACTTCAACTTTACGGTAAAATACTGGCAGCTGTGGTTGCCAGAATTTCCCCCGTAAAAAATACGGTACAACACATATGGAATTAGTTTGTTGGCGTCGATTTTACAGTCAGCAAATGGAAATGGTAAATTATAAAGGAAATGACCAATTAAGCCCATTGTAAAAAAAAGTACAGACTATAATTGATAAACTTTAAGAACCTCTCTTTGCGTATACACATTCTCTGTGAAAAACAGAACTTATCCAGTATACTCACAAGGCAGTGTTGACATCTTGAAAAGACAGTGTGTGTCCATACATATGAAGGGATAGTCCATGGTAGAAGAAATAAAAATGAAAAAAGAGCCACTTGCCCTGTGTTGATCAACACTAATGAGTCACTGAGTCCAGACTTGGCTGAAGAGGGCTCTTAACATGGACATGGTGTTCAAGAAACTGGAACTTAAAGCATTCAGCAGTCACCAGTTCTGCTTGAAGACTCATATGTTGTCCATCTGGTATCCACTGTAGACTGGCATGATCCTCTCTGCAGCCAGAAAACAGAAACAAAGCAAAGGTTAGATTGATGCAGTGCTTGAGTATGATGCCTACAGAGATAAATTCAGCCTTCTGTTGTTAAACTGAGCTCCAATGAGCTATACATAGAATGAAACCAGCACTCTGAAATATAGTTTTGCAGGTCATCAGGAGTATTATTTATTTTATTGTATTAGTGTGAAAGGTAGAAACAGTCACTTTTCAGGACTAAGTGATTATCAGTATTTGTTTCACCCTCGTCGAATTGCAGCCTAAATCATGAATCCTGTCCATAATACTGATTTTTTTTCTACTGTATGTTTGTATGAAGCTGTTGGCACCGTGCACTTGAGGGAGATCGATTGAGTGAAGTTTGAGTTGAGCTTGCATCTACTCATTTGCTACACTGACATAAACCATTGCTTACCTCTAATTAGCCTTGACAAGACTGGTGTTTGAGTCATTGGGCCCAGACTTGACTGAAGACAGGTGGGACAGAGTCTCATACAGACATGGTACAATGTTAAGGAAACTGGAACTTTGGGCAGGTGTTGTCATCATTCCTGCCTGAAAATTCACCAGCAGTCTTCAATCAGGTGTTTACTGTGGACTGTCATGACTCTCTCTGCAACCAGTCAAAGAAAGACAACAAAGAAAAAATTGTTAATGATAATAATTGTTGGAGCTATTCATTATTTTGTAATATAATTTCAGCATTTATTTATTTTGTTAATGTCTTGATGAGTATAAGTTAGTTAATTAGTTTGATTACAATATTAGTAGCATTGTTTTTGTGATTTTTGAATATTTGATTAGGCTTTTGTTTTGAAGGCACTGGCACGGGTGAATCTATATATATGACTAGGCAGGTGGTGGGAGGCAGGCACTGGGAAGGGTTCATGGTTTTTTACCAGGGTGACAGGGCAAAAAAGACACAGATGGCGTTGTCAATTGTTTGCCACCCAAATTGAAAAATAAACCGCAAAACCGTACCCAATGGCTGGAACAACCTGCGTAAGATTCACTTTTTTCAGTGGCTCAGTGGCCTTTTGATTTTGAATTTGTTGATAATGTTTTTATTTGGACAAAGGGCATTATTATTTAGAATAAATCCGCCACTACAATAATGATACACTTACACTGTTGCAAAGTGCTTCCCGCAACAACAACAACAACAAAAAACAAAACATTAATTAAAGAAGTTGGAACAGAAAAAAAATTAAATGGTGAATGAAGAGTAGGTTTAGAAAATCTCATAAAAAGGCCAACCTATAAATATGATTTCAGGAGGCGCTTAAAACAGTTAAAGGGATATTCCGGTGTTAATTTAATCCATGGTCTAACACGCTGTGAAACTGTGTTAGACTCCCTCAGAAGAGATCAAGTTAGCAGACCGCTAATTTACGGAGTTTTATAAACCTCAGAAACGACCGCACGACAGCAATACATTGCAGTAAATGGATCCAAATTATAAACCGCCACCAAAAAGCCACAAATAATGCTCAGAACAGCACCACACTTCAGCAACAGTACAAATAGGATCTCAGCACATAGTCTGGGGCATCTAACCTCCGCTAGCTTAGCTAGGGAAGCTATTGGGATGCTAAAATCAGAGTTGACCTCTCCTCCATCAGCTTCCGGGTCGGCGAAGTCCCGATGTGATGATTACCGAGTGCGATTAGAAATGCCCAATTCTGTTCTTTTCCCTGTCCGCTCTTGATAATAACTGTTATAAACTGGCAGGTAAGACACATATGAACTTTGATTGCTTTTCCATGGAGTCATAATCATACATTTTCATCCATGCACCGCGAAACTCTACTGCACTCGGTAATCATCGCGTTGGGACTTTCCCACGCGATCATAATCAACAACTATACATAGTGATTTGTTCTATAGGAGGAAATAAAAAAAAATATTTCTTTACCTCTGAAGGAACTCAGGTGTGGAGCCCAGATCCACGGGATAGTGAATAGCTTCCGAGCATGAGGCAGACGGCAGTGATGAAGGTGGGGATGTGGTCATTCACGACCCTGCGGTCTACGGCAAGCATGAACTGCCTTGAAGCATAGCAAGAGGTTCCTGTAAAAGCAGAAAAGAATTAACAGCACATTAGTCATTACCATTCAAAAGTGTTGCATGATATACAGAAATTAAGATACTTCAGATTCAAAACGATCAATTACAATTTCCCATTGTTCGGTACCTCAACATCCTTTACCAAACTAACAAAGGAAAAGGCATGACATTGCACTGTTTTCATACATCATCTTGTGCTAACTCTGCTAACAACTTCTTACTTCCAGCTCACTTGTTTTTTGCCACCTTGGGGCCTGTATGAGTCACTGTTCACATCATTTTAACTGCCAAAATGGCTGCTTCGCACCAGGCCCCTCTAGCATTACATGCTAGTCTGTGCGGGGCACTGTCTCATTAATTACCAAAAATAAATAAATTACTCTTTTGTAAATATTTTACTCTTTTTAACCTTTTTAACTAAAAAAGTAATTACTTACTGCATGCATTAGCCTACCTATGATATGAATTATTGTGTCATTAAAATAAAGACAGAACAGTACGAGAAACACAAAGCTTGTCTATTAGTGAGAGGTGTCACTCGGGTTAATATTTATTGGCCAAACTGCATTGAGTATCAAACTGTGTGAACAGTAATTGAATGAATTTTAGACCAATAAAACTTGTCTAACTGTGCACCTGTGCTACTACATTTCCTTTGTGCTGCTGAAATCTTGAGCTTGCTAGCACCAGTGCTACCACCTAATAAAGTGATCATACAGCCCTGTGTAATAACATTGAAATGAAAATGGCATGCTGGTGCACTTAAATAAACAACGTGGTTCATTTCTATGGAGTTTGCAATGAAGCACATAACCCCTCAAAGTCTTAACCAACTTGCTACAGAAGTTACAGCTAAACATTTTTCTAGCATTAGCAATGCTAGCTGTAGCTAGCGACTTCTCAGAGCCCTTAAGTGACTCTTCTATTCTGCAAAAAGCATATAGTAACATGTCCAGCAACTTTTAAGATATGGCTACCTGAACTCCTCTGCTTGACAGTCAACGAATAAGAGCTAATGTGGCTCTGTGGCTAGCTAACGTTAATTGGACAGTCTGAATGAGTTGTGAATGTGCTCTCTCTCTCTCTCTCTCTCTCTCTCTCTCTCTCTCTCTCTCTCTCTATCTCTCTCTCTTTGGTCTGTCTGTCTGTGTCTGTCTGTCTCTCTGTCTCTCTCTCTCTGTCTCTCTCCTCAATTCAATAAAGCTTTATTGACACGGAACAACAACAAACACAACAACGTTTTCATTGTCATGTTTTACATATAATAAAAAAATGTACATGTACAAGAATAAAATAAAAATAGAAATTGTGTTTTCACTGTACAAAAGACAGATATAAAAAAAATACTATTATTTTATGGAAGCCCATGTCCGCCACTTGACAAGAATTATGAGATACTTTGGTTTAGTATCTCATAATTTTGACTTAGTATCACATAAGTATGACACAGTATTTCATAATTTTTTTTCATCAAGTGGCGGAAATGGGCTTCCATATTATTTAAAAAGGATGTGTTAACAATGTTGCAATAAAACTCTATACGATTAACTCTAATGATTGTTGTAGGCCTATGTTTTCCTGTGGGACAACAAAGTTAATCTTATCTTAATTCACTGTGTTTTGACAATAATACAACATGTATAGTTTTCTATTGCATTAAGTGCTTTGTGTTGGCCCGAACAATGCCCCTTAACTGTGATATAATAAGCACATACCACAGCCTGTCCTGATGTATTGCTTAAACATACCATACTTTTTAAAATTCTACTTTCTATAGAAATGATGGTATGATTTAATGGTTGTGTACCGTAAATTTAAACGTAAACACCAGCAAAATCTGTAATTCAGACAGAATGATACCGTCATTTTTAGGGTAATTATACGCTTGTGACATTACGGTATTTTACTGTGAATTTCGCAAACTTTTTATAACATTCACAGTAAAATTCCGTATTTTCTACTTAGTAAGACCGTACAATTTAAAGTTAATCGCTGTTTCTTGATTCACGGTAATTCAATGTATTTACTGCAGTGATATACTATGTTTGATTTTATGGTATTTTACTGTTGCTATTTGACAGTTTTTTACCGTAATTTCTACGGACATTTTTTACAGTGCATTGCAACGCAGTTCTTGGAACAACTGTATCAATTAGACCAAAACAACAGTTAATTTAGATAATCTATGAAAAGGTATGACAGCTAGCATACACCCCAGAGAGAGAGAGACTTACACTGCATGTTCATTGTCACTGTCATGAAAGAATATGGTGCATAGTTCCTCCAGAAAAGATTCCTTTAATCAATAATTTAAAAAAAATATTTAACATCAACAAATTCATAAGTTGTGATTAAAGTGTTTTTTGATAATGTATGAGTGACCCCCATAGATCTATTATTTTACTGCTCAGCTTCCATGTAACTCGAACACATGGTGATTAAGACACTATATGATGCACTTCTGCATAGAGGGGCTGAGCATATAGTCTTTAAGCAGCTTCTTCGTGAACCATATATGTTATGTTTTCAGTGTAGCCAAGGGGTAATAAAGACACAACACCAACACATGACGATGTATGGTGCTATGTTAATTAAAGAGCAGTCTCAGTAAAAAAGAATAGCAACATAGCCTACTGGTATAGTCCCATAGTCACAGAAAATCCCCAAATAAGCCAAATATATGTCAAGTGAAGTATCAGAGCTCAGGCCAGAATGAAAGTTTTTCAACATCTTTTTTAAGATGTCTTTTTAACATTCACTATTGACAAAATGAATGTTTTTGTGATGTCATTTTTGAACGTCTTTTCAAAGTCAATCGCAAACATCCAAAGGACGGCTGCTTATGGGTGCTGCTTTTTATGATGTCTTTCATAGACCTCAGATTCCTCCTGGGATCTCCTCTTTCCTTCACTAGATTATGTTATTAGTCAAATTACATGGCACAAAATTCATCCTGCTGACTGCAAGGCACTTTAACAGACTCTTCCTTAATTCTCATGGCAACCGGATGCGAGAGGACGCTGGCGTGAATATCGCCGCTTCTCCATCCACAACAAAACAACTTTTTCTGCTGAAAATATGAAAGCCAAACTGTCTTTTCAAGCTCTAGGCCTGCGCTATAAACTTTGAAGGCTGCACACCTAAACGTCTTGCTCCGGTGGACTCACCTTTCTCCATCGATCAGCTGTTAGCCCCGCTGGTCAGCTGTTAGCTCCGCTGTTAGCCCCGCTAATTAACTGTTGGCAACGCTAACTTCCAAACCGGCGTTCTCAATTCTCTGTGCGCTATCCAGCATTACTCCGTTGGTCCTCTCTCCACTACAACCTCAGGATTATTCACCGCCTGGCTCCTGTATCACTCTCCTCTACTACTGTGGTCTCCCCCGACCTGCGAAGATATTGGTTGGTTGCTGCTCCGCCGCTGCTGACGGGGTCTTTAAATACTCAGCACTGGAACTCCTGGACCTTTGCTGTAACTTCACCCCAAACTCCATCGCTAGGATTAAATCTCTTGGTCTCCTTCGTTGCCCCCGCTATATGCACAGGGCCTCCAGATGCAAGTTTATGACGAACAACGCTTTTCCCTGCAGCGCTGACAGCAGTGCTGCTATTCCCTCCATGCTGACTGACAGACGCTCCATCGCACCGGCTCAACGTCATCTAAACCAACCACAGGTGCGCACACTGAGCTATCTTAGACCCTTGGCTTGTGTGAATGGTGCTGTTTCCTCCACATCCCCTCCATCAGCATCCGTGAACAACACTGCAGCTTTCATGCTGCTGAATACACGTTCACTAAACAACAAAGGACTACTCATCCATGAAATCATCACAGACAGGACAATTGACTTTCTTTGCCTAACTGAGACATGACAGCATCAGCAAGACTTTTTAACTCTGAATCAAGCAACTCCCCCAGGCTATGTTTACATCTGGAAGCCCGCTCTAAGGGTCGTGGTGGTGGGCTGGCAGTCATACATCGAGCCGACATCCTGGTTAAACAACTTCCAGTGCTGAATGTCACCTCATTTGAGTGTGCAGCCTTCTCTCTGGCTGGGCATACACAGCTACAGGTTGTCCTCATATACCGCCCTCCAAAAGCCTCCTTCACCTTCCTGTCTGAGCTGTCTGAGCTACTCACCTCCATCTGCTCCATGTCTGCATCTACACTCCTGCTTGGTGATTTCAACATCCATGTGGACTCCACCAGCTGCCCCTTTGCCTCTGAATTCCTGTCACTCCTGGATTGTTTCAACATCACACAGCATGTTAAAGGTCCCACCCATGTCAAAGGCCACACACTGGATCTGGTGTGCTCCACAGGCACAGCTCCCTCCCATCTACAATGCCTGGACCTCGCTGTTTCTGACCACTATGCTGTCCTCTTCACTGTCCCTGTCCCTGTGCCAAAGCAGCGCATAAGTCGAAACATCACATACAGGAACATCAAGACAGTGAACGCTCTGGCCCTGACCAACATCCTGGAAACCCACCTGGCCTCTGATCCCCTCGACACCTCACTGGATGGGCTGGTGGCCCACTATAATACTGTTGTCTCCTGGGGTCTTGACTCCATTGCCCCTCTTAAAACCCGGACCATGTCATTCACCCATTCTGCCCCCTGGTTCACCATTGAACTCTGCACCCTTAAGACTACTGGTCGCTGCCTGGAGAGGGTCTATAAAAGATCTGGCCTCACCGTCCACCATGAAGCCTACAAAGACCAGGTCTTATAAAGAAGCTCTCTCCAAGGCTAAAACAAATTACTACACCACCCTCATTGGAGACCAGAAAAATAACCCCAGAATGTTATTCTCCACCACTAACCGGCTCCTTAGCCCTCATGATGTCCCCCAGCTTTCTGGTGCCCCTGACCTCTGTTTCAAGTTCCTGGACTTCTTCCAGGAAAAGGTGGCTACCATTCACCAGCAACTCCTGGCATCTGCCACCACCCTACCACATGCACCTCTGACACAGATAGCTGATCCTCCCACTGTTCACCTGCCCCAGTGCTCTCTTTCCTCCTTCTCTCCTGTGGACTCTATTTCTGTTGCTAAGTTGGTCTCCCAGGCAAAAGCCTCCACCTGCTCTCTGGACCCCATGCCAAGAACTCTGGTGAAGTCTTCCCTTCCTGCCCTATGCCCCCTCATGATAAAAATTATCAACTCATCCCTAGAATCTGGCATTGTACCGTCCACCTTCAAAACAGCTTCAGTGACCCCCATCCTCAAGAAGCCAGGTCTGGACCCAGATGACCTACATAATTACCGGCCAATCTCCAACCTTCCTTTCCTAAGCAAAATCCTGGAAAGAGCAGTTGCCGCCCAACTCCAGCAGCACATGTCCAACCATGAGCTCTATGAACCCCTTCAGTCTGGCTTCAGGGCACGCCATAGCACAGAAACTGCCCTCATCAAGATCACCAATGACCTCCTCATCGCTGCAGATTCTGGCCACATCAGTATTCTGATCCTCCTGGACTTCTCTGCAGCCTTCGACACAATCTCCCACACCATCCTCCTCACCCGCCTATTTGACTACCTTGGTCTCACCGGTACAGCACTCTCCTGGTTCCAGTCCTATTTAACAAACAGGAAACAGTTTGTCACCATCGGAGACTCCAGTTCCACCCCAGCTCCAGTCAACCAGGGCGTGCCACAAGGCTCTGTGCTTGGACCCCTCCTCTTCACTATCTACATGCTCCCCCTTGGTCAGATAATTCGCAAACATGGTCTCAACTTCCATTCTTATGCTGATGATACTCAATTATATCTCTGCACCAAACCATTCACACAGCTACCCCCACAGTCACTTGTCAACTGCCTGCATGATATAAAACTCTGGATGATATCAAATCTACTCAAATTAAACACCAATAAAACAGAGCTCATGGTTGTGGCCTCCAAGGCACTGCTCCAGAAGGTTGGAGATCTTCTCCTGGATGGCTGCTCTATCTCCCCATCCACGGAAGTCCGCAACCTGGGTGTCATCCTTGATTCCACATTATCTTTCCAATCACACATAAAATCCATTAAAAAATCAGCTTTTTACCATCTTAAAACATCTCAAGACTCCGGCCCTCCCTCTCTGAACCTGTGGCTGAGACCCTCATCCATGCCTTCATCACCTCCCACCTGGAATACTGCAATGGAGTCCTGTCAGGGCTCCCTTCCAAAACCCTGGACAGGCTCCAGTATGTGCAGAATTCTGCTGCCAGGGTCCTCACCCGCAGCAAAGCCCTGGCAACACATCACCCCCACTCTCATCCGCCTTCACTGGCTCCCAGTTAAATCACGCATCACCTAGAAAATTCTCCTCCTGACCTATAAATCTCTCCATTCCCTCGCCCCCCAATATCTATCTGACCTCCTCCACCCCTACACCCAGTCCCGGACGCTGCGCTCATCAGGCACACACCAGCTCTCTATCCCTCACACCAAATTACAAACCACACAGAGCCTTCTGTGTGACAGCCCCCAATCTCTGGAACACTCTCCCAGCTGAAATTCGCAAACAGACTTCTTTGGAGACTTTCAAAAGAGACTTAAAAACCCATCTTTTTAATAAGGCCCATCAGCTCTAGATCCAGCCAAATCAATCAACTTTTCTATTTTTTTATCTTATATGTATTTTTTGTTTCTCCATTTATTCTCTGTTTTGTTTGTTCTATTTTGTTAAGTGTCCTTGGGTACCCTGAAAGGCGCTATAAAAATTAAATGTATTATTATTATTATTATTATTATTATTATTATTATTATTATTATTATTAGGGCCCGAGCAGGTCACAGACCTGTGAGGTCCCTATTGTAATTGGAAAAATTATTCTTCTTATTAGGGCCCGAGCAGGTCACAGACCTGTGATGTCCCTATTGTAATTGGAAAAATTATTCTTCTTATTAGGGCCCGAGCAGGTCACAGACCTGTGAGGTCCCTATTGTAATTGGAAAAATTATTCTTATTAGGGTTCTAACCCCGAAGGGGTAGAACCCTTCTAAGATTGTGCCGGTTTATTATTAGGGTTCTAACCCCGAAGGGGTAGAACCCTTCTAAGATTGTGCCGGTTTATTATTATTATTATTTTTTGTTGTCTGCCGCTTGAGCTCAAATTACCGTGAGTTGGAATGGGCCAGAAACTTGAAACTTGCCCAATGATTGGAAATGATGTGCATCAACTTTTATTAAAATATGAGCCCCGTCAGCCAGATGGTGGCGCTATAATTAAGGATTTAAAATGCGTTTTTGGGAAGGCCACGCCCCTCACACAGTAAGTCGTATTGACTTGAAATTTGACACACAGATATAGTTCCATGTGCTCTACAAAAAAGCCTCTTGGAACATGAAGCTCCGCCTACTTAGATTTTTTGCTAATTAGCATAATGTGAAAAACAGTAAAATGAATAGAACTTTTGAAAGATTGACTCTATCAACACCAAATTTGGTATATGGCTTCGGGGGATGGACAGACATGTTTCTACTATAAATGAGCCAGATTCGTCAAAAAGCATGGCCGCCACGGACCAATGTATTGTCGCAATGGGCGGGGCTTGGACATAATTGGCCATAGCTCCCACGCCCTTTGCCCTATCATCACAAAACTTGGTGGGTAGGTTCACAACTGTACTGGGAATCTGCCTACCAAAGCATGTTGAGCTCAACCTATAGGTGGCGCCATAAATACTACACATGTGTATCTCAAAGACCATTGGATGGAATTCCACCAAATTTGGTATGCATGCTCTAGGGGCGAGAATCAACTTACATCTTGAGTGCCATGTTGATTGGTTAAAGTGGGCGTGGCCTATTCGTCATTAACCATCATTGTTTGCGTTTTATTCATTTATAGCAAGCTGGAAGTACCCAGAGACACGAAACTTGGTACGTTGAGTATAAATGACGCCCACATGCTGCTCCAAAAATTTCAACCCGATCCGTCAGATGGGGGCGCTATGACATACGGTGTGAACTTCGAAAGGCTCTCCCCACCAAGCCATAAGTGCTATTGACTTGAAATTTTTCAAACATGTCCTCCTGATAGTCCTCTACAAAAAAGCCTATTGCACCAAGAAAGCCGCTATTACAGATTTTTTGCTAATTTGCATGATGTTAAAAACAGTAAAATGAATAGAACTTTTGAAAGATTGACTCTATCAACACCGAATTTGGTATATGGCTTTGGGGAATGAAAAGACATGTTTCTACTATAAATGAGCCAGATTGGTCAAAAGACATGGCGGCCACGGACCAATGTATTGTCACAATGGGCGGGGCTTAGACATGATTGGCCATAACTCCCACACCCTTTGTCCTATCATCACAAAACTTGGTGGGTAGGTTCACAACTGTACTGGTAATCTGTCTACAAAAGCATGTTGAGCTCAGCCTATAGGGGGCGCTATAAATGCCATTAGCATGTAGCTGAAAACCAAATTTGAAGAAATCTGGGGCTTATCATGCCTGTGTGTTGCACAGATCTTTGAGGGACACGGCGGCCGATGTCATCGACTGCAGAGGATGAGGGTCAGGGTGGCCGGTTTGGGGCAAAAGAGGTTAGAACCCGCGGATTGCCGCTTGCGGCTATATTTATTCTTATTATTCTTCTTCTTATTATTAGGGCCCGAGCAGGGAACCTGCAAGGACCCTATTGTAATCGCAATGATTATTAGGGCCCGAGCAGGGAACCTGCAAGGACCCTATTGTAATCGCAATGATTATTATTAGGGCCCGAGCAGGGAACCTGCAAGGACCCTATTGTAATCGCAATGATTATTAGGGCCCGAGCAGGGAACCTGCAAGGACCCTATTGTAATCGCAATGATTATTATTATTAGGGCCCGAGCAGGGAACCTGCAAGGACCCTATTGTAATCGCAATGATTATTATTATTATTATTATTATTATTATTTTTATCCTCAAAAATGATCGCATATTTCACTGCCTGAACATACCCCAAAACTCACCAAACTTGGAATATAAGTCACACCTGTCGCCAAATTTTATAATCTATTGTCGTCCTGAATTTCCACCACTAGGTGGCGCTGTCATTAAGGAAAGCGCGTTTTGGCTAATAACTCCCATATACTTTGTTGCACATTCAAAAACCTTATATCCACGCGTTCAGTGAATTGTGCTGAATCTTGTGGTATAGGCCACGCCCATTTCCGCCTACCGTTTTTTTTCGCTACGTCGCAAAATGTCGAAAACCTACTTTTTCGAACTCCTCCCAGGCGATTTCACCGATTTGCACGAAACTTGGCACACAGCATCTGTGGACCCTGCTGACAAAAAGTTATCAAAAGAATTTTGATAGATCAAACGATACTCACGTTATTAATTAACAACTTCCTGCAGATTTCGTTACAAACAGGAAGTGATGCATATCTTCACATTGGTATGTCCTAATGACATGAAACTCAGAATACTACTTACCCATAGGCCCCTGAGGACCTGTGCAAAATTTTAGACGATGACCATAAGGTGGCGCTCTTTAAATTGAAGTAATTTATATCTCCACAACGGTTCATCGGATTAACACGAAAGTCTGAACAATTATTGTCAGTACCTTCCTGAGGATACCTGACAAAGGGTTTATCGATCAGCCACTAGGTGGCGCTCTGGTGGCCGTATGATTTAATATTTGGCACTGTGCCCACACCATAACACTTATGGAAATGAAACTCATAGGGGTGCTATAGAATGGCCCCTGTAACTCACACACCAAATATGACCAGCAGGGGGCGCTATTTTGAAAAAAAAATAGTTTTTGGCCCATAAATCCCGCATAATAAGTTGCACATTGTTAAACCTTATATCTACATGTTCCCTGAATTCAGCTGAATTGTGTGGTGTAGGCCACGCCCACTTTGGCAGTAACTTTCCATTCGTAAAATCGCACCAAATGAAAAACCTACTTTTTCGAACTCCTCCTAGACGATTTGACCGATTTGCACCAAACTTTGCATGAAGCATCTGTGGACCTTCCTGACAAAAAGTTATCAAAAGAATTTTGATAGATCAAACGATTCTCAAGTTATTAATTAACAACTTCCTGCAGATTTCGTTACAGACAGGAAGTGATGCATATCTTCACATTGGTGTGTCCGAATGACATGAAACTCAGAATACTACTTCCCCATAGGCCCCTGAGGACCTTTGCAAAATTTTAGGCGATGACCACAAGGTGGCGCTCTTTAAATTGAAGTATTTTATATCTCCACAACGGTTCATCGGATTAATGCGAAACTTTGTATATTTATTCTCAGTGCCCTCCCGAGGACAGCTGATAAAGGGTTTACCAATCCGCCACTAGGTGGCGCTCTGGTGGCCGTGTAATTTCATATTTGGCACTGTACCCACACCATAACACTTATGGAAATGAAACTCATAGGGGTGCTATAGAATGGCCCCTGTAACTCACACACCAAAAATGACCAGCAGGGGGCGCCATTTTGAAAAAAAAAACGTTTTTGGCCCATAAATCTTGCATAGTATGTTACACATTGTGAAGGCTTATATCTACATGTTCCCTGAATTCAGCTGAATTGTGTGGTGTA